>CM037159.1:4914903-5116701 GCA_020921065.1 Vaccinium darrowii | reverse complement strand
CAGGCAGTCGATATTTTGGCCAAACAAGCAGCTTTGGTGCAAAAATGGTTATGTTGTACCATATCCCGCCGAGTTTTTTTTTTTTTTTTTTTGTATCTAAAGCTTTATTGTTTGACAGGGTTGGCTCAGTTACTCCCTGTGTTGTAACGCCTTTGTTCTCCTTTTGATATGATAGGTGGTTTCACAGACACAGAAGCAAAGGGTCATGCTAACGGGGGTCATAGTGCACCCATTAAGGGTACAGAAAGTATATTTTTGTGGGTCCTGCTTGTACAATAAAATACACTTTAAAAGTACACTTGTACGTTAAAACACTTAAAGATGTGCTTTAAAAATATAAGTGTACTTTTAAATTGTATTTTTTTGTACTCTTAACGGGCGCACTATGGCACCGGTTAACATTTCCCCTTTTACAATATGATTACATTCAGTTGCCAGCTACAAGAACCATTCATATCTTGACCTTGCTGAGTCAAAGTCTTCAATCAATAGCCATTACTCGACCTACCATTTGTCCAAATTAAGTACTGGTCATTGATGACCTGAGAGAAACTAATCACACATCAAAGGAAATACCATGGAACCTTCAGAGAACTAGTTTCCAACACAACTAAAATTTTAGCTTTTTTCAGTCGAAGTTGTGAAAGAAAATACATTTAGTAGTGCATTGAAATTTCATTGACTTTGTGAAAGCAAAAATGGCGACCCAAGACGCTTCCAAAGTCTTTGCCTTTAACATACAAACACATATATCCGGTTTTAGAGACACAACTTTTATACAATTTTTGTAACGCCCCGCATTTTTGGGAAAAGCGTTATGGATTATTATTACAATTTAAAGTCGGTTTTACACAATAATAACAATAACCAAAAATACATATAGATGATCTGCCCTCCGCAGATTACAAAAAGGTAGACTGGGTGGATTCTATGGCTCCGTACGTTCCCTGATCAGATCATGCTCCATGTCGGCAGCTCCTCCGGCTCCGTGTTCTCCGTAGAGGTCCTCCTGTCCATCGTGACAATCTAGCATAATACGTCAGAGTTGCGAAGCAACATCGTCGTATTATGCCAGGGCAAACCGTGAGCGAGGACGCTCAATAGATACCGTACCCCAACATTAAACTAGCAATTCTAGAACAATATTGTTGGCAGGTAAATAGTTGAAAATCATTTATCAAAACGGTAAGTTCATGCGTGTCAATGCATCAGTATCACATCAAATCAGAGTGCAGCTTAAATAAAATCAGTATCCCATTTCTTTTCATATCAGAGTGCAGCTTTAATAAAATCAGTATCTCGTATAATTTCAGAATCCAGAGTATAGTGTCAGTATCTCGTATCATTTTCTCATAACAGCATTCTTCTTCAAATTTCAACCATGTCAACATCTCACATCTCTCGAAAGTTATTGGCCCGTTCTACAACCCCGTTCTAACGGTCACCAACCTTTCCGTACGAAGGGTCGGCCACCCATAAACTGACTCCTGCAGTATGAGGTCCGCTAACTCCGCGTCACACACGACATAGTCCCGGCTACCCATATCACTGAATCCCCACCAGTTTGTTTATGAGGTCCGCTTGCTATGTGTTGTACTGAGTAAGTTCTAACCGTCAAATTCACCCGCGGAATTTGAGGAGAAACTTCAAACAGCACTACCGTATAGTTCCGTTGGGCTTTGACCACCAGTTCACCCCGGGGAACTGAGGCGGGACTCCAATAGCATCAACATCTCAACTTTCATCACATCAACATTTTCATTCTCATTTCTATCTCTTCCATTTAAAAACATTCGATCACTTTCTCGAAAAATGTGTCGGGTCGTATCGTCTTTGAAAAAGAACGTGCACATGCATTAATTTCATAAAACAAAATCCTCCGTTTAGAATCGTTCATGATAAACCTTCCGCTCGTAACCCATCTTACGAAAACATGTTACTTAACGACAAAAGTTCTTTCTTCCGGGGATTTAAATCAAAACATAAGGATTCATTCTCGTTCTTGGATTTGCTGGCGTGTTTTAAGATTCGTACGTCGAATCGCCACTTGGTTTGTCTAAACCAAGAAAGTACCCTACTAGAAAACTCTAGTAGTTGAATCCGTTTGGCGTGTTTTAAGATTCGTTCGTCGAATCGCCACTTGGTTTGGGCTAAACCAAGAAAAAGCCTGACTAGACATGCTAGTCATAGATTCTATTTGTTAGTCTGAATAGATTAAGAATATTTATTCAATAATCCCGGAAAATCTCATTTCATTTAAAAAGCTCTTTTCTTCAGAAAATCGGTCGGGCATTATAACTGCGTAAAATTTGAAAAGTCGATTCTCATTCGGGCATTATAACTGGGTAATTTAGTTTTCCAAAAGTCCATCAATCATTATAACGGTGCATTTTGATAGTAAATTTTAAATCGTGCATAGTAACGACTAAGTGTGTTTTTTCAAAGTCTAATTGTTCATAAAATCACTAATCACCAACATAATCACGTTTAACCATAATTAAGCACGTTTAAGCAAAATAATAACATAATCAATATGAACTAGTAAATACTAATCTAAGGTTAAGATAAAGTATCTACCTTAATTCCGATGATTAGTCGGAAGCCGATAAGCTAGTTGAATTCCGGCGGCGTAACGACTAGTCGACCTTTGCTCAAACACTTTCTAGCTAACTTATGCTACCTTTCTAAGATCTAGGGGTGGTCGAGAGTGGTGGTGTGTGGTGGTTTAGGATGAGTTTCAAGAAGAACACTCAAGAACTCACTCAAGAACACTAGAAAGCACAAAGTGGAGAAGTTGGGAGGTTTTGGTGTGAAATGAAGCAAGGAGAGTGAGCTATTTATAGTGAAGCAATGAGGTTCACCTCCCCCAAAAATAATCACTAGCCAAAAACCCTCCCCACAAGTGTCCAAACAACCTTTTGCAAAAGCAAAAATTAGGTTTTAAAGACTAGTTTTAGGTTATAAGAAATTCCCCACCAAATTTCCCACCAACTTAAAGATTAGTTTTAGGTTATAAGAAATTCCCCACCAAATTTCCCACCAACTTAAAGATTAGTTTTAGGTTATAAGTAATCTCCCACCTAATCAAGGTTAGCTTTAATAAAATAAAATAAGAGTTGGGGATTTAGTAAGGCTTCCGGACGCAGTGTGGTGAAATACCCGGTGTGTACGCGTCTATTTACGGCGCGAAAAGTATAATTAAACAGGTTAAATCTAATTCATTTAATCTAACCAAACCAAATTATAAACTATAATTATTTAAAAATAAAACCGCATTAATAAATCGAAATTTTTTATTTACAAAATTTCGGGTTATTACAATTTTGACACTCCATCTCACCCATCGAAATGGATGGCTGAGATTAATATGCTGTTTTTACTCTCTCTCCACTTCCCCACTGGCAAAATACCTTTTTCAATTTTGAGGCTGAGCCCCTTCTACCAATATAGGAGTCGTAAGCTTAGTTGCACGGAGAAAGTGCAATACGGGGAGCAGAAGCGGAAGTGAGAAAATATTAAATATAGGAGAATCAAGTAACGTCTATAGCTCAAAAAAAAAAAAACAGAAATTACACACTCTTAATGATAAAAAATTTTAAAAATAGATAGAGAAAAAAGTGTTTATTGGTACCGATTTTGTGCTCTGACTTTTTATTTGAACAACAATCGACTCTATATCTACAAAATAAGAGCATGTGTCAAAAAAAAAAATAGTGTAAACCTATTCGCCACAATTGCCTACAATAAAGCCTCATGTTTATGTGCCCATTTAATTTTGTTTGGCCTAAAATATAGAATGTATATCAAAACATAGATAGACTATTTTGTTATCAGTCCATGTCCATTAAACATGACAATTCGTAGTTGACGTCCATCGCAAATAATCTTGTTCTATTTACAAAAAGCGTATAATATTTGTACTCAAGTATTCGAGTAAATTTGCAATAAGAATTTTGCAGTATCTTATCGTAATTTATAGTTCCTCTTGCTTGGTAGCTTTGCTTTGTTTCTATTAAAATTTATATGCTTCAAAGATTCTATCCTAGTCGGGAGCTTGGTCATTTCTCAATGGCGACGAGCTTCTGAGAAGATTCTAACTTGAGAGAGCGAGTGCGAGTTTTTGAAGTGAATGCCACCCTATAGTAAACTTGCTTTGCTCTTTTTCCCTCTCCGAAAATTCATAACCAAAATTTTTTACTGCTTTTTCATTCATGTGTTTTTCCGATTTAGTATTTTTTTAGTAATAATATATATATATATATATATATATATATATATATATATATATATATATATACATACATAGATTACTTTTTTTAGATGTATATGGCGAAGTTATATTCAAAAAGTAAAAATGTTTATTCAAATGTTTTAAAATTAACTGAGGACGATAAATACGCAAATTATTTAACATTTTTTTATCTAAAAACTGACAATCATTGTGGGGGAATCCAGATATCATATTTTTATCTTGCCTACAATTTAAAAGTGCTAATGAGTCAAGTCCACACAGCAAACACTAAAGTTGAAAGGCCACTCCATTGGAAAATCTATAAAAGCCACATTCCCCATATCCGCAATTCATCCACCATTTTCACCAATTTCTTCTCGACAACTAAAATATAAAGCAAAAATGAGAATTGAACTATTTATCAGCTGGTTTTTCTCAATCACCACACTCACAATCTTGTTCTCTATCACCATTCCAGTACACAGCCAATGTCTGGAGGATCAAAAATCTTTGTTGCTTCAATTGAAGAACAGCCTCCAGTTCAATCCAGACTACTCTGTCAAGTTGGTGAGTTGGACCCAAAGCCACGATTGCTGTCTATGGAATGGTGTGACTTGTGACCATTCCGGCAATGTTATAGGTCTCGACTTGAACGCGGAATCAATCTCCGGAGGTTTGAGCCACTCAAGTAGTCTTTTCAGTCTCAAGTTTCTAGAGAAGCTGAACTTGGCTTACAACCGCTTCAACTTCACACAAATTCCATCCAGTTTCGGAGTCCTCACCAAGCTGACATATCTGAATTTGTCATACACTGAATTTGTTGGGCAGATTCCTATGGAATTTTCGCGGTTGACGAGGTTGGTGAAGCTTGATCTATCTACTTGCTATTCTTTTTACTATGACATGTTTCCTGGAACTCAAAGGCTCAAAATTCAAAACCCAAATTTATTTACACTTTTTCATAACCTTAGTGGGCTTACAGAGCTTTATTTGGAAGGTGTAAATATATCAGCGAATGGGTATGAATGGGGCCAGGCCATTTCATCTGCGTTGCCTAACTTGCGAGTTTTGAGCTTGAGAGGTTGTTTTCTTTCAGGCCCTATTGATTCTTCCCTTCAAAATCTTCAGTTTCTTTCTGAGATCAATCTCAATGGGAACAATCTCTCAGTTCCCGTTCCGGATTTCTTTGCAAATTTTGAGAATTTGACAACGTTGATTCTTAGTGATTGCAACTTGAATGGAACATTTCCAGACATCATATTCGAGCGGGTGCAAACACTGGAGACTCTGGATTTGTCATCCAACGAATTCCTCAATGGTCATTTACCTGATTTTCCACAAAATCTGTCCCTTCGGAATTTGGTGCTTAGCTACACCAATTTTTCCGGGTTTTTACCGGAATCTATTGGGAAATTGACGGAGCTGAGAAGGATAGAGATTCGCTGGTGCAATTTCAACGGACGGATTCCGAATTCATTGGCAAACCTTAGTCAGCTTGTTTATTTGGATCTTTCATACAACAATTTTAGTGGTCCAATACCTTCGTTTCAGGGATTGAAGAAACTCACTCACATAGACCTCTCTCGTAATGCACTAACAGGTGTGGTTCTATCAACTCAATTTGAAAGCCTCTTGGATCTTTATCATATAGATTTATCAAACACTGCATAGCATTCTGCTTTCCGACAATAAATTTAGTGGTCAAATTATGGGGTTTCCAAATGAATCCCTGTCTCCACTTGACACGCTGGATTGGAGTAGTACTGTAACAAATTAGAAGGGCCTATCCCCTCGTATTTCTTCCATTTTCTAAGGCTTATGACCCTCTCACTGGCGACGAGCTTCTGAGAAGATTCTAACTTGAGAGAGCGAGTGCGAGTTTTTGAAGCGAATGCCACCCTATAGTAAACTTGCTTTGTTCTTTTTCCCTCTCCGAAAATTCATTACCAAATTTTCTTACTGCTTTTTCATTCTTGTTTTTTCCGATTTAGTATTTTTTTAGCAATATTTTTTTTTAACTTCTTTTAGATGTATATGGCGAAGCTATATTCAAAAAGTACAAATGTTTAATCAAATGTTTTAAAATTAACTGAGGACGATAAATACGCAAATTATTTAACATTTTTTATCTAAAAACACAATCATTGTGGGGGAATCCAGATATCATATTTTTATCTTGCCTACAATTTAAAGGTGCTAATGAGTCAAGTCCACACAACGAACACTAAAGCTGAAATTCCACTCTATTGGAAATCTATAAAAGCCACATTTCCCATATCAGCAATTCATCTACCATTTTCACCAGTTTCTTCTCGACAACAAAATATAAAGCAAAAATGAGAATTGAACTATTTATCAGCTGGTTTTTCTCAATCACCACACTCACAATCTTGTGCTCTATCACCATTCCAGTACACAGCCAATGTCTGGAGGGTCAAAAATCTTTGTTGCTTCAATTGAAGAACAGCCTCCAGTTCGATCCAGACTACTCTGTCAAGTTGGTGAGTTGGACTCAAAGCCATGATTGCTGTCTATGGAATGGCGTGACTTGTGACCATTCCGGCCGTGTTATAGGTCTCGACCTGAACGCAGAATCAATCTCCGGAGGTTTGAACCACTCAAGTAGCCTTTTCAGTCTCAAGTTTCTAGAGAAGCTGAACTTAGCTTACAACCGCTTCAACTTCACACAGATTCCATCCAATTTTGGAGTCCTCACCAGTCTGACATATCTGAATTTGTCACACGCTGATTTTGTTGGGCAGATTCCTATGGAATTTACGCGGTTGACGAGGTTGGTGAAGCTTGATCTATCTACTTACATGTATCCTGAATCTCAAAGACTCGAAATTCAGAACCCAAATTTATTTACACTTTTTCATAACCTTAGTGGGCTTACAGAACTTTATTTGGACGGTGTAAATATATCAGCGAATGGGTATGAATGGGGTCAGGCCATTTCGTATGCACTGCCTAATTTGACGGTGTTGAGTCTCGGTGATTGCAACTTGAATGGAACATTTCCAGATATCATATTTGATCGGGTGCAAACACTGGAGACTCTGGATTTGTCGGGAAATTGGCTACTCCATGGTCATTTACCTGATTTTCCTCAAAATCTGTCGCTTCAGAATTTGGTGCTTAGCGACACCAATTTTTTAGGGTATTTACCGGAATCTATTGGGAATTTGACGGAGCTGAGAAGGATAGAGATTCACTGGTGCAATTTCAGCGGACCGATTCCGAATTCATTGGCAAACCTTAGTCAGCTTGTTTATTTGGGTCTTTCAGGAAACAATTTTAGTGGTCCAATACCTTCGTTTCAGGGATCCAAGAAACTCACTCACATAGACCTCTCTTCTAATTCACTAATAGGTGTGGTTCTTTCAACTCACTTTCAAGGCCTTTTGGACCTTGTACATATTGATTTATCATACAACTCCTTCTACGGGAGTATTCCTTCTTCTCTGTTTTCCCTTCCGTCTCTGCAGGAAATTCGCCTTTCTGGCAACAAATTTAGTGGTCCAATTACTGGGTTCTCAAATGAATCCCTGTCTCCACTTGTCTCTTTAGATTTGAGTAGTAACAAATTAGAAGGGCCTATTCCCGCTCATTTCTTCCATTTTCTAGGGCTTATTCGCCTCTCACTTTCTTTCAACAATTTTAGTGGCAATATAGACCTAGAAATTTTCCAGAGATTCCAAAATCTCACGACACTGGAACTTTCATACAACAACTTGACAGTCAATCCAAGTGTCACTAACTCTAGCTTATCATCCTTTCCCCAACTCTGGACATTACGATTGGCTTCTTGCAAGTTGCATAAATTCCCTCCTCCAATGAACCAGTCGGGGTTGTCTGATTTAGACCTTTCCAACAACCAAATTTCTGGGGTAATACCTAATTGGATTTGGAATATTAGTGGAGGATTTTCATCTACTCTGAATCTTTCTTGTAATCTCGTAGTGGGTTTTCAACCAGAATTCCGTCTTCCTCCTCTTGATTTCCTTGACCTTCATTCAAATCAGCTCCAAGGTGAAATCCCGCTACCATCAAAATCAGCAGAGTATTTGGACTACTCAAGGAATAATTTCAGCTCTTTCCCTGCTGAAATTGCCTCTGCTCTTTTCTTCTCTGTTTCAGATAACATGCTTTCTGGACCCATCCCTCCATCAATATGCAATGTGAGCAGCCTTATGTTTCTTGATTTGTCCAACAATAGATTCAGTGGCACTATACCCCAATGTCTAATAGATTCAGGTAGCGGGACCCTCAGCGTACTGGATTTGCGGAACAACAATCTTATAGGTAACATAATGGGGACATTCGCAAAAGACTGCGAATTGAGGACCCTTGATTTGAGTGGAAATAACTTGGAAGGGGAGGTTCCGAAATCTCTGGCCAATTGTGCATATGTGGAGGTTTTAAATCTTGGTACCAACCACATAAACAGTATCTTCCCGTGCTTCTTGACAAACTTATCCAGCTTGCATGTCTTAATTTTGCGATCCAACAAGTTTCATGGAAATATTAACTGCCTAGGAATATATGATAATATCTGGCCAAAGCTTCAAATCATTGACCTAGCTTTGAACAACTTTAGCGGTATTCTACCACCGCAATTCTTTTTACAGAGGAGGGCAATGATGGATGGGGGTAATGCAAAATCGGATCTCAATGTCTTGCAATATTATGAAATAAATGGGCTCTACTATCAGGATTCGGTGACAGTTTTCAACAAAGGGATAGAGATGAAGCTGGTGAAGATCTTAACTATATTTACAGCCATCGATTTCTCCAGCAACAATTTCACTGGAGAAATACCAGCTACAGTTGGGCATCTGAAGTCCCTCCTTGCTCTCAACCTATCACACAATGCCCTCACAGGTTCAATCCCATCATCACTTGGAAACTTGACACAGCTTGAATCACTAGACCTCTCGTGGAACAAGCTTGCTGGAAGCATCCCGGTGACACTTGCAAGTCTGACATTTCTTTCAGTCCTGAACTTATCATACAATCAACTCGTTGGAATGATCCCAAGAGGCTCCCAGCTTCAAACATTTTCAGAAACATCATTCAAAGGAAACAAAGGATTATGCGGAGCTCCTTTGATTACTAGTTGCGGGGAAGCAGAACCGAGAAGGCCAACATTTGATAGCAGAGAAGAGGATGAGATTAACTGGGTCTACATAACCGCTACGTTGGGATATATTGTGGGGTTTGGAGTTATTGTTGGGCCACTTTTGTACTCAAAAAGATGGAGACAATGCTACTACAAACCTGTCGATAGAGTTATTTTGAGGATTCTCCATCACCGAGAGCGATGGGCAAGACATCAAAGGAGAAGAGACAACAAAAACCAACTTCGGAGACGTTAGCACCACTAAAGGCCAAGTGTTCCAAGCACTTTGGGCATGTGCGTTTTACATGGCTCAAATTGCTGCAACATAATCAGGTAAGGGCGTATGTCAAATTATCAATTGTTCTATTAAACTGAAATGTGCAAGCATAGGTGTAAAATCTGCATATGGATCTTTCTATGTTTTTGAATTTTGTGTTGTATTGTATGTCAAATCATAAGATATTTAACATCTTTGATAACAATAATAAACTGTGTGACGTTGTGAAAGTAACAATCCTTGTAAAGCTATGCATCCATCGAAAATCAATACATGTAAGAGAAAGAAAACATATGACATACCAATTCATTATCATGTCCAAATTAAATAAAATTCATTCTCAACGAAATTCCTATTGGAATTTTATGCATAACAATCTTCTATATTTTTGTGATGTACCATTTGGTTTTGAACCGGTAACTTGTATCTTTTTCTATGCTTTCAAATGGTTTATCCACGTGAGAAAATTTTGAACTTCATCTGATCATTTTCTACATGTATCGCAAGATTGAAGATTGTTGAGGCATATGCATCAATTTTACTAGTTAACATATCGATAAAACCTGTTCAAAAAGAGACAAGAACATCACATATCCATAAGATTTTGACAAAACTCTCAGTGCAATAGAAAACAGACTTCTAAAATCTAAAATTATGTAGTAGATATGCAAGCACATCTTTAGACAATGGACACACAATCTTTATAGTTTTTTTTTTAAAAAAAAAGTGGACACACAATATTTCTATAAGTTTATATTCATCGTCCTTTCTATACATTCAGTTGACCAGTAACATTAACTAGCGATAAAAATAATCACAAAGTTTTTTTTTTTTTTTTAAGTGTTTAATTTTTTTTTCTTTAACCGAAAATAATAGTTTTCTTTTTTTTCTTTTTGCAAATATTAGGAGAACTTGCACTACTTTGTATGGAAATGCGTTTAGCAGACTTCAATTAATAACATTTGCACAACGTGGTGACTAGTAACGCTCTTCTTTTCATTTTAGTGCTCCGTATTATTTTGTACTCGCCTATTTCACTTTTCACGCTTTCTGCCCTCCTTGTTCTCATACCAAGGGCACGAACAAAGATTGAACCTCTCACTCTGCCTCCCTCAATCACTTGCTCATCACGTTAAATTAACCACCGATAATGTGCCCGCCGGTTAAGCCACCTATCAACATTCTGTGGCATTAGTTGACCAACCTTGCCTGTTAGAGCTCGAAAAAAATGAAATCCGGTACTTTGTGTGTGTGTGTGTGTACCTCTATCACTGTGTGTATATGCATCTGCGTATCTGCGACAAAAATGCCGATCACACCTATTAGCATAACTTGTATGGGAATATACTTGTGTATAGTCCATCCGTCTCAAACTGCTTGTTTCTTTTTTTTTTTTTTTTTTGTGCAAAGAAGTGTTTATGTATATTTTTTTACTTTACTAAAATGGGGGCAATTTTTAATTGGCACGATGGCCACAAAAAGACGAGCAATTTAGGAGAGAGGGCTTATCAGTGTAATACCTGTTACTTATGAGAGAAAGAAAGTTTGTACCTGTTTATACCTGCGTAGGTACTTTGCACATAAAGCTCCACATAGAGGCATGCTACAATGTACACCCCTCTTTTGGGCCCAAAAATGAGATTTTGTGACAACAAATATGAGTTTTTCTGGGGTCAAATATGAGATTTTGTGGCTGAAAATATGAAAGGGCACACCGTATGCAACTTTGACCAGATCGACGGCCGAGATTGTGCCACATATGCAAAAGGTGACTCTCTATACCGGTCATCTTTCATCTCATATGGAGAGCCAAAAAAAATCATAAAACCTCGGGTGATCTCTCATATAACGTTTTGGGTATAAAAAATCTCATATATGAAGCCACAAATGCTCATAAAAAGTACCACAAAAATTCGAAAGAGCCACAAAATGTCATATTGGCAAAAGTCAACCTCATAAAACTTGCCACAAAATCTCATATGATAGTTTTGGACTATCGTGAAAATGTGATACATATTGTGTGTATATATATTGATGTGACATGTCTCATATAAGGTGCCACACAAATACATATTTGAGCCCACATTGAGTCATTACGAAATGTTACCACAAAATCTCATATATGCTTCGAAGAACACTCATATAAAAAGTCATGTAATATGAAACTTTTTGGTTTTAAAAATGAGTCTTTGTGGAAGAATATATGAGTTTTTTGTGGACCACTACAGTCCAAAAATATTGTTGTGATGTATCTATTTATTCGTATGTATTGATAGTGACATGTCTCATATACCTACCCACATAAATTAATATAAGGACGCATATTTAGTCATATTCCCAAATTTCGTATATCGGTCCACAAAATCTCACATAGACAGCCACACATTCTCATATCGAAATTCATATAATCTATTTACAATTTTTGGACTGTAGTGGACCACAAAAGTCTCATATTTTCTTTCACAAACAATCATTTTGAAAGTCAAAATAGTTGTCACAAATTTTGGACTGTAGTGGACCACAAAACACTCATATATTCTTCCACAAGGATTCATTTCTCAAACCACAAAATCTCATATTGATTATTGAGAACAATAATTCATACTTTGAGCCAGAAAATCTCATAACCGAAGCCACACAATGTAATATAAAACTAAAGCAACAAAAGTCCTTGTTAAATACAAAAAATTTATATTCTAAAATATCGAAAAAATATTGTTTGATGCAACTATGTACGGGATGTAAGTAATACGAAATTATTTCACCAATCGAGGCCGTTGAAATAGGGCCACTATGAGGGCCGAAACTGTTAGAAAGGACCTCGATAGAGAAAAACTCCCATATTTGGATGATATTTTTTGTTCGATTAAATGCCTATCTATACGCGATGGACTTTATTTTAGGTACGAATGATATTCCCCACGATATGTAAAGGATAGACGGTTCTGATCGCTAAAAAAAAACTCAGGTGGTGCTCGGGTTGTTCAATATAAGTCTTTAATGATTTGGGATCCATCCGATGACTCGGTCGCCGATATCTGATGATCACCAATTTTGGTGTCGATGATGTAATCAGTGAGACGTTTCATCGTATCGGTTCTGATCGATCGTTGTGAAAATTGACTCGGTAATGACCTTTATAATCTATACGTTCAATGTAATTGTTAGCCAACTAAGTCTTGTGCTGTTGTTGAATGTTAAGTAGCCACGGAACCGCGACACAGTCACGTCAATCGAGACCGTTTATTGTGTTTTGCATATTAATTGAACCATTGTCCTAAAATTTTGGCATGTTCGGGTTTAGAAAGGCTGTTGATCGGGACGCGATTTGATTGAGAAAATGAGTTTTTACGTCCGATTACGTGTGTTGCGATACTCTGTTTACTTCATTCTTTTACGAATAATGTAATACAGCTAATATAAATATTGCTGATTCTCGATTGCAGAAAATATCTCGGGTGGGGCCCAATCGGCACATCGTAAGAATTAAATGTATCGGGACGCCTTAAACTGATGCTTTAAATGTCATGTGATCACATAGTTCTCAATATCTGATGATCTCTGATTTTTGTGCCGCAAATGAAATTTTGAGGACGTAAAATCCTAACGGTTTAGATTGATCATTCTGAAAATAGTTTTAGCGATTAAATTTACAGTTTGTATATAATAATTCTGCGATACGGGAATAGTTAATTTTTCCCCAAATTTCTAATTTGTACCGCCTGTGTTTTTTTCCCCAACACACTTTCACCAAATTTTGAAATTTCACCAAAATTTGGAGCCCAAATGTGCAGGATACGTGAGAGAGAGAGAGAGAGAGAGAGAGAGAGAGAGGGCAGAGGGAGGTGGGGTTCCCACCGTCACTGCCTAAACCACCATTACTGGCGACCAGCACCACCGGAGAGACAACTAAAGGATCGATGGGCAACAGCTCTCTTACGACCCCCACCTCCATCGAGGACCAACCCTTCCCTCTTCGCTCATACGAAAGTAGCGACGGGCACCTGCGGATCTGTGCATCCACAGCAAACCCAGCGGCCTATGGTCTTGATTCTTGTCCTAGCAGATTATGAACTTAACCTTAAAAAATATACATATATATATATATATATATACATATATACATATATATATACATATATATATATATATATATATATATATATATATATATATATATATATATATATATATATATCTTGTTATTTTTATAGCTGGCTTGAAGCCGTGAAAATATGAAGAGTTACAAAACATGCTCAAGTTATTTTTATCTTCTATACTGTTTTCAAGCTTGGTCAGTTTCAGGCCTTCATGGTGGATTTTTAGATGGGCTCACATGAGAACATCCATCCTTGATGAACAAACATCCAAGGACTCTGCTTGTTTCTTGCACATTATGAACCAACATAATTTGATGGGTTAAGCTAGATGCATTGCTAACGGAAAAGCAAACAGTAGATTGAGAAACTGTTAAAAGCAAACAATACATTTAATGCTAAGCCGAAGAGTGAGATTTGGTTGATACTGGTTTAACAAAAGTTCAAGAACTAAGATTGGATTGGTCAATTATTCTCATGCATTTCCTTTCATTTTTTATGTAGCATCCACTGGTTCAGACCCGAGGTGGGAGGATTGCAGCTCGTGGACATGGCACTCCAGGTTACCGTGGCAAGAAAGCTACAATCAGGCAGTGTTCCAAAGTTCCTTCTCCCATGGTTTCCTCCAAGGGCGACGGATACGGATACGGAACCGAGAGGAGGATGATACTGTCACTGATGATAAGGAGGAAAATGAGGAAGATGCAGAGGACACGGTTACGGACCGTCCATCTAAGAAGGCTTAGAAGCGACATTAGGCACTTAGGCTTTCCTTTTCATTTTGCTTGTACATAACATTGGACTTACGCATGTTTTGGTGTATCTATACATCTGGCTACTGAATGCAGATTGATTGGGTATTGATTGCACCTGTTTTGGTGTATATATACACCTAGTTACAGGACAGCAGATTGCTTGTGTATTGATACGCTTGTTTAGTGTATCTATACACCTACTTGCTGCCTTACATGTGTAACAAGAGCTAGTTTTTTTTTCTTTTTTCCAATGAACTTTTTGCAGTAGCTAGCTTTGAAGATGTAAAAACTTTTAGTCAAAGGAATATCTCGTATAGTTTTGACTCACTTTCTACTCTTCTATATACAATGTGACCATTTTATACCATTTGGAACCTTTGAATCTATATTTGTGTTCCATATCCTGTGATCCATATCATGTGCCCGTATCCCGTATCCATATCGTGTCGTGTCCGTATCCGTGTCCATAAGTAATTGATCTTGTTAATCTCACATTGTGTCCACGTTCAATTCCACTTGGATGCTGAAAATGAGTGTAAAAGTACCAGAAAATGGGTTTTTGGGCGCTGAAAATGTGTGTAGAAGTGCAAAAAACATGTTTGTGAATGCTGAAACTCTGTGTTAAAGTGCAGAAAACAGATTTTTGGATGTTAAAATTGTGGTTAAGTGCAAGTTCTGGAAAAATTTTAACAGCATTTCCCCTATTTCTTGCGTAGCCCGACGTCTTAGCGTCTCATCAGACAATCAACAATTACAGGAAACACAATTCACAGTACATATCCGAACATGTTCCAACTCCAAACTTCATTTAACCAATAAAATCTTACAAATTACAGCCTTCAATCTTGAACAAGAAAATACTCGACTCCAGGTTTTACATATGTCTAGCTCTATGTACAAACAAAAATAAAGAGAAGAAGCCCAAGTGTCTAGCGTTGCTTTTTGGTTTTCTTGACCAGAGGATGTGTATCTCACTATCCTCCTCCTCCACCTCTGCATCCTCCACCTTAAACAGGTTCTTGTTGTCCTCATCCTCGTCCGCTGAAACTGTCCCACCTTGAACTTGCATTGGGCCACGCTGCACAAGGGACATAAAAAAGAAACATATCAGAAGGCTGTAAAAGAGACCAAGACAAAGCCTAATTCTTAGCGCAACGACAAAAGAACCAAAGTTCGTACCTTTCAAACCTTTACACCGTCTCTGCTGAATTGTTCACCCAGAGGACTTTCTTTGTCTTTCTGCATTGCTGTGAGGGGTATGTTGATGCAGCTAGGAAGATTATCTCGATAATTTTCCTTGATGGGTCTGAAGTGTCTAGCTCTGTTTGAGTACAGGAAGCAACTGTAAGTAATCATTATTTCGATGCTACTTCAAATGCTCATTTGCAGAATTATAATCTAGAATGCTCGTTTGTGGAATTATATAGAGATTTAAAATAAATGACCCAGGTAAAACTAAGAACATACTTGAAGCTGCCCAGTTGAAAGAAAGTTCTTCAGAAATGAGACAACAACAACATCAAATTATCTTTTCACAAACGAACTTACTTGGTTCATACCAAGGTACTCCAATATCCGAAGAGCAAGAAAATGTTGACGGGCATTTATCAAACGACCAACTAGAACTGATGGTGTAAGAAGCTGAAAGAGCAAGCATGTTGTGATATTAGCTACGTAGTTCAGGTACAAAAAACTACAAAAAATGAAACAAGAGCGATGAATTTGGAGGAATCTGCAAACCTGGTATTGCTGGATAGTAAGCCCTTTTTCTTTCTCAACTAATCCGCTTAACAAGTAGATTGCTTCCATAGCTGATCTACCATGCATGAATGCAAACTGATTCTCCCATTCCGTAGTCATCATTCTTAGCCGATGCTCAAAACTATTTCTCACAACTTCATTGATAGCTCGTTAATTAACTACCTCTATAATAATTGCAACTTTAGAATCTCAGAATCATATGAACCAACTGGCAACATCGTCCATACCGAATTTTGAAATCGACTGCAGGAGATTGAAATGACTTGTGCTTAATCTGAAACTAACTTTCCAAGAAAAAAGGAACTACTGTACCTTCTAGTTTCTTTATTTACAGTTAAATGCTACTAAAAGTGGTTTCAATAACTACAGAGAAGCTTCTATATGGTTTTATTATGAGCTACGTCAAAGTCATACATCTAAACCAATGGCAACATTTACCAAATCACGAAATCCACCACAGGAGATTGCAATGACTCAGGCCTAATCGACACTAGGAACCTTTTACTTTCCAAGAAAAAAGGAACTAGATTTAGTTTTTTTGTTTACAAGGAACATGCTACAAAAGTGGTTTCAATAACTGCACAGAAGCTTCTACATTATTTTCCTATTTGACCATAAAATATTGTAATGGAAACGCATACCGTTGGGGTTCCCTTGCTCATAGAAGCTTTGTAACAGAGACGCTGCTTCTGATGCCATTATTCCTCCAGTGCATTTGAAACCTCTTTGCCTTAGGTCACCACCACTAAACCAAAAACTAGATAATTAAACAAAGAGAAAGAACAAAGACAGAGAAAACCATTAAGTTGAATAATATGCAGCACTATCCAGATTCCAGACACCACATATAACCTCGACCGAGTTTTTTTTAGTCAAATCTAAATGTTTTGATGTCAATACTATCCATTACATATGGTTATGAAATGTGAATACTTTTGTAAGTGGAAAAAATGGGGCATTATAGGAAACTAATGCTTTTATGTTTGAGTACATAAAAATGCATGTCCCCTTGAAAAGTTAGTACTCCCAAAGCTGACAAAGTCTTGTGGGGTAGAGGGAGTACCTCAAAAGCAGTAAGACCACAAATTGCTGCCGGAATGGATGGTTTTGGAACTCTAATCTATTCCTATTTACACCGTGTTGCAGCATATTAATACAAACGTAATGGAAAGAGAATCTGTAAGCTAGCCAGCTGAAGGACATGGGCTTTCACTTCTAAGTTTGTGCACGTTAATTACGCTTCACTGCAAAACGTTTATGGAGATAAGCATATGAATCTTACAGCATGTGGAGGAAGTTGCTGGATCTCATCATTCTCGGAATCATCATCTGCCATCTCCACCGCCGCCTCATCTTCACTCCTTCCTCCATATCTTCATCTTTGACACCAAGACAATCTAATTTCTTACACGTCCGCTTCGTATGGCCAATTGACCTACATGACACGTAACCACAGTGTTCATTGAAACTAAATGTCACCGCAAAAGGAGAATTTTGCACACAAAAAAATCATGATGACAAAAATAGAGAATTATTCACACACCCCACAAAAACTTTATTTACTAAATCTTTCATAAAATCCATCCATAAAATCGAATTTCTGACCCATTTTTTAATTGATCCTTTTTTTTTCTTTGCCAAATTCTCCTTATGCGGAAGCACACTCTTCACTTCTCACTACAGGTCCAGAATCTCTCGCGTTGGGCTCTTATACCACATGATGAGCAATAAGAGAAAATTTTAAACCCAACACACCGACTCAATTTATTCATTCATATTGCAAAGCACTAATACAACTCTTAACTCTCTCTACACACACTTTACTGGTGGGTGGGGGAGACCCCAAAATGGAACTCCTCATGGCTCAACTCTCTGCCCTCTCTCCTTTCTCTTTCTCTTTTCTCTTCTTTCCCCACATTTTCTTCACAAGCATACACACATATTTATAGCAATACTACATCATTTACTACTCACACAACTATTCAGTATTCACCAGCCACATGCTGCCTTCATGGCAGCTCCAGTTCGTAGTTACTGGCCAGAGACGTACAATTGGGATATCAAAATCCTAGCGCCAGCGTGAAAATAGAAAGGAAATTAGGTGGGTTTGATTTTGGGCGCCAAGATTGGCGCGTCTAATTTTCGTGGAATGCTATGGATGGTGAAGTGAAACGCTATCTAGAAGGCTCTGATGTATTTCCCCTGTTTCAGACTTAAAGAATGCTATAATTGCTATTATACAATAGCATTCCTTGAAAAACGCTATATTGTTATGCTATTCAAAGCCTAATTTGTCGTAGTGACATGTGGTAGAAAATCAAGAAAAGAATTGGGGTTTTTTTGCAGCAATCAAACCCATGGCCATAGTGCATAATTTCTTGATTTTCTTACGAATTAGAGATCAGATCAAGAAATTATGATGTGCACTTATCACTAAACATATGGTTGATGTGCACTTATGACTAGAATTGGGGGTTTTTTCATTCATACATAAGCGAACAAAAATCGGGAGTTGCTGATGGCAAGGAGTTGAACAATCGGGAGTTGCTGAAAAAAAAAACCCCAATTCTTTTCGGGTCAGCATGAGGAGGAATTTTTCGGCACTAATTTTTATTTTCCAAAAATAATTTGCCTTGAAGCTGATGGCAAGGAGTATCATGTTTTGCAAACAAGACTAACTTCCATCCCGAGAGAGAGAGAGAGAGAGAGAGACCTTCGTGGGATTCGTCGGAGGAGGAAAGCTGGGGTTGGTAGAGGTGGGATTCGTTGGTTGTGCTGATCGACGGAGGTGGGAGGAACGCTGGGACTGGGGTTGGCCGTCGACGGAGGTGGGGGATGCCGGTGGTTGTCGTAGTAGTCGCCTGCCCTTCTCCCTTCTATGTATCGTGGAAGAAGAAGAATATGGTACAGAGAGTTTTGAGGGTTTTGTTTTAAAAAAAAAAATTCCCAAAGTGGTGGGCCCGGTGACCAACAGATTGCCAATTTTTTTTTTTATTTAAAAAATTTCTCATATGGATATGAGATTTTGTTATTCTCTTTATTGCATTTTGATGTTTCAATATTTATTGTTGTAACTTCTGATATGAGTTTTTACTTTACAGAATATAAGATTTTGTGGAGTCATATGAGATTTTGTGACTACTCATATGAGTTGCACACCAAATGCCAAAAGGGGAGTTGCACATTGTAGCATTACTCCTCGACATAAGAAATCAGCTTGAACTTTTCGTTTTTTTTTTTTGATTATCAGGTTGAACTTTCTGACTAAGCTCTGTTTGTGACTACTTTATTTTGCCAATCACTACAACTGGTCCCGTTGCATTTTTATCTAGGCAACTGAGAAATTCGTTGAAAAGCAAACAAAACAAATTCCTTGCAGAATAATGAACTTTTACACAGAGAAGCTTGTCCAAACCTACCAAGATGTGTGAAATGCAGATCATTTTGGGTTTTAATTTTCCCCCCGAAAATGAGCAGTGGATCAAAATACTAATCCAAGAAATGTGTACAGGATCGAAATGGCCATGCATTACTTTTGTAATCGAGTGGTGTATCATCTTTCTATCTTTATAAACTGAGTGTCGTTTCGTATTCCCAAAGAAAGATATGTTCAACATCTTGCTAAAGGAGTTGGAAAATACGGTATGTTTGGAAAAACAGCTCACGTATTGTGAAAGCAAAAGACTAAATGCGTTAACCAATACCACAACATCCGAATTTGCTTGCCTACTTTTTATCTTTTGTAATTTCTTAAAATGTTTGTCCAATTTTAAGTAGACTAAAAAAATTCCTTTCATACTCTCTTTTAAAAAAAATATGAATTGGAGAATGTGCACTCTCTTCTAGTGTCAAAAAAGTGAAGGAGATTTCTGGAAACTCAAATTCTTTTTTTAGTAGTAGTCAGTTTGTCTCTTTACAGCTCGTTTGTCAGGTGGATAAGGAAGATTGATACATAAGAGGTGGATATGTTATAAAAACACGTTAGTTAAGGAGATGAAATTAGTTTATACCTGGTTTTAACAGTTGATATGGTCGATTAGAGTGGATAAGAAGACAAATTACTTGGTTGCCCTCCTTAAATCATTGCATTGAGAATAAAAAAATATTTGAGGGGGAATTTGGTCTTTATACCCACCTGGATTAGCTAATTCTAGCGAGGGTGGAGTTGGCTAAGACGGGATAAGCTCTTCCCCACTCTTCTCCCTCTTCCTTCTCCCATTACCAAATACCCTTCTTCCTTAAATCACTCCCCCTAAACGGAAAGGGCCCTTAAGAAGTTTGAAACCCAAGATTGGACAAACAAGGAACGCTATTTTGATATTTTTCGGGGGGGAGTTGTCACCATTCAAAGCATTCAGTAGAAAAAAAAAATGTAAAAGAAAACTACAAGAGGAGTATCACAACAAAACAACCCATCCCACTCAAAGGACCAACTTGTTTTGAATCTAAACCCTAATGGTCATTGCCACTATGTAAAAAGAGTCAACTGAGGGGGCCCTTCTATGCATTTCCTTATTGCATTCTGTTATTTTTCGACCCGAAAACAAACGCAGAGTAAGTCTGAATGAACTTTTTCCCCACTCTTACTTGATTATTAATTTGCAGATTTAATGAACTATTGAGGTTGTTAGGCATCCATAAAAGCATGTCATTATTCCGGTCATAGATGGATGTGTAATTGACACTCTCAGATTATGATAATTACTATGTTAAAAGGATACCAAATCAACTATGTAAAGTCCACGAAATTAATTACACGCCACAACTGAACGAGCTGTAACACTATAGTACTGAAGAAATAACCAACAACGAAAGTTTTTAACAACATAGAAAGAGAGAAATATAATCCTAGTTGTTTTTCAAGGTTTGACATCCTGAGCTGTACCCGGCCTTTTATTAGGGAGTGGACAAAGGAGCTATTCTAATTTTTGAACGAATTAGTAACATGGAGTAATTTCCTTTAAATCAAACTTGATTTTGTTTGGTTGGGTGAACCCATATGAAAATTGAGTCACAAGGGTTCTAATCTCATTGATGGTAGACATGACTCTAACGACCATGACAAGAACCACCAAGTCCATAATGACAAGCTAACTAACATTTTTAACTCTGTGTGATATTTTTAATCAGCTTTTCCCACTATGCGAGCAGACAAGCAAATAAATAGACCTGATAGGGACTACATATAATTGATAGACTTGGGGCTGCTAGTGCCCTTAAAATGGAGTCGAACTCGAGCTTCAAAATTTGATCCAAATCATTGAGTCTTTTAAAAAAAATCAGGTTGATTGTACGTCGATGAACTTAAGATCAAATCATTGAGTCTCAAAATTATACATTTCACACGTATAATTTACGCTGAGGTCTACATGTGCTGTGTGGATCAAATATTTGGACCCGGGACGAAATTTGTGTCTGAGTTCAAAAGGGACACCACCCCTTGATAGAACACCTGTATATCTATGACAGATTAGTTGGCAGTTTAGTATGGTGTATCCTAGGTTTGATTTTGCTTTCTTTGAGTTGTTCACAAGTAATATTGGTCCTACCAGTGACCAGAGAGGAGTTTCCTGGTTTCCAAATTTCAGGGCTTGTGTGGTTAACACTGCCTTAAGGTTTTTTTCTCTTTTATATCTCAGAGTATCCGAATCAGTTTATGTGCACAATTGACTCTAGCACAGATGACAACTTCCGTAACAGCCTTCAGCATAGGAAAAAGAATAAGCAGAGAACAATAGAAGCTAAAGCGTCGAATTTTCTTACCTCATTTTTTGGTTTTGCAAAATTCAGACCTCATTTTTTAACTTTTTTGCCTCCCTTTCTCATTCCCACCAACGTCGGCCTTGTCTTCCCTCCATCGATCTTTACGGTTTGGCATGCTTCTGGTCTCTCTCCTCCCTCTCCCCAAATTATGGTTTTTGCTACCAAAAAGTCCACACACCCCTCAGTTGCTCAACCAAATCTCGAATCCCGACCTATTTCATTCTTTCTCCGTCTTCAATCGATCTCTGTCGATCTTTTCGGTTTTGCATGCTTCTGAACTCAAGCAAAAGCCAGAATTCAACAATTGCTTCCAAAATCAACTCTCTGGCTAAGGCTATAGCCCCTGTTACCATTATAAGAACAAAAATTGGAAAACAGCATTCCTTAATAAACCATAAAGGAATGCTCATAACAACACCAAAACCATATTTATTGTTAAAAATTTCTCAGGAACATAATACTTCAACCCTCTCATCTTTCTATTAACAAAGAATAACTACCTATTTCAAATATAGAAATAGAAGACAGTGGAAATGTATGAACAAACAAATTTAAAGGTGACAAATCTAAGCTCAGTTTCTATCTCTTTTTGATAAATTATTCTTTTCTAATTTCCTTCTCACTCAGAACCCTTGAAGTTATTATAGCGTAGTCTCGTGCTCATTCTATCGTAACCGTGTTTAATTGCTCTACAGTTATGTTGAGCAACAACAAATTATGTGACCCCAAGGCGTGAATAGCCTGACTTTAATTAGACTGAAGAGGAGAAGAGTCGAAACAAATCACAGCAAATTATGTCTGCGGTCTGATTTGATTTAATAGCGAACCAATCTAAACCAGGGAGTCAAATTGTCTTCAAAATCACAATTTACTTCTATGAGTAAGAGCCCGAACATCAGTTTTACAAGTACAAATAAAGTAGTAGCAATTTGTGATTAACACTCATTCCTAAACACCATTTCTTGAATCAACAGCGGAAGAGATTAATCTCCCAAGTCCTTGCAACCGATTAAAAGAAAAGTAAGTACTTATAAGCAACTACAAGAGAGATACAGATTATAGATTAATTGAAGAATATAATCTGTGGATATTTTACACCGCCTGAATCGGATCTACTATCAATATTGACTGCGTAAATTGGATCTACGATTGTACATCAACTGGGAAAAAATACATGAACGAACCAAGAGCGTGGCTGGGAAAGTGTCTTTGGGCACCTTACACGTCCTGCTGAAAAACCAATTGACTCGAGACTGCTAACAAAAGATGTATCCATGAACTGTTCAAGCATGAAACTATCATGCCTGCAAATTGCCGATTAACTCAAAACGGTTCTAACAAAGTGATCATGAATTCTATAAGAAAGAATGTAACATCGTACCCCAAAGCCAAGGAGATTCAAACACTTCTATGGATGTATGACAAATAATTTGTTTTCGTCGACCAAATCATCTTATTGACCATTACTACAAGAACTGGAAGATAAACTGAACCAAACATCCAAGTGAGCGGTTTTTTTCCCCCTTCAAAAAGATCCACCTGACTGTCGAGAAATCCCTAAGTAAAATGATGGAAACCTAAAAGAATTCATCTAATGCTTGCTCTTTGATTCCTCAATTTATTTTTCGCCCGAAAATGAGCAGTGGATCAAAATACTAATCCAAGAAATGTGTACATGATCGAAATGGCCATGCATTACTTTTGTAATCGAGTAGTTTATCATATTTCTATCTTTATAAACTGAATGTCGTTTCATATTCGCATAGGAAAGATATGTTCAACATCTTGCTAAAGGAGTTGGAAAATACGGCATGTTTGGAAAAACAGCTCACGTATTGTGAAAGCAAAAGACTAAATGCGTTAATCGATACCACAACATACGAATTTGTTTGCCTACTTTTTATCTTTTGCAATGTCTTAAAATGTTTGTCCAATTTTAAGTAGACTAAAAAAATTCCTTTCATACTCTCTTTTAAAAAAAATATGAATTGGAGAATGTGCACTCTCTTTAATTTAGTGTCAAAAAAGTGAAGGAGATTTCTGGAAACTCAAATTATTTTTTTAGTAGTAGTCAGTTTGTCTCTTTGCAGCTCATTTGTCAGGTGAATTAGGAAGAATGATACATAAGAGGTGGATATGTCATACAGACAGGTTAGTTAAGGAGATGAAATTAGTTTATACTTGGTTTTAACAATTGATATGGTCGATTAGAGTGGATCACGAGACAAATTACTTGGTTGCCCTCCTTAAATCATTGCATTGAGAATACAAAAAATATTTGAGGGGGAATTCAGTCTTTTTACCCACCTGGATTAGCTAATTCCAGCAAGGGTGGGATTGGCTAAGAAGAGATAAGCTCTTCCCCACTCTTCTCCATCCTCCTTTTCCCATTACCAAATACCCTTCTTCCTTAACTCACTCCGTCCCTTCTCCCCCCTAATTAAACGGAACGGGCCCTTAGGAAGTCGGAAACCCAATATTGGACAAACAAATTAGGAACACAATTTTGATATTTTTCTTGGGGGAGTTGTCACCATTCAAAGCATTCAATGGAAAAAAGAAGAAAGAAAACTACAAGGGGTATCACAACAAAACAACCCATCCCATTCAAAGGACCAACTTGTTTGACTCTAAACCCTAATCGTCATTGCCACTATGTAAAAAGAGTCAACTGAGGGGGCCATTCTATGCATTTCCTTATTGCATTTTGTTATTTTTCGACCCGAAAAGAAACTCAGAGTATGTCTGAATGAACTTGATTATTAATTTGCAGATTTAATGAACTATTGAGGTTGCTAGGCATCCATAAAAGCATGTCATTATTCCGTTCAGAGATGGATGTCTAATTGACACTTTCAAATTATGATAATTACTATGCTAGGACATTATATCAACTATGTAAAGTCCACGAAATTAATTACACGCCACAACTGAACGAGCCGTAACACTATCGCAGTGAATAAATAACCCCACAACGAAAGTTTTTAACAACACAAAAAGAGAAAAATATAATCCTAGTTGTTTTTAAAGGTTTGACATCCCGAGCCGTACCGGGCCTTTTTTATTAGGGATTGTATAAGAGTGGACAAAAGAGCTACTCTAATTTTTGAACGAATTAGTAACATGGAGTAATTTCCTTTAAATCAAACTTGATTTTGTTTGGTTGGGTGAACCCATATGAAAATTGAGTCACAAGGGTTCTAATCTCATTGATGGTAGACATGACTCTAACGACCATGACAAGAACCACCAAGTCCATAATCAAGCTAACTAACATTTTTAACGCTGTGTTATATTTTTAATCAGCTTTTCCCACTATGAGAGCAGACAAGCAAATAAATAGACCTGATAGGAACTACATATAATTGATAGACTTGGGGCTGTTAGTACCCTTAAAATGGAGTCGAACTCGAGCTTCAAAATTTGATCCAAATCATTGAGTCTTTTAAAAAAAATCAGGTTGATTGTACATCGATGAACTTAAGATCAAATCATTGAGTCTCAAAATTATACATTTCACACGTACAATTTACGCTAAGGTCAACATGTGCTGCGTGGATCAAATATTTGGACCCGGGACGAAATTCGTGTCTGAGTTCAAAAAGGACACCACCCCTTGATAGAAACACCTGTATATCTATGACAAATTAGTTGGCAGTTTAGTATCGTGTATCCTAGGTTTGATTTTGCTTTCTTTGTGTTGTTCACAAGTAAACTAAGGTTAATATTTCACATGTATAATTTACGTTGAGGTCTACAAGATGAACTGTGTGGATCAAAATTCGCAAATTGTTCACAAGTAACTAAGGATAATATTGGTCCTACCAGTGAGCAGAGAGGAGTTTCCTGGTTGTTTCCAAATTTCAGGGCTTGTGTGGTTAACACTGCCTTAAGGATTTATTTTTTTTAAATCTCAGAGTGTCCGAGTCAGTTTATGTGCGCAATTGACTCTAGCACAGATGACAACTTCCGAAACAGCCTTCAGCATAGGAAAAATATTAAGCAGAGAACAATAGAAGCTACAACATTGCATTTTCTTACCTCACTTTTTGGTTTTGCAAAATTCAGACCTCATTTTTGTACTTTTTCGCCTCCCTTTCTCATTCCCACCACCGTCGGCCTTGTCTTCCCTCCATCGATCTTTTCGGTTTGACATGCTTCTGATCTCTCTACTCCCCCTCTCCCCAAATTATGGTTATGGTTTTTGCTACCAAAAAGTCCACACACCCCTCAGTTGCTCAACCATATCTCGAATCTCAACATATTTTCTTCTTTCTCCCTCTTCAATTGATCTCTGTCGATCTTTTCAGTTTGGCATGTTTTTTATCTCAAGCAAAAGCCAGAATTCCACAATTGCTTCCAAAATCAACTCGCCGGTTAAGGCTATAGCAACTGTTACCATTAGAAGGACAAAAATTGGAAAATAGCATTCCTTAATAAACAATAAAGGAATGCTCATAATAATACCAAAATCACATTTATTGTTAAAAAATTCTCAGGATCATAATACTTCAACCATCTCATCTTTCTATCAACAAAGAATAAGTACCTATTTCAAATATAGAAATAGAAGACAGTGGAAATGTATGAACAAACAAATTTAAAGGTGACAAATCTAAGCTCAGTTTCTATCTCTTTTTGATAAATTATTCTTTTCTAATTTCCTTTTCACTCAGAACCCTTCAAGTTATTATAGCGGTAGTCTTGTGCTCATTCTATCATAACCGTGTTTAATTGCTCTACAGTTATGTTGAGTAACAACAAATTATGTGACCCCAAGGCGTGAATAGCCTGACTTTGACCAGACTGAAGAGGAGAAGAGTCGAAACAAATCACAGCAAATTATGTCTACGGTCTAATTTGATTTAATAGCGAACCAATCTAAACCAGGGAGTCGAATTGTCATCAAAATCACAATTTACTTCTATGAGTAAGAGCCCGAACATCAGTTATACAAGTACAAATAAAGTAGTAGCAATTTGTGATTAACACTCATTCCTAAACACCATTTCTTGAATCAACAGCGGAAGAGATTAATCTCGCAAGTCCTCGCAACCGATTAAAGTCTAACACCACAAGCAGCCAACATGAAAAAGAAAAGTAAGTACTTCTAAGCAACTACAAGAGAGATACAGATTATAGATCAATTGAAGAATATAATCTGTCAATATTATAAGTGCATTGCAAGTTCATTGACTTTGTGAAAGCAAAACTGGCGACCCAAGACGCTTCCAAAGTCTTTGTCTTTAACATACACACGTATATGCGGTTTTAGAGACACAATTTGTATACAATTTTGATACTCCATCTCACCCATCGAAATGGATGGCTGAGATTTATACTCTATTTGTACTCTCTCTCTCCCCTTCCCCACTCTGGCAAAACACCTTTCCTTCAATTGTGAGGATGAGCCCCTTTCTACCAATATAGGAGTCGTAAGCTTAGTTGCACGGAGAAAGTGCAGTAGAGGGAGCAGAAGCGGAAGTGAGAAAATATTAAATATAGCGGAAGTGAGAAAATATTAAATATAGGAAAATCAAGTAACGTCTATAGCTCAAAAAAAAAAAAAATATTACGCACCCTTCATGATAAATTTTTTAAAAATAGATAGAGAAAAAAGTGTTTATTGATACCGATTTTGTGCTCTGACTATTTCTTTAAACAACGATCAACTCTATATCTACAAAATAAGAGCATGTGTCAAAAAAAAAAAATAGTGTAAACCTATTCGCCACAATTGCCTACAATAAAGCCTCATGTTTATGTGCCCATTTAATTTTGTTTGGCCTAAAATATAGAATGTATATCAAAACATAGATAGACTATTATTTTGTTATCAGTCCATGTCCATTAAACATGACAATTCGTAGTTGACGTCCATCGCAAATAATCTTTTTCTATTTACAAAAAGCGTATAATATTTGTACTCAAGTATTCGAGTAAATTTTAAGAATTTTGCAGTATCTTATCGTAATTTATAGTTCCTCTTGCTTGGTAGCTTTGTTTTGTTTCTATTAAAATTGATATGCTTCAAAGATTCTATCCTAGTCAGGAGCGCTTGGTCATTTCTCAATGGCGACGAGCTTCTGAGAAGATTCTAACTTGAGAGAGCGAGTGTGAGTTTTTGAAGTGAATGCCACCCTATAGTAAACTTGCTTTGTTCTTTTTCCCTCTCCAAAAATTCAATACCAAATTTTTTTTACTGCTTTTTCATTCTTGTTTTTTCCGATTTAGTTATTTTTTTAGCAATATTTTTTTTTAACTTCTTTTAGATGTATATGGCGAAGCTATATTCAAAAAGTACAAATGTTTAATCAAATGTTTTAAAATTAACTGAGGACGATATTTAACATTTTTTTTATTCTCAAAACTGACAATCATTGTGGGGGAATCCAGATATCATATTTTTATCTTGCCTACAATTTAAAAGTGGTAATGAGTCAAGTCCACACAGCAAACACTAAAGCTGAAAGGCCACTCCATTGGAAATCTATAAAAGCCACATTCCCCATATCAGCAATTCATCTACCATTTTCACCAGTTTCTTCTCGACAACTAAAATATAAAGCAAAAATGAGAATTGAACTATTTATCAGCTGGTTTTTCTCAATCACCGCACTCACAATCTTGTGGTCTATCACCATTCCAGTACACAGCCAATGTCTGGAGGATCAAAAATCTTTGTTGCTTCAATTGAAGAACAACCTCCAGTTCGATCCAGACTACTCTGTCAAGTTGGTGAGTTGGACTCAAAGCCACAATTGCTGTCTATGGAATGGCGTGACTTGTGACCATTTCGGCCGTGTTATAGGTTTCGACCTGAACACGGAATCAATCTACGGAGGTTTGAACCACTCAAGTAGCCTTTTCAGTCTCAAGTTTCTAGAGAAGCTGAACTTGGCTAACAACAACTTCAACTCTACACAAATTCCACCCAGTTTTGGAGTCCTCACCAATCTGACATATCTGAATTTGTCACACACTAATTTTGTTGGGCAGATTCCCATGGAATTTACGCGGTTGACGAGGTTGGTGAAGCTTGATCTATCTACTTACGATTCTATTTACTACGACATGTTTCCGGAAACTCAAAGACTCAAAATTCAGAACCCAAATTTATTTACACTTATTCATAACCTTAGTGGGCTCACAGAGCTTTATTTGGACGGTGTAAATATATCAACGAATGGGTATGAATGGGGTCAGGCCATTTCGTCTGCACTGCCTAATTTGACGGTGTTGAGTCTTCGTGATTGCAACTTGAATGGAACATTTCAAGACATCATATTTGAACGGGTGCAAACACTGGAGACTCTGGATTTGTCGAACAATGGGCTACTCAATGGGCGTTTACCTGATTTTCCTCAAAATCTGTCGCTTCGGAATTTGGTGCTTAGCGGCACCAATTTTTCAGGGTATTTAACGGAATCTATTGGGAATTTGACGGAGCTAAGAAGGATAGAGATTCAATTGTGCAATTTCAGCGGACCGATTCCGAATTCATTGGCAAACCTTAGTCAGCTTGTTCATTTGGATCTGTCAAGAAACAATTTCAGCGGACCGATTCCGAATTCATTAGCAAACCTTAGTCAGCTTGTTCATTTGGATTTTTCAGCAAACAATTTTAGTGGTCCAATACCTTCGTTTCAGGGATCCAAGAAACTCACTCACATAGACCTCTCTTCTAATTCACTAACAGGTGTGGTTCTTTCAACTCACTTTGAAGGCCTTTTGGATCTTGTACATATTGATTTATCATACAACTCCTTTAGTGGGAGTATTCCTTCTTCTCTGTTTTCCCTTCCATCTCTGCAAGAAATTTGGCTTTACAACAACAAATTTAGTGGTCCAATTACTGGGTTCTTAAATGAATCCCTGTCTCCACTTGTCTCTCTAGATTTGAGTAGTAACAAATTAGAAGGGCCTATTCCCGCTCATTTCTTCCATTTTCTAGGGCTTAATTCCCTCTCACTTTCTTTCAACAATTTTAGTGGGAATATAGACCTAGAAATTTTCCAGAGATTCCAATATCTTACGATTCTGGACCTTTCATACAACAACTTAACAGTCAATCCAAGTGTCACTGACTCTAGCTTATCATCCTTTCCCCAACTCTGGACATTACAATTGGCTTCTTGCAAGTTGCAAAAATTCCCTCCTCTAATGAACCAATCGGGGTTGTCTAATTTAGACTTTTCCAACAACCAAATTTCTGGGGTAATACCTAATTGGATTTGGAATACTAGTGGTGGATTTGTAGAATATCTGAATCTTTCTTGTAATCTCCTAGTGGGTTTTCAACCTGAATTCCGTCTTCCTCCACTTTTTCACTTTGACCTTCATTCAAATCAGCTCCAAGGTGAAATCCCGCTACTACCAGAATCAGCAGTGTATTTGGACTACTCAAGGAATAATTTTAGCTCTATCCCTGCTGAAATTGGCAAGAGCATTGCCTCTGCTTTTTTCTTCTCTCTTTCAGATAACATGCTTTCTGGACCCATCCCTCCATCAATATGCAATGGGAGCCACCTTAAGTTTCTTGATTTGTCCAACAATAGATTCAGTGGCACTATACCCCAATGTCTGATAGATTCAGGTAGCGCGATCCTCAGCGTAATGGATTTGCGGAACAACAATCTTACAAGTAACATAATAGGGACATTTGCAGAAGACTGCAAATTGAGGACCCTTGATTTGAGTGGAAATAACTTGGAAGGGGACGTTCCGAAATCCTTGGCCAATTGTGCAGATGCAGAGCTTTTAAATTTCGGTACCAACAAAATAAACGATAACTTTCCGTGCTTCTTGACGAACTTATCCCGCTTAAGGGTCTTAGTTTTGAGATCCAACAGGTTTCATGGAAATATTAACTGCCGAGGATTATATAATAATATCTGGCCAAAGCTTCAAATCATTGACCTAGCTTTGAACAACTTCAGCGGTATTCTACCACCAGAATTCTTTTCACAAAGGAAGGCAATGATGGAGGGGGGTAATGCAAAATCGGATCTCAATCTCTTGCGCTTTGAGACAAGTGGTGGAAATTACTATCAAAATTCAGTGACAGTTATCAACAAAGGGATAGTGATGAAGCTAGTGAAGATCTTAACTATATTTACAACCATCGATTTCTCCGACAACAATTTCAAAGGAGAAACACCAGATACAGTTGGGGATCTGAAAGCCCTCCATGTTCTCAACCTATCACACAATTCCCTAAAAGGTTCAATCCCATCATCACTTGGAAACTTGACACAGCTTGAATCACTAGACCTCTCGTGGAACAAGTTGGGTGGAAGCATCCCGGAGACACTTGCAAGTCTAACATTTCTTTCAGTCCTGAACTTGTCATACAATCAACTTGTTGGGATGATCCCAATAGGCCCCCAGCTTCAAACATTTTCTGAAACATCCTTCCAAGGAAACAAAGGATTATGTGGAGCTCCTGTGATTGCTAGTTGTGGGGAAAAAGAACCGACAAGGCCAACATTTGATGGTAGGCAGGAGGATGAGATTAACTGGGTCTACATAACTGCTACGTTGGGATATGCTATGGGGTTTGGAGTTATTGTTGGGCCACTTTTGTATTCGAAAAGATGGAGACAATGCTACTATAAACCTGTCGATAGAGTTATTTTGAGGATTCTCCATCACCGAGAGCGGCGGGCAAGACATCAAAAGAGAAGAGACAACAAAAACTAGCTTCGGAGACGTCAGCACCGCTAAAGGCCAAGTGTTCCAAGCATTTTGTGCTTGTGCTTTTTGCATGGCTCAAATTGCTTCAATATAATCAGGTAAGGGCGTATGTCAAATTATCAATTGTTCTATTAAACTGAAATGTGCAAGCATAGTTGTAAAATATGCATATGAATCATGTATCATCTTTCTATGTTTTTGAATTTTGTTTTGTGTTGTATTGTATGTAAAATCGTAAGATATTTATCATCTTTGACAACAAGAATAAACCATTTGGCGTTGTGAAAGTAACAACCCTTATTAAGTAAACCTATGCATCCATCAATAATCAATACATGTAAGAGAAAGAAAACATATGCCATGCCAATGCATTATCATGTCCAAATTAAATAAAATTCATTCTCTATATTTTTGTGATGTAAAATTTGGTTTTGAACTGGTAATTTGTAACTTTTTCTATGTTTTCAAATGGTTTCTCCACGTGAGAAAATTTTGAGCTTCATCCAATCATTTTCTATCTATATCATCAGATTGAAGATTGTTGAGGCATATGCATCGATTTTACTTGTTAACATATCGAAAAGACGTGCTCAAAAAGGGACAAGAACATCACTATATCCATAAGATTTTGACAAAAAATAGTGCAACAGAAAACAAACTTCTAAAATCTAAAATTATGGTAATGGATATGCAAGATGGTGCATCTTTAGACATTCGACACACAATCTTTCTATAAGTTTTTATTCATCGTCGTCCTTTCTATATATACCTTCACTACCGATTGTTGGAAATTATCAAAATAAATGGGTTTTTTATTTGGGTTTTATCAAAATATTCCTTGTGCCTTTTAGAAAGCTTTTTGTTGTGTTTTGGTTTTGTCCCACATTGGCTAATGAGGAAGTGTTTGAGTTGTATATATGTGGAAACATTTCTATAATGTTCACATAATGTTAAGTAGCAAGGCACCTATGGTGTTGCGCACATTACCGGCGTACCCGGTGATGGAACACACTCATACGCACCCGCACGCGCACGCGCGTGCGTGAGCGTGGCAGTGGGCTGTGTGGTGCTTTGATGGCGCACTTTGCACTTAGCAATACCGGTTGGTTCGTGAGCGGCTGTTTAAGGAACAGAAGGTTAGGTATCGATACCTCTGCCAGGGGTATCGATACCGGTTTGTTAGCTCGCGAATTTCAGACACTAGTTCGTGTACGGGTGCAGCTCTAAACGGAGGGGTATAACCCAAACTCAAGTCTATTCACTAAAGGACGTGACCTAAAGTGAAAGGGTACATTTGGGTCTATTTATAACACCCAAATTACTTTCATTTTATATCCGATTTCTAGCGTTGTTACTCTGCCAAAATTACTACAGATTGCTTTCTAGTTTTGCTGTACCGTTACTCTGCAGAAACGGTGCCAGCAATTCCTTGGTTCTTTCGATTCTTTTTCGACTCGGTATTCTGTCTGTCCTTCGTTTGTGCGGACGCAGGCAGAAGATCATTGAATTGATCGGGCTTCGTTGTATCCTCGAACAGATTCGCTATCAACCCGGTGCACACCAAACGGTGGGGGCGAATACTGTTTTCGGAAAGCGACATAGTAACATGCCTCGAAGCAAGTTCCATCATCAACGAGTTCAGTTTCCCGAAGACTCCCGGATTTTTGCACCAACACCGATAAACTCACTAAGTCTTTTTTTAAGTGTTTTATTTTATTTTATTTGCTTTAATCGGAAAATAATAGTTTTTTTTTTCTTTTTGCATGTCAAATGTTAGGAGAACTTACAATACTTTGTAAGGAAATGCGTTTACGCTCTTGTTTTCTTTTTAGTGCTCCGTATTATTCTGTACTCGCCTATTTCACTTTTCACGCTTTCAGCCCTCTTTGTTCTCATACCAAGGGCACGAACAAAGATTGAACTTCTCACTCTGCCTCCCTCAATCACTTGCTCATCGCGTTAAATTAACCACTGATAATGTGCCCTCCGGTTAGGCGCCGCCTATCAACATTCTGCGGCATTAGTTGATCGACCTTGCCTGTTAGAGCTCAAAAAGAACGAAATCCGGTACTCTGTGCGCGTGTACCTGTATCACTGTGTGTATATGCATCTGCATATCTGCGACAAAAATACCGATCACACCTATTAGCATAACTTGTATGGGTATAAACTTGTGTATAGTCCATCCGTCTCAAATTGCTTGTTTTTTTGTTTTTTTTGTTTTTTTTTCAAAGACGTGTTTATATATATATTTTTAATTTACAAAAATGGGGGTAATTTTTTAATTGGCAAGATAACCAAAAAAAGACGAACAATTTAGGATAGAGGGCTTATCTGTGTAAATACATGTTACGTACTTATGAGAAAAAGAAAGTTTGTACCTGTTTATATCTCTGCGCCGGTACTTTGTACATAAAGCTCTACATAAGAAACTAGCTTGAACTTTTTGACTAACAGGTGATTTGGCCAAAAAGAAGATTATGGTTTTTTCGTTTTTTCGTTTTGTCTTTATTTAATTTTTTTTTTTGCATTTGTTAGTTTCGCGTCAAGATTTTGTGGTTTCTGGATTCCTCTCAGCGAGACAAATCTAACAAGTATAAATTATGGTCAAAACTCATTTTTTTAAAAATAAAGCCGAAATACTTGAATTATTGGCCAATAATCCAAGTAATTCGGCTTTATTCAAAAAAATATTTTATTTGACCATAAATTGTAACATCCCGACTTTTTCATTTAAAAAAAAAAAAAATTATTTTATAACTAAATAAATTCTTCCATTTTCCGGTTTCAAACTTCTTTCTAATAAATAAAATACAAGTATTATGTACTATATTTATTTTTGCTGTTCTTAAAAATCAAATAATTTATATTTTATTTTTATAAATATAGTTGAGTTAAATTGAATATGGCTACAAGAGCGTATACGTAATGGGCCGCTTATTTTGGTACATATGACCGACTATCATTTAAGTGTGGGTTAGACTGGAATTATAAGTTGGGCCTAATTTAGGAATTTCCTAGCAATACAGATATTTAGATATAAAAATAGAAGGATGAAATCATTTTTCTTTACAAGTTGAGATCATTAGGGTTTATACCTTAGAGCTATAAGACTGCGGTGAAAAAAAAGAATAGAGAGCTCCGGCCGAGAGAGAGAGAGAGAGAGAGCGCAAGCGGTGGCAGATATTAACGTGGTGAGTCGATCTACACCCATTTCTCTTACATTTATGCTTTAACGCCACATATAGGCTGGGTTTGCTTGGAAGTAACAAGTGTTTGCATGGTTGTCTTTTGCTAGATATACAAATTAGGATTCTACACTTCTGTCGTGTTATGCATGTGTGATCTATGACCATGTAGAGTGTGAGGATAGCATTGAAACATTGTATGATTAAGTAAAACATGGTGGTCAGTCGGTGTAGAATTTTGGTAATTAGATTATTTATTAATCTAAGTATTAAATTATTACTAGTAATGTTCAAGTAGAAGACTAATAACAGTACCTATAGTTCTATTATTAATTTTATAGTTATTTATGTGAATATGTATAGCTTATGTGTATCTTTTATTGTGATTTAGATTAGTGGACTATTTATTACGCTTCGCGTTTGATTGTATTCTTTTGGACCCCAAGGTGAGTGGTTAAGCATGTGATCCCTTCGTTTGGATTCCTCTTGAGCCTATCGCTTCTTGACATATTCTTTAATTCGTTGCGATGGATAATTGTATTCTTATCTGTCGATCATTTATTGACTATTGACGTACCCTTCGGCATACAAGGTTAATTGATAACATTTTTGAATGTTTGAGTGCTCTCATTTCACTTGTTTATTTGTTGATTCCATGATATCTCGAAATGTCATTCTTCCGTGTTTGGGACCATGTATATATTTGTGAAAGTCCAAGGGAAAGTCCCAGGCGCCATCCTGCGGTGACTTTGGCCACTAGGGAAAAAACTTGTGAAATACCTTGTGACTCTAGTGCTCAACGGATGGGGAAAAGACTTGTGAAATACCCTGTGACCCTATTCCGGATCGGCTTAGGGAAAAGACTCAGGCGCCATCTTGAGGTGACTCTATGTACGGTATTGGATCCAACGGGCTAAGCCCTGAGAAAATAATTGGCATATGGCAATGGTTATTATTATTATGGTTCCCACATAATTTGGTTGAAACTCCTATTTATTGTTGTTCGTTGTTCTGGTATTTTTGGACAGAATGGTTGGTGTAAATGCATATTTTTGTGATTCGATTATTGTATTTGTTATTCATTAATTGGACATTCATCTCCTTGAAACCACTGACCTTTGATATTTGAAACCATTTCCTTGCCGCCTCAATTATCTTTTGTTTAAACGTATGCCACATTGTACCTTTTTATCCTTAGCATGCTTAACTACTCATTGAGCTGTGAGCTGACGGATTTATTCCACATTCTTTTCAGGTTAGTTCGGGGAGCATCATAGTGGACTCTGAGACAGTGTCGGGATCCACCGTTTGGACATCTAGGGCATTCGCATTATCATTATTTTTATTAGTTATGTTAACAGCTTCCGCGCATTTGTTTCTTTAGAATTTTTGTTAATAAATTTAGTGTATGGAGAATTTGAGATATTGCTCTCTTGCTACAAAAATGTTGAGTTTTTCTTGCACTTTAAATTTTATAATTTAGGATTCAGTTTTATTATTTTGAGTTGTGATAAAAAGAAATATTTATTATTTTGTTTAGGCTTCGCGTTCCAAGAATTGTCTCCTGGTTCGCGGCCGGTCATGCTCCCGAATTTGGGGCGTGACATAAATTTATACTTGTTAGATTTGTCTCTTTGCGACTACTAGTTTATTTTTCCGGAGGCGGGGGTCCTGCTTATGCGGGCCCCACATAGTACATAGTACCTGCTACGCTCCTTGAAACGATGCCGCATTTGTGCCACACCAAACGACTTCGCCAAACGTCACCTCGTGGGACCTATTTTTGGGTCTCACACAAATGATTCGAACCGTTAAATAATTTTAAAATAATTATTCAAGTGGTCTTGCAAAAAATAAGGCCCATCGAATATTTTTATGTAATTGATCTAATTCTTTCGATTTTCATTCAAAATTCAGGACCTTGTAATTCGAAAGAATCTTCAAGAAATGTTACGCAATTGTGTGCTTGGTAAACCATTGATTTGAACCGTAGATGTCATAGGTATGTTAACTAAGAAGAGCATCCAGTAAAAAAATTATCTTGTTCGGACATTGGTAGCTATTGAAACAATAAATATTTTAATAGCTACCAATATCCGAACAAGATAATTTTTTTATTAGATGCTCTTCTCAACGAGCCCTACAACATCTACGGTTCAGACAATGGTTTACCAAGCGCACAATTGTGTAACATTTCTTGAAGATTCTTTCGAATTACAGGATCCTGAATTCCGAATGAGAATCAAAAGAATTAGATCAATTACGTAAAAATATCTGATGGGCCTTATTTTTTGCAAGGCCACTTGAATAATTATTTTAAAATTATTTAACGGTTCGGATCACTTGTGTGAGACCCAAAAGTAGGTCCCACAATGAGACGTTTGGCAAAGTCATTTGGTGTGACACAAGTGCGGCACTGTTTCAAGGTGCAGGTACTATGCGGGGCCTGCACAGCAGGACCCCCGCCTCCTATTTTGCCAATCACTACAACTGGTCCCATTGCATTTTTATCTATGCAACTGAGAAATTTATTGCAGTGCAAACAAAACAAATTCCTTGCAGAATAATGAAATTTTGCACAGAGAAGCTTGCCCAAACCTAGCTAGATGTGTGAAATGCAGATCATTTTGGGTTTTAATTTTTCGCCCGAAAATGAGCAGTGGATCAAAACACTAATCCAAGAAATGTTCAATGGGTGGAAAATGATTTACCAAGAAATCCTCGGTAAGTCAATTTACGAAATGATCGCGATGTATGCCTCCTAGAAATCCTCGGTAAACCAAGAAATCCTCTGTTTCAATCTCCTCGACCAAATTTAAAGCACAACTCTCTCTCTCTCTCTCTCTCTCTCCACACGCGCACTCACACACATAAATGTATATATATTTGCACACAGATGGACACTAAACTTCCTATCTAAACCCTTAAAATCCGGACTTCGTCCACACATCATAGATCCCGATCGAATATCGATGATCTGAACTGTCCAATGTGTTTAAAATGTGTTTTTAAGGGTACCCGCAAGAAATCAACAAAAAAAAAAAATACCGGGAATGGCTTGATCCGAGCAATTTTTCAAAAAAACTGTATATGTTCGTTTTTATGAAAACTGTTCGGATCAAGCCCTTCCCGGTATTTTGTGTTGGCCCAGATAGCAACACAAGAGGGGGGGTGAATTGTGTATCTCAATAATAATGCCGAAAAAAAAACCTTAAATGCAATACCCAATAAAATTAAATCAATTCAAGCACACATGAAATAATATATGACAGAAAATAAAGAGTAAGGGAAGAGAGAAATCAAACACAGAGATTTATAGTGGTTCGGTCCGCAACTTCACGGCCTAGTCCACTCCCCAAGTGTCCAACTCGGGAATTGCTGCACTATCTCCAATAGTAACACATTCTAGCTTCGCGGGTGCTAGAGAAACCGTTACAACGAGCAATATCCCCAATTGCTCCAACTATTTCAGACTCCGGTGTTAGTCACACCTATCCAAGTAATTTTTTCTCACACAAAAATTACTCACAAAAGAGAACCTCTCACAAAGAGATATATAAGGGGTCGCACTCCCTTTTACAATAAAAGCTCACAAATTAACCACTCTTGAAAGTGTGAATGAATACAAAATAAAGCTCTGAACACAAAGGTGGGCACACGTTTCTTTCTTCTTCAGAGTATGCTGACCATCACCTTAATCTTCCTTTTATGCTTAGTAAATGGACGTTATTTGGAGCCCACTCCAATTAGGAAATAAGCCAATCAATATTTGGCTTGATTGATCCCAGCAATGTTCAATTCATTTTCCTGCACAGTAGCCGTTTGGACCGAATCCAATGATACCCAAATTGCCTTGATCAAAGCAATACTCCATTCCATTCCTTTACAGCATTAGCCGTTTGAAACAATTGCTACAAGTAAGGCAATAGATGATTAGGTAGCAATAATGAAACATAATCCACGACAATCACTTCTTCTTTTTCGAATTAGCCGTTTGGAATTTATTTGCTTCCATATTCCATTGACAGCATTTGCATCCGATAAAATATGGAAGAAGATTTGTCCTTAATCTTCTCCATCTTCATGTATAACTTGCCTATTGGAGATAGGAATTTTGGTGTAGAATCTTTGCATGTGTAACTTAACCAAATCCTACAAATAAACAATTATTCAAATGAGCATCAAATCTCATAATATTAATTATATTTCATTTTTAACTAAATATGTTTGTTATCATCAAAATCAATAATGTTTTTCTAATAAAATATTTGGGCTAACAATCTCCCCCTTTTTGATGATGACAAACCATGAATAATGTTATTCAAATAAAATTCAGAAATATAATTAGAGCACCAAAGATAAGATACTCCCCCTTAATGTTATTCAATATTTGGCTTGATTGATCCCAGCAATGTTCAATTCATTTTCCTGCACAGTAGCCGTTTGGACCGAATCCAATGATACCCAAATTGCCTTGATCAAAGCAATACTCCATTCCATTCCTTTACAGCATTAGCCGTTTGAAACAATTGCTACAAGTAAGGCAATAGATGATTAGGTAGCAATAATGAAACATAATCCACGACAATCACTTCTTCTTTTTCGAATTAGCCGTTTGGAATTTATTTGCTTCCATATTCCATTGACAGCATTTGCATCCGATAAAATATGGAAGAAGATTTGTCCTTAATCTTCTCCATCTTCATGTATAACTTGCCTATTGGAGATAGGAATTTTGGTGTAGAATCTTTGCATGTGTAACTTAACCAAATCCTACAAATAAACAATTATTCAAATGAGCATCAAATCTCATAATATTAATTATATTTCATTTTTAACTAAATATGTTTGTTATCATCAAAATCAATAATGTTTTTCTAATAAAATATTTGGGCTAACAATCTCCCCCTTTTTGATGATGACAAACCATGAATAATGTTATTCAAATAAAATTCGGAAATATAATTAGAGCACAAAAGATAAGATACTCCCCCTTAATTGGTGCATCCTTTGCTTGAGCTTTTTCTCCCCCTCTAGCTTCCACAATATTTCTCCCCCTTTGTCATCAACAAAAAGTAGGGGAACACTTTGCTCATAGTATTCCATAACACTTTCAATCTTTGCGTGTGCAAAATTATACAGCGGATCAAAATAGATAAGGTGCATGTGCCAGTTCCACTAAAACTTCAAGCTTCACAAGTTTTTAGGCTATCTCCACTTTAAAAAAAACTTGTTAGCCATAAGAGCATACTAACAATATTCTAATAAACATTAGGAGACTTAATCATGACAGAATAGTAAAAAAACATTTCTCCATTTGAAAACAAAATATTTAGAAAAAGATATTTCCACGAAAAATTTTAGAGCAAGTCTAAAAGAAAAACTTTTCAAATTTGCAAGAGTAAATAAGTTGTTGAGAATTCATCAAAATCAATACCTTTCAATTGATTAGAACTTCGGGGCAAAAATAAAATTGGTAATTTTTAACCATACCATACGAATTTGAGTTAGTTGCATCCTTCTGTTGAGCTTACTCTATCACAGGAACTCATGTTCCTTGTTGTCTAAAAATTCAATTGTTGCACCATGAGCAATCTCACCAATACTCTTCTTTGATCATTAATCAGCCTTTGCCTTTGTGAGCATTCATACCTACAAAAAAAGCTTATGCAATATTCTTTGGTACCCATGTTTGTTTGGGTCCGTGAGAGTTAGTATGCTTAGGAACCCATATTTTTTGGTTCCAACAAAGACATTTCTTCGAATAGGACAAGAGTATGATATATGATCATTCATTCCACAGTAATTGCAAGTAATATGAGAATATCTAGGACAAGTCGAAATAGCTTCTTTCACAAAGAAATTCTTATAAAACTTTTGCTTTTTTGTGGGATTAAAACCAATGCCCGCTTTGTCAAAAATACATCTTTGTTTTCCAAGAATAATATCCAAATTTTCTCTTCCTTGGACAAACTTAGAAAGAGATGTTTTGAAATCCTCAACCTCCTTTTTTAAAACATCATTTTCAAGTCTCAAGTCATGGACAATATCTTTTGGAAAAGAAACTTCTTTAATTTTTTCTTTTAATACTTCATTTTCTCCTTTCAAAAATTCATTTTCAGCAAGCAGTGAAGAGTTACTCTTTTTGAGAAAACTGTTTTTAGAACCTAATTTCTTAAACTCAGCATGCAATTCATGAAACGCATCTAATAGTTCATCGTAAGTAAACTGGTCATCCGAATCATCAAAGGAGTTTACCTCACTGTTTTCATGAGCCATAAAGCATAGGTTTGCTTGATCGTTATCCTCCTCGGAACTGCTGTCATCACTGCTATTACCCCATGCTGCAAGCATTGCTCTTCTTTTTGCCTTCTTGCTAGATTCTTTGGCTTGGGGGCATTCGGACTTAACATGACCTGGTTTTCTACACTCATAGCAAATTATAGGATCTCTCTTGTTCTCATTTTTTGCTTCATCCCTCTTAAAAAATCTTTTGCCATTTTCTTTTTTCTTTCTCATGAATCTTTTGAATTTTCTAGTAAACACAGCTATTTCCTCGTCGCTGCCACTTGACTCTGAATCATCTCTATCATCTTTTGAACTCGAAGTAGAACATCTGAGAGCTATGTCCTTCTTTTTCTTGCCTTGATCTTCTTCCAAGTTCATTGTGATTTCGTGAGTCATAAGGGATCCTAAAAGTTCATCCAAGCTATATTTGGTGAGATCTTCTCTTGCCTCAATGATCGCAGTCACCTTAGGCTCCCATTGCTTCGGTAGTGACCTGAGAATCTTCCTCACAAGATCAACATTAGAATATGGTTTTCCAAGAGATTTCAAGCCATTAACAATATCAGTAAAGCGTGTAAACATGCTTGAAATTGATTCATCAGGCAACATTTTAAACAATTCATACTTATGAACAAGCATGTTGATTTTAGACTCTTTAACCTGACTAGTACCCTCATGCGTGACCTCTAGCTTATCCCAAATTTCTTTAGCAGAATCACATGCAGATATTCTATTAAATTCATTTGGGTCTAATGCACAATATAAGAGGTTCATGGCCTTGGCATTCATTTGAACGCCTCTCAAATCATTCTCATCCCATTCATTTTCCTCCTTAGGAACTACAACCTTATTCACAGTTTTAGTAGGACAGTGTAGCCCATTAACAATAATTTTCCACAACTCATAATTTGATGCTTGAATATAAATACGCATCCTAGCCTTCCAATAATTATAGTTAGACCCACTAAATAGAGGAGGTCTATTGGTCGATTGGCCTTCGGGAAGGAAAGTACCAAAAGGTGTTGCCATAGATCTTACCCTAAGACGATTAAGTCAAAAAAAAACTAGAGCCGTAGCTCTGATACCAATTGTTGGCCCAGATAGCAACACAAGAGGGGGGGTGAATTGTGTATCTCAATAATAATGCCGAAAAAAAAACCTTAAATGCAATACCCAATAAAATTAAATCAATTCAAGCACACATGAAATAATATATGACAGAAAATAAAGAGTAAGGGAAGAGAGAAATCAAACACAGAGATTTATAGTGGTTCGGTCCGCAACTTCACGGCCTAGTCCACTCCCCAAGTGTCCAACTCGGGAATTGCTGCACTATCTCCAATAGTAACACATTCTAGCTTCGCGGGTGCTAGAGAAACCGTTACAACGAGCAATATCCCCAATTGCTCCAACTATTTCAGACTCCGGTGTTAGTCACACCTATCCAAGTAATTTTTTCTCACACAAAAATTACTCACAAAAGAGAACCTCTCACAAAGAGATATATAAGGGGTCGCACTCCCTTTTACAATAAAAGCTCACAAATTAACCACTCTTGAAAGTGTGAATGAATACAAAATAAAGCTCTGAACACAAAGGTGGGCACACGTTTCTTTCTTCTTCAGAGTATGCTGACCATCACCTTAATCTTCCTTTTATGCTTAGTAAATGGACGTTATTTGGAGCCCACTCCAATTAGGAAATAAGCCAATCAATATTTGGCTTGATTGATCCCAGCAATGTTCAATTCATTTTCCTGCACAGTAGCCGTTTGGACCGAATCCAATGATACCCAAATTGCCTTGATCAAAGCAATACTCCATTCCATTCCTTTACAGCATTAGCCGTTTGAAACAATTGCTACAAGTAAGGCAATAGATGATTAGGTAGCAATAATGAAACATAATCCACGACAATCACTTCTTCTTTTTCGAATTAGCCGTTTGGAATTTATTTGCTTCCATATTCCATTGACAGCATTTGCATCCGATAAAATATGGAAGAAGATTTGTCCTTAATCTTCTCCATCTTCATGTATAACTTGCCTATTGGAGATAGGAATTTTGGTGTAGAATCTTTGCATGTGTAACTTAACCAAATCCTACAAATAAACAATTATTCAAATGAGCATCAAATCTCATAATATTAATTATATTTCATTTTTAACTAAATATGTTTGTTATCATCAAAATCAATAATGTTTTTCTAATAAAATATTTGGGCTAACAATCTCCCCCTTTTTGATGATGACAAACCATGAATAATGTTATTCAAATAAAATTCAGAAATATAATTAGAGCACAAAAGATAAGATACTCCCCCTTAATGTTATTCAATATTTGGCTTGATTGATCCCAGCAATGTTCAATTCATTTTCCTGCACAGTAGCCGTTTGGACCGAATCCAATGATACCCAAATTGCCTTGATCAAAGCAATACTCCATTCCATTCCTTTACAGCATTAGCCGTTTGAAACAATTGCTACAAGTAAGGCAATAGATGATTAGGTAGCAATAATGAAACATAATCCACGACAATCACTTCTTCTTTTTCGAATTAGCCGTTTGGAATTTATTTGCTTCCATATTCCATTGACAGCATTTGCATCCGATAAAATATGGAAGAAGATTTGTCCTTAATCTTCTCCATCTTCATGTATAACTTGCCTATTGGAGATAGGAATTTTGGTGTAGAATCTTTGCATGTGTAACTTAACCAAATCCTACAAATAAACAATTATTCAAATGAGCATCAAATCTCATAATATTAATTATATTTCATTTTTAACTAAATATGTTTGTTATCATCAAAATCAATAATGTTTTTCTAATAAAATATTTGGGCTAACATTTTGTTTTGCTGATTTCTAGTGGAGGGCCCTTAAAAATGCGTTTTAAACACATTGAACGGTTCGGATCGTCGAGATGTAGTCTGGAAAGTGGAGGTTCGGATTTTAAAAGCTTGCGGGATCCTTTATAGGAAGTGGACTGGATGTTACATATATCTGGGATTGATCTCCAATTTAACAGCTAGCTGTTCTTTGGGAATTCTATAATATATATGTCTCTTCTCTTCTCTCTCTCTTCTCTCTCTCTCAGACAGCAACACGATCCATTGAATTTATCAACCAAACATGGAAAAACAAAAACGAAAATTCCATTTTTGGCAAAATCATTTTAAAGTTATTTTTCGAGGTAAAATTTTTTACTTCTAAACAAAGGGAGCCTAAATGCGTTAATCAATACTCTTACCATCCGAATTTATTTGCCTACTTTTTGTTTTTTGCAATGTCTTATTATGTTTCTCTAATTTTAAGTTGACTAAAAAAATTCATACCCTCCCTTTGAAAAGAAAAATATGAATTGGAGAATGTGCACTCTCTTTTAGTGTCAAAAAAGAGAGGGGAATTTCTGGAAACTCAAATTCTTTTAGTAGTAGTCAATTTGTCTCTTTACAGCTCATTTGTCAAGTAGATTAGGAAGAAAGGTGGATATGTTATGAAGACAGGTTAGTTAACGAGATGAGATTAGTTTATACTTGGTTTAGCAGTTAATATGGCTGATTAAAGTGAATAATGAGACAAATTACTTGATTGCCTTCCTGAAATCATTGCATTAAGAATAAATATTTGAGGGGGAATTCGGTCTTTAAACCCACCTGGATTAGCTAATTCTAGCGAGGGTGGGATTGGCTAAGACGGGATAAGCTATTCCCCACTCTTCTCCATCTTCCTTCTCCTATTGCCAAATACCCTTCTTCCTTAACTCACTCCCCCCTAAACAGAAAGGGCCCTTAAGAACCCAATATTGGACAAACAAGGAACACTATTTTGATATTTTTCGGGGGGAGTTGTCACCAGCATTCACTAGGTAATAAAAAAAAAAAAAAAAAAGGGTAAAGAAAACAACAAGAGGGGTATCACATGCAGCAAAATTAACAACCCATCCCACTCAAAGGACCAACTTGTTTGAATCTAAATCCTAATGGTCATTGCCACTATGTAAAAACAGTCAACTGAGGGGGCCCTTCTATGCATTTCCTTATTGCATTTTGTTATTTTTCGACCCGAAAACAAACACAAAGCAAGTCTGAATGAACTTGATTATTAATTTGCCGATTTAATGAACTATTGAGGTTGTTAGGTAACCATAAAAGCATGTCATTATTCCGGTCAGAGTTGGATGTGTAATTGACACTCTCAGAATTATGATAATTACTATGTTAAAAGGAACTATATCAACCATGTAAAGTCCACGAAGTGAATTACACGCCACAACTGAACGAGCCGTAACACTATAGCAGCGAAGAAATAACCAACAACGAAAGTTTTTAACACAAAAGGAGAAAAATATAATCCTAGTTGTTTTCCAAGGTTTGACAACCCGAGTCGTACCCGGCCTTTTATTAGGGAGTGTACAAGAGTGGACAAAGGAGCTATTCTAATTTTTGAACGAATTAGTAACATGGAGTAATTTCCTTTAAATCAAACTTGATTTTGTTTGGTTGGGTGAACCCATATGAAAATTGAGTCACAAGGGTTCTAATCTCATTGATGGTAGATATGACTCTAACGACCATGACAAGAACCATCAAGTCCATAATGACATGCTAACTAACATTTTTTACCTTGTATGACAGCAGACAAGGGCAAAGTGGGGAAATAAATAGACCTGATAGGGACTAAATATAATTGATAGACTTCGGGCTGTTAGTTCCCTTAAAATGGAGTCGAACTTGACCTTCAAAATTTGATCCAAATCATTGAGTCTTTTAAAAAAATCAGGTAGATTGTACATCGATGAACTTAAGATCAAATCATTGAGTCTCAAAATTATACATTTCACACATATAATTTACGCAGAGGTCTACATGTGCTGTATGGATCAAATATTTGGACCCGGGACGAAATTCGTGTCTGAGTTCAAAAAGGACACCACCCCTTGATAGAAACACCTGTATATCTATGACAGATTAGTTGGCAGTTTAGTATGGTGTATCCTAGGTTTGATTTTGCTTTCTTTGTGTTGTTCACAAGTAAATTAAGGGTAATATTTCGCTTGTATAATTTACGTTGAGGTCTACAAGATGAACTGTGTGGATCAAAATTCTCAAATTGTTCACAAGTAACTAAGGATAATATTGGTTCTACCAGTGACCAGCAGAGAGGAGCTTCCTGGTTGTTTCCAAATTTCAGGGCTTGTGCGGTTAACACTGCCTTAAGGTTTTTATTTTTTTATATATCTCAAAGTGTCTGAGTCAACTTATGTGCACAATTTACTCTAGCACAGATGACAACTTCCAAAACAACCTTCAGCATAGGAAAAAGAATAAGCAAAGAACGATAGAAGCTACAGCGTTGCATTTTCTTACCTCATTTTTTGGTTTTGCAAAATTCAGACCTCATTTTGTACTTTTTTGCCTCCCTTTCTCATTGCCACCACCGTCGGCCTTGTCTTCCCTCCATTGATCTTTTCGGTTTGGCATGCTTCTGATCTCTCTCCTCCCTCTCCCCAAATTATAGTTTTTGCTACCAAAAAGTCCACCCGCCCCTCAGTTGCTCAACCATGTCTCGAATCTCGACCTATGTCATTCTTTCTCCCTCTTCAATCGATCTCTGTCGATCTTTTCGGTTCTGCATGCTTCTGATCTCAAGCAAAAGCCAGAATTCAACATGCTTCCAAAATCAACTCGCTGGCTAAGGCTATAGCCCCTGTTACCATTATAAGGACAAAAATTGGAAAACAGCATTCCTTAATAAACCATAAAGGAATGCTCATAACAACACCAAAACCATATTTATTGTTAAAAATTTCTCAGGAACATAATACTTCAACCCTCTCATCTTTCTATCAACAAACAATAACTACCTATTTCAAATATAGAACAAACAAATCTCTCAGTTTCTATCTCTTCTTATTAAATTATTCTTTTCTCATTTCCTTTTTTACTGAGAACCCTTCAAGTTAATTGCTCTACAGTTACGTTGAGTAACAGCAAATTACGTGACCCGAAGGGGTGACTCAAGTGGCCGGCAACATGGATGAGTTGTAAACCCAAATGTCTTTAGTTCGAAACTTTGCAAACTCTTGGGGCCAGGCCGCAGGGGAGAAATTTCTTGTGAATTTCCTTGTTCCGGTGTGAATAGCCTGACTTTGACGAGACCAAAGAGGAGAATAGTCAAAACAGATCAACGCAAATTATGTCTACGGTCTAATTTGATTTAATAGTGAAACATTCTAAACCAGGGAGTCAAATTGTATTCAAAATCGCAATTTACTTCTATGGGTAAGAGCCCGAATGTAGTAATAGCAATTTGTGATTAACTCTCATTCCTGAATCCATAGCGGAAGAGATTAATCTCGCAAGTCTTTGCAACCGATTAAAGTCTAACACCGCAAGCAGCCAACATGAAAAAGAGAAGTAAGTACTTCTAAGCAACTACAAGAGAGAGAGAGACAGATTATAGATCAATTGAAGAATATAATCTGTGGATATTTTACACCGCCTGAATCGGATCTACTATTAATATTGACTGCCTAAATTGGATCATTGTACGTCAGCTGGGGAAAAATAAATGAACTAACCAAGAGCGTGGCTGGGAAAGTGTCTTTAGTCACCTTAAACGTCCTGCCAAAAACCAATTGACTCGAGACTGCTAACAAAAGATGTATCCATGAGCTGTTCAAGCGTGAAATTATCGATGCCAAATTGCCAATTAAATCTAAACGGTTCTAACAAAGTGATCATGAAATTCTATAAGAAAGAATGTAACATCCTACCCAAAGCCATGGAGATTCAAACACTTCTATGGATGTATGACCAAATCATCTTATTAACTGAACCAAACATCCAAGTGAGCAGTTTTTTTTTTCCTTCAAAAAGATCCCTAAACTAAAATGATGGATAACTAAAAGAATTAATCTAATGCTTGCTCTTTGATTCCTCAATTTGTTGTCTCTGTGATTACCTTCATTGATAGCTTCTAAGTCCTTTCTGATCTCTGTTATTTGATGTCACATTTAGTAGTGTCTACTGAGGCATCTACGCATATCAAATGAATCCTACAGATACTGCTCAAATTTACAATCGACACATCAGTTATAATCAATGCAAAACACTTCAAGATGGAAAAATATGAATTCTACATGCTCATTTTTTTTTTCTAAATGGCGCTGCATATCAAGAGCATAAATGTCAAAAGAAAACACTAAGAAAATATAAATTTCCCTATGGTCATTCTCTAATTACATGGAAGACAGATTCACAGGAGATTAGCTTCATATCTAATAGTTTTCTTCTTAACTAATAGTTAACTTTTCATGAAATTCACGTAGAGCAGTGTCAGTGCAACTGAAATGATTTTCAAGAAGCAACACCATTTGGCATTTGCTCACATTTCAGGCATTCATTGTACATCTACTTGCTGTGAAGGATCTCCAAAGCAGGTAAGTTAGGGAAAGATAAATCTGCAACAAATGAAAAAAGAAACTTGTATTGTCTCGTCATAGACTATAAAAGGCTCACTCGATGAATATATTGAATTTATGTACTCTTTCAAAAAGAAGATAGACGACTGAACTGTCAAATTATTAACCTAAAGTACCATAGAAAAAAAAATGGTGAAATAGACACAGAACCCCAGGCATTTTGTAGTTACACTTCTGTAAATTGGCATACCGGCCAATATTTTGGCAATGGTGGGCCAAGCCTAAACGCACTCAATTAGAGATCCGGTGGTTCATAGAATTGCACTAATTTGTACAAATAATTTGCAAGAGTGTCATTATTTGGAGTGTCATTATTTACAAAGAAGCACAAATATACATGTGTACCAATCTAGCAAAACTCCATAACTTCCTATCTGCAGAAAAGGGGAGTAGAAAGGCACTTTGCATAAACTTGATCATTGTATCAAAAGGCAGGGTTTTGAATATTTGGTTCCCGTCATGTAATTAATCCAGAAACTTGATCATGCAACACATTCAGAGGGCCTAACTGAAATCAAACATGAAATGGGTTTGGGGGAGGAGAGAGTGACAGAGTTTCAGTTTTTTTTTTTTTAGAGACAAGTGGGCGGGGCCCACTGAGCCATGTGGCAGCGCCACGTGGGCGTATGTGAGAGTTATGTGAGCCTAAGTATGTGAGCCAAGCATTATTGTTTTTGCTAGAACGTCCATGTCATTGCCAAATATTAGCCCAGGTGTCTCAAAGTATCCAAGTAAACGCCACATTAGCTTTTCCGTTAGTTATTGGACGGAAAATGGGACGAGGGTGTTAATTGATAACGGAGTGCAAAGGTCAGGGGTTTAGTTAACGTTTATTGAAGGTCAGGTGTCTCTATAATAATCGGTCCAAAGGTCAGGGGTTTTTTTGAATTTTCCCCCAAAAAAAATACATCGAGTTTCATAGAATAAACTGCTAAAATCATAAGAAATAACCGTGGCCAATCCCATTTCGTATCGTAGGATGAATCACTGGAGGATCATGAGGATCTTGATTTGTACTCATCTCTGCTGTTGTCTGCAATTGTGTTAGCAAATTCCACAAGAAATTTGTTGTTTATTTCACTCTAGCAGATGCAAAAGTATAAAAGCATGTATATATTTAGTTCAAAACCTCTCAAGTGCTCCAGGTCATCAATAACTTCTTGGCCACGCGACTAGATGAGCTACACGCAAGGTGGCTCGGTCACCTGGTTATCAAGAAAAAAAAAAAAAACCGTGAAGATATCATATATGCTCTTATGATAGAAAAATATAGATCGACTATTATTTTGCCATTAGTCCAACTAAACACAATTCGTACTAGATGAGTTGATGTCCATTGGAAATGATTTTCTCGTATATACAATATAGTATACTCCTAATATTTATACCAAGGAAGTGAGTAAATTTACAATTAAAAATTTAAAATCAACTAAATAATATCTAGGGACCACCTTCAGGAAACTGATGAAGTTCAAAACTGATTTGAAAACTCCGTATTATGGAATGGTACCTGCTTGGTGTAGATATCATAGGAGTATCTTGCCTACGAATTTTTTTTTTTTTTTTTTTTTCCGATCGGCATTCTTGCCTTCATTTTTAAATTGGTTCCCGTAACAAGTCAAGTCCACAAAGAAACACTGGGCTATTCTTTTCTTTTTGGTTTTTGTTGTTCTCTTCGTCTTTTCTGAATTTTTGTTAGATTTTAGTTATATTTGTCGGATTATTTTTCGACGAGAGGAGTCAAGAAGTAAAAAATTATGACAAAAAAAAAGTTCACTAAAGACGACAAAAACAGCCAAATTTCGACGGGAGTAGGGACAAATATCTTGACCTTGATGAGTCAAAGTCTTCAATCAATAGTCATTGCGCCTACCATTTGTATACCATTTGTCCAAATTAAGTACTGGTCTTTGATGACAATGATAATATGGGACCTGAGTAGAAACTAATCACACATCAAAGGAAATACCATGGAACCTTCAGAGAACTAGTTTCCAACACAACTAAAATTTTAAGAAAATACATTTGTTAGTGCATTGAAAGTTCATTGACTTTGTGAAAGCAAAAATGACGACCCAAGACGCTTCCAAAGTCTTTGCCTTTAACATACACACACATATATCCGGTTTTAGAGAGACAACTTTTATACAATTTTGACACTCCATCTCACCCATCGAAATGAATGGCCGAGATTAATACGCTATTTTTACTCTCTCTCCCCTTCCCCACTGGCAAAACACACCTTTTTCAATTTTGAGGATATATAAGCCCCTTTCTACCAATATAGGAGTCGTAAGCTTAGTTGCATGGAGAAAGTATTGTAGAGGGAGCAGAAGCAGAAGTGAGAAAATATTAAATATAGGAGAATCAAGTAAGGTCAATAGCTCAAAAAAAAAAAAAAAGAAATTACACACTCTTAATGATAAAAATTTTAAAAATAGATAGAGAAAAAAGTGTTTATTGGTACCAATTTTGTGCTCTGACTTTTTTTCTAAACAACAATCAACTCTATATATACAAAATAATAAGAGCATGTGTCAAAAAAAACAGTGTAAACATATTCGCCACAATTGTCTACAATAAAGCCTAATGTTTATGTGCCCATTTAATTTTGTTTGCTTCATGATAGGGTTGTCTAGGTTGCTCCGCGTCTTGTAAATATGCAACACCTCTATCGTCAGCGTAAGATAAGATTTGGTGCTTTCAGTAAAAAAAACTACGAAAGCAGTGGAAAATCATTTGATTTCACACACTTTTCTAACCATTCTAAGTACAAAGAACAGCCAAATTTACGAAAATGTCACATAATAACACGAATAGGATTCCAGCAAATTTCCATGTAGTTCTTTTATATTAACATAAAGAAAACATTCAGGTGCTAGCTACACTAACCATTCATCACACAGCTAAGCAACGAGTTGAATTTTTTAATTAACAGATGAAATAGAAAGTGAGAACACAACTTGTTTGGCACGGATTCAACAAAGCTATAATGGAAGACTGGGAGTCAAATTCTACAAGCAATAGTCATTGCTCCTAATTAACTATAACAGGAAAGCAAAAAGGAGGACCCAAGATCGAGTCTTTGAGGAAAATGACAGAGAAACAAATCGACTTATTGACTTATCTATTCTTATTGCTCCTAATCTCTGTTTTGCATGTTTTCTGGTTGAGTTTTCGGCGTTGATGTAATGAATGCGTAACTCTTTTGATCTTTGTTGGGGTGTTGGGGCTTTGTTTATGCTTTGTTTTGTGTTCTTTTGAACTTTGTTAGGTTGGGACTTTGTTATGTTTGCTGTTTGGCGGGCTTTGTTTGGCTCGAGCAGCGCTGCTATGTTTGTACTATTAGCTAAAGGAGATTCAACTTCTGATCAACGTGAGTCAACGTTTCTAATCCACGTCAGCAAACTTAAGTCGGTTAGGTAGTGGTTAGTTACTAATTGGTATTTTGCGTTGTAAACTGTGTTTTATATAAAAGGAGATTCTCTCCTCTTCAGTTGTATCTTGAAATGACATTAATGAGAATTCAGTTCACTCTCTCTTTCTCTCTCTCTCTCTCTAAGTAGTTAGGTTTACATTTCTGTTATGGTATCAGAGCACGTTTGAGACGAAAGTCCTCGAAGAAAAAAATTGATCTCGATCCTCACGCTTCAGCACAAACAATATTCAAAACCCTGCGATGGCATCCCAATCTGCAGCAACTTCTGCATCAAGTTCTTCAATGAGTTCGTCAATTCTACCTCCTTCACTGTCATTCTTGATAGCTAATTTTCAATCGTTTATCACAATTAAACTCGAATCTTCAAACTACTTCGCATGGAAAACGCAAGTGGAGAATGCACTGAAGGCCAATGATTTGTTTGATTTTGTTGTGAATTCTGTGATTCCTCCACCATCGCACATTTTAGATGCATCAGGAACCAAAATCCCCAATCCAGAATTTACTAAATGTAGAACAATTGATCGCATGCTTCTCTCTTGCTTAATCGCAACCCTAACACCATCTGTGCTTCCTCATATTGTTGGATCTGACCACACTTATCAGTTTTGGAACAAATTAGAAGAGAAGTTCAGTCTATTATCAAGGTCTCATGTTCATGATCTAAAAAGAAGATTGTATAGTTTGAACAAGACTGGTACAATGGATCAGTATCTTGATTTGATTAAAGAAATTGTGCAAAAGTTGGCTGCATCTGGGCATTACATCGATGATGAAGACCTAATCTTTTATACACTCAATGGTCTGAAGACAGGTTATTGTTCTTTTAAGCAAGCCATTCGTACTCGCACAGAACCTATTTCTTTTGGCACATTTTCTTCTATGCTCATGGCTGAAGATATGCATGTTGAAAATGATCTTGCTTCTGCAAATACCACATCTATTTTAGTTGCCCAAACTCCTGTCTCACAGACCCCTGGCTTATCTTCTACTGCACCACATCCTAGTGGACAACCAAGTTCTGGTCCTATTCTGCCTACACCAAGTTCTGGAAGTTCTGGTCCTTATCAGTTCCCTTTTCCACCACAACAATACTATCCTTCCTTTGGTGGTAATCACAGATCCAATAGGAATAATTCAAGGTTCAATAACAGAAATCAGTCTTCAAACTTCAATCAATATCCATCTCAATATCCTTCCCAAATCTCTGGTGGTTGTCAAATATGTGGGAAAAGTAATCATCTAACCTATTCTTGTTATCACAGACAAAACCTAGCCTATAGACCTAATCTTGGAAATCCAACTGGTGGCTATAGTGGAAATTCTGGGTCAAACTACAATGCTAAACCTCCTGGGTATACTAACAACAACTCTGGGAATCATAGCTACTCAGGATATGGTGGTAATGCTGGCTATGGTATTGGGCAGCCTAGTGGATATGGTGGAACCACAGGGTATAACTCAGGGCAAGGACATAATGCTCAAGTCATGTTTGCTTCTCCTGATATTATGGGGTATTATGGACAGATGCCAGGTGATTTTAATGGTCAAGGTTCAAATGTATCTGCTCCAACTATGTTTCCACAGCAACAACCACAAATCAATGCAAATTTTGGTTCTCCTAGTGACTACTCTTCAGCAGCACAGTCTGTCACTCCATGGTTCTTTGACTCAGGGGCTACTTCACATGTCACTCATGATTCATCTCATATTCAGACCCCTCATGGTGGCATAGGAACTAGTGCTGTTACTGTTGGGAATGGTCAGTCCATTCCTGTTGCTAATTCAGGTAAAGGTCTACTCCCTACTTCATCTCACTGTTTTGACTTGAAAAACATTCTTCATGTTCCTCAAATCTCCCATAATCTCTTATCCGTACACCAATTTGCTAAGGATAATAACTGCATTATTACTTTTGACTCCTGTGGCTATGTCATTCAGGACAAAGCCACACTCAAGATTCTACACCAAGGGGACTGTCACAAGGGCCTCTACCCTTTGCATCCTTCCTCTAACTCTGCTACAGCACTTTTGAGCATGAATTCCTCAGCTTCTTTGTGGCATAACAGACTTGGCCATCCACATGTTGGTCTGCTCTCTATTTTGTCCAAGACATATAACCTTTCCATACCTACTGTTAGTCATCTAGATTGCTATTCTTGTAATAAGGCTAAAAGCCACAAATTACCATTTCATGCTTCCACATCTCATACTAGTTCCCCATTTGAAATTGTTCACATGGATGTTTGGGGTCCATCCCCTATTGCTTCATTCTCTGGGTTTAGATATTATTTGCTGTTAGTGGATGATTACACTAAGTACTGTTGGTTGTTTCCCTTACATGCTAAATCTGAAGTCACTGCTTGTGTTCAAGCTTTTAAAATCTTTGTGTCTAATCACTTCTCTCATTCTATTAAGACCTTTAGATCAGACAATGGTGGGGAATTTCTGAGTAAATTGATGTCCTCTTTCTTTGCTTCATTTGGCATTGTTCATGAGACCACTTGCCCTCATACTCCAGAACAAAACGGAGTAGCTGAGAGGAAGCGTGGTCATATCATTGAGACTGCTATAACACTCCTCCAACAGGCTAATTTACCTATTCAATTCTGGTTGGAGGCTATCACAACTGCCATCTATCTCATTAATAGGTTACCTAATTCCTCTCTCAACTTTAAAGTTCCTTTCCATGTATTGTACAACAAAGCCCCAGATTATTCCCTTTTAAAACCTTTTGGCTGTTGTTGTTTCCCATGGCTAAGGCCTTATGCTTCTAACAAGTTGGTTCCTAGGTCCACACCTTGCATTTTTCTGGGTTATTGTGCTTCCACTAAGGGTTTCAGATGCTTGGACCCTGCGACTAATCGTGTTTACATCTCTAGACATGTTAAATTTCTAGAGTTTGATTTTCCATATTCCAAACTACAGCTGTCCATTTCTGATTTTCCTACTTCTGCATCCTCTTCCTTTTCCTCTATCCCTCAGTTTAAATCTATCTCTTCTAGTTCTCATTCTTCTTCTTCTTCTATGTTTCCTATCTTATCACCTGATACTCCTCCTCTCTCTTCCCTTTCTACTATACCAATTTCTCCCACTCCCCCTCCTATCTCCCCTGTTCCTCTATCCTCAGTGTCTCCTGCACCTATCACTGCTTCCACTACCCATCTATCACCTGTTATACCACCACCTGTTTCCTCTACTACCTTATCTCACTCTGTTCATCCTATGGTCACTCGCTCTAAAAGTGGCATCTCTGTCCCTAAACTTCCCGTTTCTCTTATGGTTCACTCCTCTCCTCTCACTGAACCTGCTTCTTTTAAGGAGGCCATGGCCTTTCCTGAATGGCAGCAAGCCATGTCTGAGGAATTCTCAGCTTTGGTTCAACAAAACACTTGGACATTAGTTCCCTTACCACCACAGGCTCCTGTAATTGGATGCAAATGGATTTATCGTATTAAAAAGCACTCTGATGGTAGTGTGGCCAGATACAAAGCTCGGTTGGTTGCTCAGGGTTGTCAACAGACAGAGGGAGTTGATTACACCGACACGTTTAGTCCAGTGGTGAAACAACAAACAGTTAGAATTGTTTTATCCCTAGCTGTGACCTTTGGTTGGCCTGTCAAACAGTTAGATGTAGCTAATGCTTTTCTTCATGGCACAATTCAGGAGCAGGCTAAAGGTTCTGATTTGTATTAGCTAAAGGTTCTGATTTGATCTACGTCCTTGTCTATGTTGATGACATTTTGATCACTGGCAATAACTCCTCTCTTCTTAATACAATCGTTCAACAAATGGGTTCTGACTTTGCTTTAAAAGATCTGGGTTCTTTGCATTTTTTCCTTGGGATAGAGATCATCACGACTGCTACTGGTTTGGTCCTCACCCAGTCCAAGTATGCCTCTAAATTGTTAGCCAAAGCAGGCATGGAGGCTTGTAAATCCTGTGCCTCCCCAGCTTGTCTTAAAGGATCTCCCTCCTCTACTGCTCTTGATCCACCATTTGAAAATCCTGATTTCTACAGGACTATTGTGGGATCACTCCTATACCTTACTATCACTAGACCCGACTTGGCTTATGCTGTGAATGCTGTGTGTCAACACATGCATAATCCTCTTGAGAGTCACTTCACTGCTGTTAAAAGAATCTTGCGATATATTAAGGGTACTTTGGATCAAGGCCTCAATTTTATCAAAGGGTCCCTACAGGTTACAGCCTTCTCTGATGCAGATTGGGCTGGGGATGCTCTGGACAGACGTTCCACTGGTGGCTACTGTGTGTTCCTAGGCCCCAACTTGGTCTCATGGTCAGCAAAAAAACAGCATACCGTAGCTAGATCATCCACTGAAGCGAAGTACAAATCCTTAGCCAACACCACAGCTGAAATTATGTGGCTAGTTCATGTTCTCAAGGATCTGCATTTTCCTATTTTCCCCAATCAGCCACCTGTTCTATGGTGTGATAATCTTTCTGCGATTTCCTTGGCCTCGAATCCAGTATTTCATGCTCGTACTAAGCATGTAGAAGTAGACTTCCACTTTGTGAGGGAGAAAGTATCTAATAAACAACTGGTTGTTCGGTTTGTTCCTTCAGCTTATCAAGTTGCTGATATTTTTACAAAACCCCTCACTATCTCTAGATTTCAGTTCTTGAAGCACAAACTGCAGCTGAGTTTCACCCCAGCTTCAGTTTGCCGGGGTGTATTAGCTTAAGGAGATTCAACTTCTGATCAACGTGAGTCAACGGTTTCTAATCCACGTCAGCAAACTTAAGTCGGTTAGGTAGTGGTTAGTTACTAATTGGTATTTTGCGTTGTAAACTGTGTTTTATATAAAAGGAGATTCTCTCCTCTTCAGTTGTATCTTGAAATGACATTAATGAGAATTCAGTTCACTCTCTCTTTCTCTCTCTCTCTCTCTAAGTAGTTAGGTTTACATTTCTGTTATGTACCTGTCGTTTGCTTATCTATGGGATGAATTTGTTTGTCAAAAACACAATCTTTCCAGAAACCAAACTTTGAATTCAACAGTCTCTCTTGCTCCTCCTCCTCCTTCCACTTCTGACACTTCCAGTCGCCGCCGTGCAAAACCAATAACTGATTTGGGTGGAAACCACAACCCCATAGCTTTCTCCTTTCTCAATCTTATGGGTGTTTTCCAGTCCTCAAAATTTCTCCCAATGGGAATTCCACTACTTTCTTGGCTTTTCTTCTTCACACACATTTTCATAATATCAGTCTCAGGCCAGTGTCTCCACGAGCAGAAATCACTCTTGCTACAGCTCAAAAACAACCTCACTTTCAATTCATCAATTTCCACCAGACTCACAAACTGGAATCAAACACTCGACTGCTGCAAATGGAACGGCGTCACCTGCGATCGTAACGGCTACGTTGCGGGTCTCGATTTGAACAGCGAGTCAATCTCGAACGGAATCGGCTACTCCAGTACCCTCTTCAGCCTCAGATATCTTGAAGCCCTGAATTTGGCTAGTAACAGTTTCAATTCCACCCCAATTCCATCGAGTATTGGAAACCTCACAAATTTGGTGTATTTGAATTTGTCAAATTCTGGATTTTCTGGGCAAATCCCAGTTGGGTTATCTCTCTTGACAAGGTTGGTTGTCCTTGATTTATCTGCTCCGTATTTTCTTGGGACTTCAACGTTGCGAGTTGGTAATCCTAATTTATCAACACTTTTTGGTAACCTTAGTGGGGTTAAAGAGCTTTATTTGGATGGGGGTGAATGTATCTGCAAATGGGTATGAGTGGGGTCCGGCCATTTCTTCTTCAATGCCTAATCTTCGAGTTTTGAGCTTGTCAAATTGCTATCTATCAGGGCCTATTGATTCTTCACTGCAAAAACTTCAGAAGCTGTCAGAAATCAATCTGAGTTCGAACAATCTCACGTCTCACGTCCCGGGTTTCTTTGCAAATTTCCAGAATTTGACAGTCCTGACTCCTGAGGCTCAGTTCTTCGAATTTGAACGGAACTTTTCCAGAGAAAATTTTCCACCAGGTACCTACCCTGAAGATTGTGAATTTGGCAAGCAATACACTACTCAATGGTTCTTTACCTGATTTTCCACAAAATGGGTCCCTTCAGAATCTGGTGCTTAGCTTCACCAGTTTTTCTGGGAACTTACCGGATACGATTGGGAATTTGAGGGAGCTAAGAAGGATAGAGATTCCCGGGTGTTATTTCAGCGGACCAATTCCAAAGTCGTTGGCAAACCTTAGTCACCTTGTTTATTTGGATTTTTCATTCAACAATTTTAGTGGTCCAATACCTTCATTTCAAATATCCAAGAATCTCACTCTCATAGACCTCTCATATAATTCACTAACAGGGGTGGTTCTTTCAACCCACTTTGAAGGCCTTTTGAATCTTGTATATATAGATTTATCACACAACTCCTTCAATGCAAGCATTCCTTCTTCTCTGTTTTCCCTTCCATCTCTGAACAAAATTCTACTTTCCAACAACAAATTTAGTGGTCAAATTACGGGGTTTCCAAATGTATCCCTATCTCCACTTGACACGCTAGATTTGAGCAGTAACAGATTAGAAGGACCAATTCCTTCCTACTTCTTTGATTTTCGAAGGCTTAATATACTCTCAGTTTCTTTCAATTATTTTAATGGCACCATGGAGCTCGGAATTATCCAAGGACTCCAAAACCTAACTCGACTTGAGCTTTCTTACAACAAGTTGACAGTCGATGTAAGTGCCAATATTTCTAGCTTGTCTTCCTTTCCCCAGCTAACTGTCTTGAATTTGGCTTCGTGCAATCTGCGAGAGTGTCCTGCACTGATGAACCAATCGAGAGTCATCCATTTAGACCTTTCAGACAACAAGATTTCTGGGGTAATACCTAATTGGATTTGGAATGTCAGAGATGGAAAACTTGTGTTTCTCAATCTTTCTTGTAATCTCCTAGTGGGCTTACAAAGCGTATATATCATGCCTAGTCTTGGCATCCTTGACCTTCATTCCAATCAGCTCGGCGGTGGTATCCCATTACCCCCAGAAACAGCTATCTATGTGGATCACTCCGGCAATAAATTCAACTCTTCTATCCCTGGTGATATTGGCAATCACATTGCCTTTGCTAATTTCTTGTCTCTTTCAGATAACATGCTCTCTGGACTCATCCCTCCATCAATATGCAATGGGAGCTACCTAAAGGTTCTTGATTTGTCAACCAATAGATTAAGTGGCACCATACCACGATGTCTGATTGATAATTCCACCGAGACTCTTGGGATACTGAACTTGGGTAACAACAATCTTTCTGGTTATATATCCGGAACATTCCCACAAGGATGTGCTTTGAACACACTGGATTTAAATAGGAACCACTTGGAAGGGCCGGTTCCAGAGTCCCTGTTGAATTGCGCAAATTTAGAGGTTCTGAATCTTGGCAGCAACAAAATGAATGATAATTTCACTTGCTTCTTGAAAAACTTGTCCAAGTTGCGTGTCTTGGTCTTGCGGTCTAATGATTTCCATGGGGGCATCCGCTGTCGGGGAGTGAATAATAGCACGTGGCAAAAGCTTCAAATCATCGATATATCTTACAACAACTTCAGCGGTGATCTGCCTCCGGAATACTTCCTACTTTGGAATGCAATGATGATTGATGGAAGTAATCCAAAAGCACACTGTAGGGGTCCGGATATACCGAGCACCTAACTTACCTGAAGGGACACCTTTTAGATGGATACCGAAAGACTTCTTTAAGGGACTCTTCGGTGAATGGTACGGCTTATGTGTAACATGCAAGTGGGGGTTCGGTCACTTGTCTCGGAGTTTTCCGAGACCTATCATATGTTTAACTCAATAACGAGTTCTCAGAGTTTACACCCAAAGACCTCGGTACTCACCCGAGGGGTGGTACAAGCCGATTTCATGATGTGCATAATACGCCGAGAGGCTTAGTGCTGAATCAGCAAAGCAGTTAATGCTGCATGTGCTTGTAACAAACCATGATCATGACGAATGACGTCATCCGAACGGTTATGATACGTGTAACATTTCCACTAGAGGCATGTGATTACAGAATATTCTACCGGATTGGTCACCGTGACGTCAGCCGAACGGTAAAGTCACGTGACAAACGCAGCTGTGCTTGGAGGCCAAGCCAAGGCACACCTATAAAGGGTAAGCTTCATCGCTCAGAAAAGGTACCCAATACTCTCGAAAAACCCTAGATCTATTACATTTCGTCTCCTTCTTCCACTTACTAGACCGTCGGAGTACCATCCCGGACTCAACGGTCCGGTTTGGTGCTAACGACTTGCTCAGTGTGCAGGCCTAAAGTTCCGCCTGAGGATTTACTCCATCTTCGTCGTTCACCATCACCAGGAGGATCATCCAGAGAAACACTACAAGAAAAAATGTCTATTGTGAGGATTGAGTTTCCTTGCCAAAGAACCAAATTTCCTCGCTAAAGGAATTGGTGAGGAAAAATTTTCTCGCCAGGTTTCCTCGCCAAAAGGTCGTCGCAAAAGGTATTCTAGCGAGGAAAAATAAATTTCCTCGCCTAATCTGCCAATTGGCGAGGAAATTTTTTTGTCGCCTATTCGGAACAATTGGCGAGGAAATTTTTCCTCGCCTATTCGGACCAATTGGCGAGGAAATTTTGTTTTCCTCGCCTATTCGGAACAATTGGTGAGGAAATTTTTCCTCGCCTATTCTAACCAATTGGCGAGGAAATATTGTTTTCCTCGCCTATTTAGAACAATTGGCGAGGAAATTTTTCCTCGCCTATTATGACCATTTGGCGAGGAAAAATTTCCTCGCCAAAACTCCTGAAACAAAAACAAGAAGAAATCCAATTCTAGCTTCTCTGCCTCCGCTGGGAATCGAACCCGCGACCTCCTCTCAAGCAACGCGCGCCCCATCCACCACACCAACTTCCATTTCAATGCAAAGTTTAACAACTTTTAATATATAACCTTTTGTAGTTCTTTTTACCTCACTATTTTTTTAAAATCTTTTTGCCTAAATTTAGTCTCTTTGTAGTGTTTCTTTAAACTTCTTTCTTAAATCTTTTAATGTTATTTGTTTTTACTGAAGTTCTTATTTTTTATAATTTGATATTTTCCTATACCCTTTTATAAGTCTTTACTTGTTAGAATTACTTACCTTTGCATTTATATATTTGTTTATTTTTAAATTGGATTTTGTTAATATGTGCCCCCAAGGCACATGATAAGAGCACATTAATTGCTCCACCTTACTCCACTTCCACAAGGAATTAAAGTAGAGTAATCAATTGTGTTTTGGAAAGATAAATCTTTTTTTGATTAGACGAAAATGCCACCAACTACCCATACCCATGGAACAAAAACCTAAGATGCAATACTTGACTAAATAAAAACGAAAATTATTTGAGAATTAGTTGGCCAGTGTTCTCCCATAAATTTTTGGAACATAATTTTAGAAAATTAATTATCAAACATAAACCCAAAAATGAAGAAATGTTGTTGGGTGAGACCTAACCACCTTCTTCGTTCCAATCGATAACATAAATTCTTCTTAACATCATGTTTTTAAACATTATTAGTATGCTAAAGAGTAATTTGGAATTATTGACAAATAATTGATCTACTCTTTGGCTTTCTTGAATTTTTTAAACTTCTTATCATGAGAATTTACTTCACTAATTTGTTTTGAAGAGAAAATGTAAAAGTAAAAGAGGACTAAATATAAAAAGATTAAAAACAAGACAACATTAGCCCAAATTCTAGTTGAAGGGAAAAATCAATTGCTTTGTGTTTGTAGACCATTTTGGTGAGTGATGCCCGTAGGATTTTTTTCTCTTTAGCGGGTTTAAACCGAGTTGAAACACTTATTAGAAAACTAAAGGGCAGTTGAAAAGATAGCATTGAAAGAGAAGTTAAAGAGTAATTTTTTTTTAATGACCGTTAAAGGGTAATTTAGTCTCATTAGAAACACGTTTTCCTCCTAGACTGTATGATACCCACCTTTGTTTCAAAATGGATGATCGTTTTAGGAGACCAAATCATTTTTCTACTAGAGTAATAATTTATAATAATAGATTTATATGCAAATGACATGATCAATATGATATGTATACATTTAGTCTTACTAATTAGTATGTGCATACGACAAATAAGTTCGTTTATTATAATTTTATGGTATCATAAATAGGATAAATATCTTACCATTGGAATAATACAACACATCTATATCAAAATCTAAATAGTCTTAGAAAAGGTGTGGAAATATTTCGTCACCTAACATTAACATTTGGCGACGAAACAAAATTTCCTCGCCTATTCTGAACAATTGGCGAGGAAACTAGCATTTCCTCGTCAATTCTTAGTTTTTTTGCGAGGAAAAATAATTTCGTCGCCAAATCTTAGCTTTTTTGCGAGGAAAGATAATTTCGTCGCCAAACGGGTACCCTTTAGCGAGGAAATATGCATTTCCTCGCCAAATCTTACCTTTTTGACGAGGAAATATAATTTTGTCGCCAATGTTAGCTTTTTTGGCGAGGAAAGATAATTTCGTCGCCAATCTTTGATGTTTAGCGAGGAAATTCAAATTTCGTCGCCAAATGGTAGCCTTTTAGTGAGAAAATGTTCATTTCCTCACCAAATCTTAGTTTTTGGGCGAGGAAAGATAATTTCGTCGACATAGTGTACTCTTTGCCGACGAAATCGATTTCCTCGCCATAAAGACCTATTTGGCGAGGAAATTTGAATTTCCTCGCCAGCTTTCGTCGCCATAGTTACTTTTTGTTGTAGTGAAAGAGGGCTCCACACACACCTTGATCACCTGCGTTACGAGTTCTCGCATATTAATAACTTATACTACCAGGATAAAGTAACTGTAACCGTAAAAGGGCGTGACATAGAGCTGGTAAAGATCATAACTCTGTTCACTGTCGTTGATTTCTCGGGCAACAGTTTCGAAGGAGAGATACCGGATACCATTGGGGCTCTGAGTTCCCTCCACGTGCTCAACATGTCGCGAAACGCCCTCTCAGGTCAAATCCCATCAAAACTTGGAAAGTTGACACAGCTTGAATCATTAGACCTTTCAGTTAACAAGTTAAATGGGAGAATTCCGGAGACACTTACAGGCCTCACATTTCTTTCAGTCCTGAACTTATCACATAATCAACTGGTTGGAAGGATCCCGGAAGGCCGTCAACTTCAAACATTTTCAAATGATTCCTATCTAGGAAATGCAGGATTATGTGGGTTTCCTTTGAGCAATACTTGCAATGCACCGCCACCGGCACCATCAACAAAGCCAACACCAACATTTGATGAGAAGAGATTGGGTATACATAACTGCTACGTTGGGATATACCGTGGGGTTCGGAGTTATTGTTGGGCCACTTTTGTATTGTAAAAGATGGAGACAATGCTACTACAAACATATCGATCGAGCTATTTTGAGGATTCTCCATCACCAAGAGCGGCGAGCAAGACGTCAAAGAAGAAGAGACAACAGAAATGTGATTCGGAGACGCCAGCACCACTGAAAGGTAAGTGTTTGAAGAAAAGTGTTTTTGCGTATTTTACTGGGTTCACTTGTTTCAATAAAGTAAATCGGGTAAGGGCATTCCCCATACCTGAAATGTGCAAGCATAAAATGTTTTCAAAACGCCGTACGAATCGTGTATTATCTTTCCAAGTTTCTGAATTGTTTGTTGTATCATATGGAGAACAATAAGATGTTAGAACCTATTATTACTACAATAAGATTAGTGAGTCATTTAGTAGTGTTACTGTAGAGATATGCATGCATCAATTGTCATGACATGGCAATCTATAAGATCTCATTAAGTGGTACGCATTGATGTTACTTGTTACATATCCATACGAGCTGTTCAAAAAAAGAAAAGGAAAAAAAAAAAGCATATCCAAGCATTGGATCGTACGATTTTGGCAACGCTCAGTGCTACAGAAGCAAACTTCTAAAATTCTAATAGACGTACAAGATGGTGCATATTATGCTATTAATACTCTTTCTTTCCATGCATTCAACAGCGATTTAAGTAATACTAAAGAAAATGAATGGAAATCAGATTTTCCATATCTCATTCAGGGAGGAAAGCACATCTAGTGATTCTATACGACCAAAAAGTTAGGGACGGCAAAACTACCGCAACGACAGATTCCCTGCTCGTTTCCTGTTTGTTTTTTTTGATAACTATCGATGTCTGATCAAGATAATTTTTTTACTGGATGCTCGTCTTAACGATCCCTACAACACCTATGGTTCAGATCAATGGGTTACCGAGCGCAAAATTGTACAACTTTTCTTGAAGATACTTTCAAATTACAAGGTCCTGAATTCTGAATGAAAATCAAACGAATTAGATCAATTACGTAAAATATCCAATGAGCCTGGTTTTTTTGAAGACCACTCGAATAATTATTTTAAAATGATTAAACGGCTCGGATCATTTATGCGGGTCCCACAAGATCGCATTTGGCAAACCACTTGGGTTGGCCACAAAACTATGCCGTTTAATAGTGCACAACAGCTTCTGTGTGGTACATGGACAGATTCTGTGCGGTATATGCACTGCAGCCTCCCCTCCTCCCATTGGGTTGCAATTGTATTAAGGAGACAATATGTGATTCGAATCTATAGTCTTTTTCTAAACACGGAGAGAAAATACCTTACTTTGACAAACAGCGTTATCAGCCCTTCTCAGTGTAGTCGTTGATGTAATAGCCCAACTAATTTGTTAAAAGTGAATAAATCAATGTGAGTATCATTTCTTATTGAAGCAGAGAGGTTTTGTTTCCTCTTGTGGTTATGATTTTGCACTTGCTTTTGATACAAGCCCATTATGATGAATTACACTATGCTTTTGACCCCTTTCCATTTTACCCGAATCTCTCTTAACTTTTTGAGAAAAGAGAGTTTAATTTTCTTCCTCTGTGGTTTCGCCGGAGCTCTGGATGTTGCTGTAGCAGTTCTGGGTTTATGAGACTCCAATTCAATGGTAGTTTTGTTTGCTAAAACTTCGGCCGTTGAGATGTTGATTTCTATTGGCATTCTCTATGTGAGTGTGCTCTGTTTCTTTGAATAAACATTGGTTCCCTATTTCTCAAAATAGAGATTGTTGTGGAAAATTCCTCTACTTCAAAACATGGCCAACCAAAACCTTATGCCTTGTATTTTAAAACATGATTATACTCCAAATGTAAAGGCATTAAGAAGCATGTGATGCATGGATCGAAATTGTTAAGCTAAATGCACATGAGACGCACACGCCTTTCAATCCAATTCCAAGTATTTTTTACGGCAAACCTTCTTTCCACATATTGAACTACTGGGCAGAGTATCTAGACTTGACTAAAATTAAACCACCTCCCAAACTCAATGGAAAAGAACAAATACAGACTCCACTGGTTTGTTGGTATCCGGAAATTGTCAATTAACATAACAATGACTACTAAAAATATCTAGTGTAACAACATCCCAGTAGTTTCTCTTATGGAAAAAAAAAAAAAACATCACTGACTTCCAGTAACTAACAAAAATGACAATCAACAAAACATGAAACTACCATTGGGTGGCACCTCTGTCGTCTCAGCTCACAAAGAAGGACCGGATTGAGCCTAGCAACATGCCAAACTTCTAGATTACAATCATGCTGCTTTGGTGCAACATGGTTTTGTTGAACCTAGTATTATCTAGATCTTTATTGTTTTATAGGGTTGGCTCAGCTACTCCCAGTGGCGGCTCTAGAAAATTTGAACAGTTTAAGATTTAACTTAACTCTACTATTCTACTAACTAGTATATACATACAAATTTTTCATATATTAGTGTGAATAATTAGGCCAAATGATATAAAAAAAAACATAAGATATCACAAATTTTCTCAGCGAATTCTATGTTATTGAGTCAAGTAAAACTAAATCTGGAGATAAATACACTAATATTTATTGTTAAAATTTGTGTGTTGAATAGGTTTGCACGGATATTTATTTTCTCATATAGAGAGTTGATCGTTGCTTAAAGAGAAGCCATAGGATGATATCAATACAATAGATACTTTTTTTTTCTTGATTTTCCTAACTGAAATTAATTAGACTTCACAATTGAACGAGCAATATATTGGCACTATAGACAGGAAAAAGTAACGACGAAGAAAGTCTCTAAAATAAAGATTTGAGTTCCGGAGTTGTACCCAACCTGCTATTAGGGAATATTTAAGAGTGGACAAACGAAATTACTTTCAATTTTTGAAGTAATTTCTTTTAAATCAAGAGAATTTTAATTAGGCATCCTGTACAAAAAAGATCTTTATGATTCTATCCTAAGAGATTTGAATACTTATGATTTCATCCTGTAAATCTATAATTGGACCATTGTGCCCTTATTAATTATTTTACATATATGGACGGTTACAATTTTAGGGATTACGTTAATCACGAGATGTGTTACGCCCCCATCCCCTGACAACCCCCCACTCCCCGGCCCCAACCCCCTTTCCCCCTTTACCCCCCACTCCCCGCAACAATTTAGGCCCAACATCCAAAATCCAACTACTTTTTTTTTTTCTTTCTTTTTCTATTTTTTCTTTTAACTTTATTTATTTAATTACTTATTTAATTTGGTTTGATCAAATTACATTTGCAAGTAAATTATTTTTTTACATTGACATTTAAATTTGACTTTATATTTAGAAACTTTATGTTATTTTAATTAGTTAATTAATTTGTCTTAATAATGAATAATAAATTAAAAAAATTCTAAAAGTGAATAATATTACAATCACGCTTAAAAGTAAATAAATACTACAATCACGTTTTTAAATGAATAAATATTTCAACGAATAAATATTACAATCACGTTGACTTTAAAAGCTTTATTGATAGGAAAAAATAATACTACAAAACAAACACTTCAAGAAATAACATCCGTCTTTAATCAAATGACCAAAAAGTCACGAGTCTTCCAAGATACAAATACCCAGATCAATTCTATCTCTCCTAGCCAAAGAATGGATTACCTCATTCGTACTCTTACGTACAAAATAAAACTACCACTCATCAAACACAATCTCTCAATTTTCATAATTTTTTTTTAAGTAAACCCGGACATTAAATATGTTTTGTATATCTTTAAATCATTACTCATTAAGAGCATCTCTGGCCCTAAAATTCACTCCACTCTATAAAACCCTCATAAAATTCACTCCAACCTTTAATTCAAACATATACCAAATATATGTAAATCGAGTTATGTTGGGCTTGAGGTAATTTAATGGGACCGTTCTACAGGTACCGACTGGAGGTACCAACCAGCGCCGGGGACCCCGTCGTGGGTCCCAAATAATCAATCCGAACCGTTTATTCATCTCAAAATCAAATTCCGAGTGGGCTTCACGGGAATCGATGCATTCGGACGGTGCTACGAGCTCGATCCAACATCACCCCATTTCATTCAAAAAAAATTGAATGACATGGGGTGATTTTGGATTGAGCTCATAGGGCCGTCTGATTGCATCGATTCTTGCCTAGGCCCACGCAGAATTTGATTTTGAGATGGATGAACGGTTCGGATTGATCGTTTGAGACCCACAATGGGGTATCAATAATAATTAAATAAAAAATTGAATTAAATAAATAATTAAATAATTAAAAAAACTGAAGTAAATAATTAAATGAATTAATTTAAAGAAATGAATTTATATAAAGAAATGAATTTTTTATAAAAAAAAGTAATTAAAGGAGGGGAGGAGGGGTAAAATAGTCATTTGGTTAATGATTTCCCTATTTTCAAGCTCTGACTACACACTGCCAAAACATTGAGATTACCGAAGTAATAGAAGAAGAAGAAGACCAAACCCCATTATCTAAATGAATGCTTCCATAATCACGATGCCCTCATTAAACATGGGTTGAAACTGTTATGAGTTCCCTATAAACATGGGATTTCTAAGGATGATCACATCTCTCTCAAACCCCACGATATAACCTCCCTCTCTCTCTCCAATCTCCCCCACAAACGCAGAAAAATTTCAAACGGCCGCCGCCCTATCCAATCGTCTTCCTTGGCCGTTTCAGATGCTAGTTTCAAGCAGCCGTCTCCCTATCCAATTGTCTTTATTTTATTTATTTATTTATTTATTTTTTTTGTCAAAGTTTAGGAATATATTCATAGAAGATTGCTAAAGAGAATAACCAAATACATCAAACAGCCGTCTCCCTATCCAATTGTCTTTATGATAGTTGCTTCTTTTCGTAAACCTGAAAGAAAATTGAGTCCCGTTGATGATAGACATGCTAACCATCATTTACACTGATAATATGTTTGTTTTTAGCCTTACTACAAATATAAACTTGTTGGCCCATAGGCAGGTTTTTTATGGCCGGTAGTTCTATGTTGGTTTTTTTTTATGGCCGGTAGTTCTATGTTTTCTATTTTATTTTTGCGGGTTGATTAAATCTTGTGGCCCAATCAAACTTGAGATTTTGGCTCAAGCCGGAAGAGATTAACAAGACCGATAAAACTGGTGACAACTGACCCATCCAATCCAATTACGTAATGGTCTGGTTTCCGTTTCAATTTTCACAAACCAAATGAACCGGTTCGGTTCCTAAAAATGTCCAAAACTGGACTGGACCGGACTGTTTGCACCTAGGTTTAAGGACCACGTTGTTTTTAGGATTTGAACCTCCCGTTTTGAGGTTGTGAGGAAAGTTGGTCAACAACCACAACACCGTTTTAATGGGTACAAAGTTACATACCACATTTAAGAGGTAGATGACTTTAATAAATGTTACACGTAGTATCAGACGACGTAAACCCAGATCGTGATTTTTTCATAAGCGGGCCGAGTGTGATCGAATCATCAGAAAATGGAGAATTTGTCATGATTTTCAGAGAGAGATAAGGTAATTTGATGATGAGAAGAGAAAACGAGGGGAGACCCGTGGAGTGATGACGAGTGATGACGCTTATGCCCATATCTTGTACACGGTAAAAAAAAATGTCTATATACTTGCTCATATATATTTATTTGTACTAGTAAAAGAACACATGCTTCGCATGTGATAGTTTTCCTCGAGCCTATGAATTACTAAGATGTCCAAATTGAATTATTTAGAAAAGCCCATATGAGATACGAAAATCTCCAAATCAAATACATTAGAAGTGAGAGTTAATGTTGGCCTATTTTGTAGAATGTAGTTTTTGGACAAAAAGGTTCCAAAAAAAGTTTATGAAGACCTTGGTAGCACAGTGTTGTACCACAGTGTTGTACAAGCATGCTTCGTAGAAGGTTTTCGGATCATTTTCTAGTATGATGCACTTTGGCTCAAACCTTCTACTATTCAGCCCTCAACACAGTGTTGTACCACAACTTCTACCAACTCTGGAGCACAAGCAGCTATGGAATTGCAATGATAATCCTTATACGATCCCATTACCAGCACATTTGAATTTAGGATCTAGATTGTCATCAACACCATATTCGTAAACATTACTAAGAGGAGGATATCACTTCGCTACAGGTCAGGCAAGCGCATGACTCCTTACAAGTAGCAGTACAACAGAACTCAAGAAATTTGAAAGCATATTCTACTACTTCACCAGATTCATTTCTTTTTCAGTTTGTGCAACGAATTCTTCTATGCTTCCATGTTGATCAGTAGACCAAGTGAAATCAAAACGCAAAAGTTTTTCTCTAGTCCCCAGCTCAAAAGTCTCCTAAACACAAAATGAAGCACATCTTGCCTCATACTAAATCTATATAGTTCCACAACTAAACTGAATCTTCATAGTTCCACAACCAAGCAGCAACACATTAATGCATGTTCTGTCCCCTCTCAAACCAAACCAAACCAAACCAGAAATCCTGCTAGTTCACTTCATAACAAATATAAGGTGCTTTTTATACAATATCCATTAGAAAAACATCGTCTTTAATGGTACTTGTAAACTTGTAATTTTTCTCCACCAATTCTTGAGAGGGATCACTTGATCCTTCTCCAGCCAACCTTCTGAGATTCTCTGGTACCATATCAGTCACAACTCGATAAACTGATTCCATAGTGTATCCTCCAGTTCTTGTATAGTGCCACGAGAAACAAATGAATAACCTAACCAATAAAAACAATCAAAGAAACCAGTTAGTTTAATTTGAGATAGTGGATACTAAGTAGTAGCACCAATGGGAGATTTGTTTTTTAGCCAAACTGTGAGCATTAATTTAATTTAAATCTTTTACCAATAAAAAGGCTTGCCTAAATGCTAAGAATAGAGACACTAACAAATAAGTATATGGCAACCACGACCAACCCTATTTCATAGAAGAGGAGGATGAAAACTAAACAAAGAAAAGCCATTTGACTGCCAAAAATGAATCCACGGCATAAGGCTTTATTGTGATATAGGACGCTATGAACATGGGCTGTGGTTAAGGGCTTTGGCCTATACATGAATACCGTGTCTTCACGCCTCGACTCAAAGGAAAAACCCTCGAAATGTAAGCAAGTAGGGGAGACGAAAATTTCTTTTTTTATTTTTTTCTTGATCTTAGTCCTACTTTTAAGACATTTAAAAGAAGAGAGATTACAAGTAGCCGATTGGTCTGATTTTCATGAATGATTTTGGCCATCAAGCCAATTGGGATCATTTAAAGAACTGTTTATGTTCAATGGAAATGCATGTTGTGTTTTCAGCAGCAGATGGCGGAGTTTTGAAAATAAGAAGTACAACAAACTACACCTGTTGAAAACTAATGGTCCACCAAGAACACAGAGGGTTAAAATTAGAACTATCACACTCTAGCTCATAAAGTGAAAAGCAACATTAAACTCATGACTTATGAGTCCGTTCTCTTTGTTTTTTCAATAAATAAACAAATGAATAGATGGACCGAAAGAAAGTTGAATCTTGAAAACTATCAAATTAAGTACTTCGTACATCCATGTATACACTTTCGTATTTGTGAATATAAAGTATTGGTTTAAACATGTTGTCTTAGTTTTTCGAGATCCACATGCCCCAAACCGAATGCCCTTAGTTCACCCTTCAGGCAACTCAGAGGCTATAAATCTTTTCACCTTTTTGAATGCAATGCCACCCCCTTAAAGTTAAATCAAAGCATGAATTTATTCTGGCGCATTCATATCCCAATTACCAATGAAGATACAAACGAAAAACTCACTTTAATGAGTCAAAAAACATCTCAATGCAGCAACGTAGCGCAACTCTAAAAAGTATGGCATGAACTTTGTTTTCAATTAATAGTTTGAGTAGAACTATCATGCCCCAAAATGGGAAGTGACCGGCCATGAACCACGGTGCTAATGGGACATGAAGCCTCAATTAAAATAAGCCAATGAATACTAAAAGACCATTCTTTATTATCAAATAAAATGAAACCAAAATGTCTCAACATAGCATGGGGCACACCATCCCATGAACCAATCAATAAAAAATGATCACCAACAATAACATGAATCCAATATTTTACCAAAAAAAGTTTAACCATATGCGGAAGCAAATAATTAAAATAATAAAACTAGGATGCAATATCCTATGGAGGTCGACACAGTAACTCCCAAGATGCCGCCAGAGTCCTCATCTAACGACTTGATTTTCCTGAAAATGGTGTTGGATTAAATCCGTCAGCTGACAAGCTTAGTGAATGACAAGCATGCATATTAAATAAAGTTCTAAAACATGGATTAAATTAATTTACATATCATCATAATTTGGCACACACGATGTAGGAAAAATAACAATAATATTTCTTAATGGTGATCACAAATGATATCCAATAACAATGGGGAACCACAACCAATAGTACCATGGCCAACAGAACAATAATCTCCAAAATTGGATCCAATATCGAACTTAGAGTCACTAGGCGTTGGCAAACCGTGGTACTCTTCCCTAAGTCGATCCGGCGAAAAGACAGCCGTTGAGCAAAAGGGTCACCGGCCTAACCCGGGTCTCTTCCCTAATGGCCAGGGTTACCTATTCAAAGGAATAATTTCCCTGGACTTCCAATAATAAAAGTTCCCAATAATATCCATAAAGTTCTCACCAAAAAGAATACTTTTTATCGCGTGCCAATTTAAAGAACCAGATAAAAATAATTCGATTTATCAAACAACAATTCAAATCTCTTTTCTTTTTTTTTTAGAATAATTTGAAGGACGCGGGGAAGTTCCAAAAGTATGTAGCACATTTAACCACTCACCTGAGTCCAAAGCCTATGCACTTGAACACACAAAGAGAACTAACCTGTATAATAAAATTAAAAAAACATATGTAATCACTTAAGCAAAATGTTATCTGCAAGCTAAAAAAAATAACAACAATTTAATACCTAAAGCTAAGCCTAGATCTAGACCATCTCCAAATACCCACAATACAGATCATTCTATAAACCCGAGGTCCCTACCCCCACGTCAGGCAAAGTACTCTCAGCCACCAAATCCACAAACTAAATAATGAAATCTATTCTCTCAAATTCACGCTGCCATAATCCTATGCCAATGGGTCTAGTTCTAAAATAAATAATTATACATATCCATATATGTGAACTTACACCTTGCACCATGATTACCAAACACCTCACAACCTCCACATATTGCACCGTACACCATCTCAAACCACGGTGTACTCCCCCTGCACACCAAACACTCGACTCCTCACTCACATCACACAAAACCCATTTATCTTCCCACCAACTGTACTGTTCAATACCCTTCCTCCAATCCAAGTCAATCTTTTGCTCCAAACCCATGTGCTATAGTCTTAGCATGAGGAAAGAGAAAAAAAAAATGAAAAGAGAAACCAAAAATGGAGAGAACAAAACCACTTACCAGAGGCTATCACCAATCACGCAAACCTTCGGCTGCTGCCCCTCTCTCTCTCTCTCTATGCAAAAACCTAAATACGGTATCAGAATGAGGTTCTACTTGACCCACTAACCCACGTTCCCCACAATAATAGCTAATTAGGTAAACAAAGTTTAAGTAGATAAGTAGGGAATATTTACTAATAAAAATAATCTGATCTAATATAAAAATCGTATGATCAATCATGTACTCACTAATTTACGAATAACCCTAAAAATTACCATTGTGCCAATAATAATCATATTGCGCACAATAAATAATTAGGACCAGACTAAAATGCCCAAATTTCCAAGTAGAAAGTTAATTATAATTAAGGAAAATAAAAGTTGGGTCGTTACAAGAACAATTAGACTTGTGTAATAAGTATTAACCTTGAATTTAACCCTTGATTAAATTTGTAGGATACCTATATAATGAGGTAAATACTAAATAGTGAACAAGACACCTATGATAACAGAACGATGAATAACTGATTAAAATCTTCGTTTGGTGGCAATGTACCAAACACGTAGAAGAAAGGATACAAAGAAAGCTAAACATGAGCAATTTTATGGGGCACAACGTCTTTGCACAAGTACTTTGGGAAGGGGAATTTGCTTAGGTGAAATAGAAGCCCAAGGAAGTACCAAAACAAAGACAAACCCATTCTTGCTTTGTTCAGCTATAGACTTAGATTTTGGGAATTGTAGAGGTCGTAATCATACGAATTTTTTTCCCAAGAATAAAAATTAATTCTGGTGAAATCCTCAAGTGATCAAAACTCATATCAAATTCCGCAGAAGAGAGCAAACAGCTCTCTCATACTCTGCTAAAGGAACAGAAAAGAATCATACCTTATAGACTGGTACTCCTCATAATTTGAGATTATGTTACCACGAGAAATAAGTCGGGCTCTTTTGTTAACTATAAAATTACAATTCGACCTACTATTTATGTAAAGGATATGAAAAGCAAGCATAACAATCAATCATGTTAATGAGGAGATCTATAGTATGTATTCTATGTTCAGCTATCTATTAACCTATCCAAAGGAAAAATATTGTTGAATGATCCAGTGGAAAACTCATTTGATTAAATGGATAACAAAAGAGAGGAGCTTACCATCACCTCGGTTGTCGATGCCATGGAGGTTGAAATTGATGTAGGCAGCTTCACAAGCACCTCATCACCAAGTGCCACAAACGAAAACAATCCAATTATAAATGAAGTAGGTTAATAGTTTCATAGTGCCAAAATGCTGACAGTTTCATAATGCCAACATGCTGACGATGGCTTCTCAATTTTGAACAATCGCGTCCGTACATGGACAAGCAGGAGAATGGAAAGGAAAACTTGAAGATAAATACTCGAATTCTTTCACCAAACAACCAATCCTATCCCGAGTTCCTGTCCACTTCGCCCTTTCAGAGAAACTTTGATCCTGGCCCCTTCACAAAAATATATCCATTTCAAAATTCAAAGAAGTTGAACCAACAAAATAAGGAGGTGTCAATTTGATGGAATATTTAGTTTTCATTGTTGTTCTGGCTTATTTATGGTAGGCTAATTAATAAAACTAAATTTTCCATATGAAAGGTAACAACACAAATTTAAAAGTGGCTAAACTACTGAAAACTTCAATTGCATGAAACGAAAATGCTTTATCGATTACGACATTGACAAGGCAATGGAACAATGATAAAACGGCAATTCATACTACAGAGAACAATGATTCAAGGAACTTGGGGACATATACACTGAGGGAAAATTCAATTAACTCTCTGACATGTGGGGTGTGGTGGTGAGCTCGTTTATTGACAATGGAACATTGTATCAAACACGTAGTAGGCAAAACAAAGGGAAGCACTCTGGTTTAAGTTTGCATGGGGGATTTGTTGACCTCATCAGAAAGCAGTCGAAAACATGACAAATAAACTAACGGTGAAGTTTAAGCAAAACCCACCGTGCCACCGTCCATGCTTTGTTGAGAGACAGAGAGAGAGAGGATCACGCAGATTTTGGTTGCGGCTTGATACCCACCGTCTATGCTTTGCTGAGAGAGACAGAGAACCACGGTGAGTGGTAGCAGTTTGATTTGTAATGGTGGTGTAGATCGTTGTGCCGTTTTTCATTTGGGAGTGTCGTTTCCATGGAGACCGGTGTAGTTCCTGAGAAGAAGCGTGGGTTTGGGCTGCTTTACTGGGAAAATGGGCCAAGGGCAGTTTGGGAAATGGAAAAGTCGACAAACTCTTCTGACTTTTATAAGAAGTGTAGATATACAGCTATACACAAGAAATCAGCTTGAATATTTTTGAAAAAGATCTGCTTGTGACTCATTGATTTTGCAAATCACTGCAATGTGTTTTGCAATATGTTTCAAAACAGAGGTGGTTGCAGTTGGTTTTGGTAGGTTGTTTCTAATAGAAAGGTTTACCTTCAGTGTCTATTTGCGTTTTTTCATTAGTTAAAGACAAAATCGAGACGAAGCAGTGAGATTTTGTTGAATTACAATTTACGAACAAATGAGACTATCTGCCATGTAGATTTTGTCCGAGGCTGATTTTGGACTCTAATTTTAATTTCATGGGATTAGTGGTGGAAAACAATGATTGAGAATTTGTTGTTCATGATCAAATTTGGTATATGTTCCATTGTCGTGTTTCACATTCATAATTTTTCAGTGCATATGAGTTTTCGTGGGCTTGTGAAGCCTAATTCGATTTTAGTCGTGCTTCACTGACTGTTCGCGTTTCACATTCACATTCACATTCGTATTCACTGCATCAAATTCGGTGTATGTTCCATTGTCGTATTTTACTTGTTTTTCCTTTCAGCTTCCTAGTGTAAGTTACGATTCTAATTGCTTCACGGTCAATCATGTTCTTGAAAATCCATCAGGCTACTCGCAAACTCAATGTCCAAATCCCTATTTAAACCATCAAATGTGAGTAGTTTGTAAAGTTGAGCTATTTTCATCGAAATAAGAACAAATCCCTCCATTCGAAATCTGTAGCCATCCAAACAGACATGTCAAAGATGGAGAAATCGCTAATAAGAAATTCTCAATCAACAAAAAAATAAAAATAAAACCAGTGGGTGGGGCCTCTGCTGCCAAGAAGGACCAAAGATTAAGCATACACGCCAAAATTCCAGATTACTTTCATGCATAGCAGACTGAAACGAGTTAAAGCAGTAAAAAAGGAGTTAAAAGCTCCTATCCGAACCATGGGCCGAACATGAGCCCTGAATTCGACAGTATGATACGTTTATTTTGTAGCTCTACTTGTGCTTCTTATTTATGTAAAAAATCTCATCAATATGAAAACGGTAGCACATGATTTTATTTGATTTGTCTATGAATACATAAACAAGAAGTGTGATTTTGTTTTTACAGACCATCTATTTGTGAAGCCAGACGCATCAAAATCACGTATGATTATCAGATCAATCCAACACAGTTTACAATACCCCTGCATCAAACTGTGAGCAGTATTGCCGCCTATGGGCAGTAAACTAACAGGAGACTTCACATAATAACAGGAATACGCGTCCATAAATGTGCCATAGACTTAGACGTGCACCAACTCAATATTCATGAGTAGATGAACAAACCATTGGCATCGTTGCTAAGATTTTCTATTTCCTTAGCATCAGAATCTAGCCTCGCGGTGCAGTTAAGCTAGAGAAGTTGAGTTTTCCATAACAAATGCAATGGTACCCAAAACATTGATAAGATATTCTTTTCCTTTCATCCTAAATACATACAATGAAGTTCAATAGCACAAAATTAAGTAGAATTTGTTTACCTGCTGCGCTTTTGCAGTAATTTGAGTCTACATTAAAGTAACTAGCTTATATCTAACCACTTCACCAAAGCAACAGATGAAAGAAAAGGGACAAGCCAACCAAGGACCTTGACCTTGTTGTGTTATAGAGATTCAAAGTTTTCGATCAGCGATTCTTCATCCTTGATGCCAGAGTCCTTACGCTCCAATTTGAATATTTTCATGTAGCGGACAAACCCAGTGTTGAGGGTTGGGTCATCTATTTCGAATCCGGGCTCTGCTGGTTTAGCTGGCATTTTTGCAACCATGGGTCAATTTATCCAAGCTTACCGGCGATCTATCCTTATAAATTCCAACATGGCTGCAGTGTTATGAGTGGTAAGGGCAGGTTTATGGCTTTCTTATAATCAGTACATTTTCGTTCTCATAATCAAATTGTGGAAACGGATTTTCGTTTTGTTTTTAATGCCTCTTGCTAGAAGCAGGTCAAGCCCGAGCATTTGCGCGAACTTATCCAGGACTTATCAAGGGGAGTATTCCTCCTTCTCTGTTTTCCCTTTCAGACTTTCTTCCAATCAAATCCTCTTCTGCTTTGGATGCACTACATTTGAGTAGTACCAAATTACAAAAGGCCTATTCCCTCGTATTTATTTGATTTTCAAAGTCTCTAGGGCGGCTGTAAGATTTTCATCTAGCGCTAACAAAAATACATAGAGGTCCGCTAGACAAGTAACCCAATGCCGACAATACTAAAGAAACTTTAATTTATATCCAAAATTTTTAGTTTTTTCAGTGCATTTTTTTAACCCAACGAGGTCGCCTGACCATGCTAAAATAGCAGTAGAGCTGCCCCTGCCGTGACCTCTTTCTTTCTTTTAACAACTTCAGTGGAACAATACACCTAGAAAGTATATTCTATAGGCTCAAAAAATTTACTGGACTTGAGCTTTCACACAATAGCTTGACAGCCAATCAAAAGATTAGGATTGGCTTCTTGCAAGCTGCAAAAGTTCCCTCCTCTAATGTGCCAATCGTCGTCGTTTCATTTAGACCTCTCCGACAACCAAATTTCTGGGCTAATACCTAGTTGGATTTGCAATGTTGGTGGTAAATATGCAAATTCTCTTAATCTTTCTTGTAAAATCTCCTTGTGGGTTTGTAAGGGGAAACTATATTCATGGTTATGTAGTCCTTGACCTTCATTCCAATCAGCTCCACGGTGAAATCCCAATGCCACCAGTACATGAATATTATGTGGACTACTCGAGAGAGAAAGGATTACGCAGAGCTCCTTTTATTGCTAGTTCCAAGGAAGCAGAACCGATGTCGCCAACATTGGATGGTAGGCATTCATATTCTGATGAGGATGAGATTGACTGGCTATACATAACCGTAACATTGGGATATATTGTGGGATTTGGAGTTATTGTTAGGCCACTTTTGTATTCGAAAAGATAGAGACAATGCTACTACAAAAACCCGTCGATAGATTATTCTGAGGATTCTACATCACTCAGGGCAGCGAGCAAGACATCAAATAAAATAGAAACGTTGTCTTTACATAATTTGCTCTAAATTTGTATTTCACATTTATTTTTGGAACTAAATAAAAAGGGATTAGCATTAATTCAGGGTGTATTGGGAATTATTAGCATTTCAGGATATAAAACTTAATTATTTAAACCAACAAGGGTGGGGACTTAAGTACCTAAGGTGTTTAATTGGGACTAATAATTAAGTTCCCCCTATCTCAATAGGAATCTCAAGAACTTAATTGTAAGACTATGTAATGTACGTACTGCAAAATTGTTATTCAAATCTTATGAACAAAGTCGTAGCCAGAGGTCATTCAGGTCTAACATTCCCAAAATACAATTACCCCATAAGCACAGCTCTATCGGTTAGGCCTCGTGCAAGTAAGTCCAACATTTGTTGTGATTTTGGTCTGAGTTACACATTTGCTGTTGATAATGGAGGTGTGGCTCCATCCACTTGAGCTGTAGATTTCCACAATGTTCTGTGGGAGACAAAACTGGTGCATTATACCCTCAGTGGCTCATTACTCACCTAGTGGATGTGATAATGGAGCACTGATTGCTCAGTGGTCTTTCACCTGTAATAGCCGGTGCTATCCTTCTCTTCGTTGTGTATTTAAGAAGCCCTTTGGGCTGTGTATTCTTATGCAAGTGAAAGAGCAAGAAACAGAGAGATACACGAGTGATAGAGAGGCTGTAATTGTGAGTTGAGTGTAATTGTAATCCTCCTACAATTATAGTGAATCCGCTGCCCCCCGTGGACGTACCCGAGTTTGGGGAACCACGTAAATACTCTGTGTTTATGTGTGAGTGGTTTGTGTGTGTTTGATTAGGTACCGTTCCGCACTACAAGTGGTATCAGAGCTGTGTAGTGTGTGCCGGAAATCGCAAACCCAATTTCTCTCTGTTTTGAGGTTCTGTTCGAAATTTGCAGCACCGCAAACGTGCTCGGAAAAATTTTTCGAGACCAGAATCGAGTAGCCCGCGAAGAGACGAAGCCAACGCCGCCGGAATCACCTCAATCGGAGGTCCGTAGCCTTCTCACGCGCCATCTGAAGTTGGAGCGTGTAAAACGCGTGAGATCCACTTGCACAGTGTAGTGCACGCACTGTCCAGAGGAGGAAGACACGTGGAGTCAGCGCACGCGTACTGTTCACGCGTGGTCAAACAGTCAAGGCGTGCGGTTACTGTTCACCCGCGGTTACTGTTCGCAGACCGTTCCGGTTTAGTCCAAACCCGGTTCAGTCAATCCGGTCCGGTTCAATCCCAGTCCAATACAGACCGGTTCAACCCGGTTCAGTGGGTCTGAAGTTGTTTTCTATCCGGTTTACCCCGGTTCACTCCGGTTCAAGTCCGGTTCAGTCCGGTTCCCGCACATTCTCGACGTTTCGGATCCAACCCCGTGCTCTGTTTTCCATGATTCGAACCCGAAGTTGAAGATCAGTTGAGTTTTGGTGAGAAAAGCCTGTTTTGGACGTTTTCAGGCATCAAAAATCAACTTTGGTGGAGTGTAAGGTCTTGCTATGGCCAACGGAGAAGAAGAAATTCCCATAGGCATTCCCGAATCAACTCCTCAGGGTATCTTGGAGTCCTCGTCCTCTACGAACAATTATGGGCAAAGGAATACGGTTTCCAATGCTAAGTTCGAGGTGGAGAAATTCGACGGAACAAATAACTTCGGCATGTGGCAATGCGAAGTTTTGGATATTTTATATCAGCAGGAGTTGGATATGACGTTGGAGAAGCGGCCCGATGATATTTCAGACAAGGATTGGTTAAAGCTCAATCGCCAAGCATGTGGCACCATCCAGTTATGTCTCACAAAGGATCAGAAGTACTTTGTGATGAAGGAAACGTTAGCTAAAGAGCTATGGGAGAGTGTTGAGAATCGGCTATATCTCAAGAAGAAGCTCTACCGGTTCCAGTACTCGCAAGGTATAACTATGCAACAACACTTAAACAATTTCAATAAGATTTTGTCTGATTTACAAAATCTTGACGTTTCCATTGAGGATGAAGATAAAGCTTTACTGTTGTTAAATTCCTTGCCCGAAACGTACGATCATTTGACTACTACTTTATTGTATGGTAAAAATGAAATCAAGTATGATGACGTTTCCAATGCTTTGATGAATAACGAGGTACGGAGGAAGGACAAGATGATTCACCAAGACCCGTCAGCATCAGCATTGACCTCCAGAGGCAGGACTGAGACCAGGAAGTCCGCCGAGGGCAAGAAGTCTGGTGGAGGAGGCCGAGGGAGGTCTCGTTCAAAATCCAGAGGTGCCAAATCCAGAGAACGGAGGAGATTGGCGAAAGACGAGTGTGCCCTTTGCCATCAGAAGGGACACTGGAAGAATGACTGTCCGAACAAGCAACCAGTTGCAAATGTTGCAAGGGATGATCTAGAGTCAGCACTATGTGTTTCATCATCGCCAGGCCATTCAGACGAGTGGATACTAGATTCGGGAAGTACCTACCACATATGTCCCAACAGGGAATGGTTCTCGAGTTTTCAAGATCTCGATGGAGGAGTTGTTTTGTTAGGTGACGAGACAACCTGCAGAGTACAAGGGATAGGTTCAATCCGTTTGAAGTTGCATGATGGGACGATCAGGGTGCTCACAGATGTTCGGTATATTCCGGACATGAAGAAGAATCTCATTTCACTTGGAGCCTTTGATGGAAAGGGCTACAAGATTACGATGGTGGGTGGAGTGTTGAAGGTGGTTCGAGGGGCGCTAGTGGTACTAAAAGGCAGCTGAAAGGGGAACGTGTATTTCCTAGACGGTTGTGCAGTCACAGGGAGAGCGTCCGTTTCTATAGGCTCAGACGAAGACGATGCATCCAAGCTATGGCACATGCGCTTAGGGCATGCTGGCGAGAAGGCCTTACAGGGTTTGGTGAGGCAAGGCTTGTTGAAAGGAGCCAAGACAGGGAAAATTGGCTTTTGTGAGCATTGTGTATTGGGCAAACAGACTCGAGTCAAGTTTGGCACTAGAGTTCACTGCACCGAAGGGATTCTGGACTATGTTCATTCAGATGTTTGGGGTCCAACCAAAAATACGACTTTGGGAGGCAAACGATGGTTCGTGACGTTCATTGACGATTATTCCAGGCGAGTCTGGGTATATCTCATGAATCATAAGTATCAAGTTCTTCCAATCTTCCTTGTTTGGAAGAAGATGATGGAGACACAAACAGGCAGGAAGATCAAGACGCTGAGGTCTGATAACGGTGGGGAGTACAAGTCAGATCCTTTTCTCCAAGTCTGTCAAGAGGAGGGGATAGTCAGACACTTCACAGTTGCGGGGACGCCGCAGCAGAATGGAGTTGCCGAACGCATGAATCGCACTTTGGTGGAGAAAACCCGGTGCATGTTGTCAAATGCCGGGTTGAGCAAGGCGTTCTGGGGAGAGGCAATCGAATATGCCACACATCTTGTCAATCGTTTACCGTCAGCAGCAATTGGAGGGAAGACTCCGATGGAGGTATGGTCTAGGAAACCTGTTGCAGACTACGATTCGTTACATGTTTTTGGATGTCCTGCTTACTACCATGTAACTGAATCAAAGTTGGATCCGAGAGCCAAGAAAGCGATTTTCTTGGGCTTTAATCCAGGTGTGAAGGGATACAAGCTTTGGTGTCCCGAGTCAAAGAAAATTGTAATAAGCAGGGATGTTACCTTCGATGAATCTGCTATGCTAAAGCAGGTTCCTTCCAAGGAGAATGTGGAGCCGAATGTTCAACAACAGGTGGAGCATTCAGAACAAGCGAGAGTAGAGTCGTCTCTTGTTCCAGTACGGCCTGATCAGCCAGTTGAGAGTCCTATGGATCATTCTGTTGAGCAGGATATTCTCGAAGAAGAGGCTCCAATTCAGGAGGCATTACAGCAGCCAGAGTCCATTGCAGTTAACAGACCGAGGCGGGACATCCGGAAACCCACTCGATATGCCAATGTGGTGGCGTATGCTCTTCCAGTTACAGACGATGATATTCCGTGCACCTACAAGGAGTCAGTGCAGGGTACAGACAGTGACAAGTGGAAGAAGGCGATGGATGAGGAGATGGGTTCACTCTCCAAGAATCAGACTTGGGAGTTGGTGCAACTTCCTAAAGGCAAGAAAGTAATCGGCTGCAAATGGGTCTATGCCAAGAAGGAGGGTACAGGATCTGAGAAAGTCAGGTTCAAAGCAAGATTGGTAGCCAAGGGTTACGCTCAGACGGAGGGGATCGACTACAACGAAGTGTTCTTCCCTGTCGTCAAACATTCATCGATCAGGATCTTGCTTGCATTGGTAGCTCAGTTTGACCTCGAGTTAGCCCAACTCGATGTCAAGACCGCATTTCTACACGGAGATCTGGATGAGGAGATCTATATGGCTCAACCAGATGGGTACAAAGTTGCAGGAAAGGAGAATTGGGCTTGTAAACTGCAGAAATCGCTATACGGTTTGAAACAGTCGCCGAGACAGTGGTATAAGCGATTTGATCGGTTTATGATGGATCAGAAGTACACAAGAAGTCAGTTCGATCATTGTGTTTACTTCCGCAAACTCCGGGATGGATCATTTGTCTATTTGCTCTTATATGTCGATGACATGCTGATTGCATGTAAGAGCAAGGTGGAGATTGACAGACTAAAGGCTCAGCTCAGCAAGGAGTTTGACATGAAGGATCTCGGGGAGGCTAAGAAGATTCTCGGCATAGAAATTCAGCGGGACAGGATTAAAGGCACAGTTTGTTTAACTCAGACGCAGTATCTGAAGAGGGTGTTGCAGAGGTTTGGTATTGACGGGAAAACGAAAGCTGTCAGTACACCTTTGGCAGCTCATTTCAAGCTCAGTGCATTGATGTCGCTGCAGACTGAGAACGGACGGAAGCAAATGGCTCAAATTCCCTATGCTAATGCAGTGGGAGCTTTGATGTATGCTATGGTCTGTACACGGCCAGACATTTCACACGCGGTTAGCATGGTTAGTCGATACATGCACAATCCTGGAAAGGAGCATTGGCAGGCTGTGAGATGGATTCTACGGTACTTGCACGGTACTGTGGATGTTGATTTGAAGTTCGAGAGAAACAAGACAAGTAGTCAGCATCTAGTTGGATATGTGGATTCTGATTATGCTGGTGACCTAGATAAGCGACGGTCGACAACAGGCTATGTGTTTACACTTGCTGAAGGACCAATCAGTTGGAGGTCAACGTTACAGTCAACGGTGGCTTTGTCTACTACAGAGGCGGAGTATATGGCAGTAACAGAGGCTTTCAAAGAGGCTATGTGGGTTCATGGTTTGATAGAGGATTTGGGAATCGATCAAGAAAACGTGGAGGTTTTTTGTGATAGTCAAAGTGCCATCTGTTTGGCAAAGAACCAGGTCCATCATTCGCGCACCAAGCATATAGATGTCCGGTTCCATTTCATCAGGGAAATTGTAGAAGAAGGGGATGTTCTGCTTCAGAAGATTCCGACTGCAGATAACCCTGCAGATATGTTGACGAAGGTGGTCAGTGGGATCAAGTTCAAGCACTGTTTGGACTTGATCAATATCTCTCGGACAGGTAGCGCCTAAGGGCGCATCGGGGCAGCGTTGATTCGAGGATTGTCACCAAGGTGGAGATTGTTGATAATGGAGGTGTGGCTCCATCCACTTGAGCTGTAGATTTCCACAATGTTCTGTGGGAGACAAAAGTGGTGCATTATACCCTCAGTGGCTCATTACTCACCTAGTGGATGTGATAATGGAGCACTGATTGCTCAGTGGTCTTTCACCTGTAATAGCCGGTGCTATCCTTCTCTTCGTTGTGTATTTAAGAAGCCCTTTGGGCTGTGTATTCTTATGCAAGTGAAAGAGCAAGAAACAGAGAGATACACGAGTGATAGAGAGGCTGTAATTGTGAGTTGAGTGTGATTGTAATCCTCCTACAATTATAGTGAATCCGCTGCCCCCCGTGGACGTACCCGAGTTTGAGGAACCACGTAAATACTCTGTGTTTATGTGTGAGTGGTTTGTGTGTGTTTGATTAGGTACCGTTCCGCACTACATTTGCAATATTGCGGATTTAGGGTTCATCTAGATAGCTGTAGATTTTCAAATGGAGGGAATCGATCTTCAACATCAATAAATGATGAATGTTTTGTTGGAGTAGTTTGTGAAATTTAAGCGAACGACGGATCAAAAGTAGAAGAGATGTTTTTATTTTTTATTGAAAACATTGTAGAACTACGTCACTCGTGGTATATAGTCATTTCAAATCCATCATATAGTCCATCAGAAATATACAGCTATCCAAACAGACTTGTCAAAGATGGATAAATAACGACTTTGAACATCTAATATATCACCATCCCGGTAACTTCTTCGATGCAAAAAACACCAGCGACTTCCAATAGCTAACACGAAATTTTCATTGACCGAAAAAGAAAACCGCCATGGGGCAGGGCCTGCTTCGGGCCAGAGCTTGAGGCTACATACGCGCCAGTATTCCACGTTACTATTATGCAAATTAGACTGAAAACGCATTAAGCTGTAAAAAAAAAAGGAGTAAAAAGTCCTCTCTAGACCGTGGGTCGAACATGATCCCCAAATTCGATGGTGTGATTCATTCAGTCTGTAGCTCTGTTTGTGTAGCTCATTAATAAAAATGTCACATTGTTAACAAAACCGTAACATCTCACCGTCCCAAAATTTTTGTCCGGTCCGTAAAACGAGGACTTGAAAATAATACACAATTTTCAAGAAAAATTCAATACTATCAGCGAGTATTTTTAATTTACGAAAAAAGTTAAAAAATTTTCTTTTAAAAGTCTAATTATTTTTAGGTCCTCATTTTGCGGTCTGGACAAAAAATTTGGGACAATGGGAGTAATAAATAGACTTCAATTGTGATTTTGAAATAGATAGTACCTCTATATTGTGAAGCCAAATGTGTTGCAATATTGAATGTACGATAATCATATCAATCTGATACTTTTTACATGACTGGTGTAACTCAGGGTTCCCATTAAACATGCATCCAAATTCCGAGAACTACGGACAATAACTTTAACAAGACTAGATAATTAAGAAGGATATGAACCCAAGAATTTGCCAAGTTTTGGACACCAATTAATATAACATCCACGAGTAGATTAACAAACCATTGGCATGATTGCAAGGATTATCCTAGTCCCATAGCATCAGAATCAAACCTCAGTCCTCACAGTATAGGGGAATTGCATGTCCGGCATTTTCCCATGTGTCTTTTGATCTAACATTGGTGGCGTTTTTCAAACTACTTTAAGAGAAGAAAGAAAAGGGACCCACTAAGGACCTTGATCTTGTTGTGGAATAGAGATTCAAAGTCTTCAAACCAATGATCCTTGATACCGGAGTCCATACGCCCTAATCTGTTCGGTTAGGGGGTTTAGTTTTGTTTTAGTTTTGTTGACATCATCATTTTCCTCATTTCTCTCTCTATCTCTCTCCACTCATTACAGCTGCTTACATCATCAAAACTAAACTAAACTACAAACCAAACACAGCCAAAGGAATTTTACTTGATTCTAGCCATCTCAATTACAATGAACAACCAAATTTAGGAAATGCCACATATTAACGGGAACAGGAATCCAGCAAATTTGCATATACTAGTTCCTTTGTAGTACTAACATAAGAAATGTTATATTTGGATCCATGCTTTTGAGTAAAGTACCCTTGCCAATGCGACACGGCACGGGTGTGGGACATGAATCGGGTATGGCTCTTCCAAAGAGGACGCACTCGTGAAATTTCTAGCCAGCCTTTGTACCAATATGAAGAAAATGAAGAAAAGAAGAAAGTATCATTGGGTACATAACTTTTTGTAAAGAAAAATATTTTTGCTTCATCAATTGTTGAGATACAAAAACATAAATATGTACAAGATAATTATGTCATGCATCTCTATATTGGTATCCAAATCTGGATCCCTATTTAATAAGGTACCCTCTATCTTGAGGTTTGAGATGCCTGATACTAGATACAAGGGTAACATAAAAACATAACACAACCATTAACACCGTCACAAAATATCAGAGTTGAGCTTCATCCCACAAGCAACAAGTTGAATTTTTTATTTTTATTTTGTTAACAGATGAAATGGCAAATGGGAACACAAAAGAATTGGTGGTATAGTACGTTTCTAACTTTCCCTCAATTTGTTTGACACGGTTTCAATAAAGCAAGACCTGAAAGACTAGGGACAAAGACCCTGACCTTGCAATAGTTATTATGGTTTTTCCTACAACTGGAAAGCAAAGAGGGGGACCCAATACGACTTCCAAACACCTAACTCCTAGTCTTTGAAGACAAACGACAGATATACGTAGCATATGGATGGGACCTTCAGAGAAACAAATCAGACACCAAAGGACCTTCAGAGAAACTAGTTTCCTACATGACTGCATTTTTAAACTATTTGAGGATGCCACTTAGCCCCTTCCTACCAATAAAGGAGTCGTAAGCTTAGCTACACGGAGAAGGTGTGGGAGGGGGAGTGGGAGCGGAAGCGAGTAACTACAGAAGAATCAAGTAGCGTCTATAGAAGTGTGTACGCATAAATATCGTTTGAAAGCTTTCAAGTGCTCCCGGTAGATAAATTTTTGGCCACGGGGAATATTTTTGATAAAAACCGCAAATCAAACCCATTTGTTTTGATAAATTTCCAACACTTTGAACACCTAATATATCAGCATCTCAGTAACTTCATTGATGCAAAAAACATCAGCAACTTCCAATAGCTAACGCGAAAATTTCATTGAGCGAAAAAGAACACAACCATGGGGCAGGGCCTGCGTCGTTTTCAAATTTCAACACCAAAAGCAGGGGCCAGTGCTTGAGCCCTGAGGATACCTACACGCCAATATTCCACTTCACTATTATGCAAATTAGACTGAAAATGCGTTAAGCAGTAAAAAAAAAAAGGAGTAAATAGTCCTCTCTAGACCATAGGTCGAACATGATCCGCGAATTCAATTGTATGATTCATTCATTTTGTCGCTCTGTTTGTCACATTGTTATCAATACCATAACATCCCTCCGTCTCAAAATATTTGTCCGGAAAGCAAAACGAGGATCTAAAAATAATACAAAATTTTCAAGAAAAATTCAATACTTTTTAACAATTTACTAGATATCAATGACTATTTTTAGTTTATGAAAAAAGTTAGAAAATTTTCTTTTAAAAGACTTACTATTTTTAGATCCTCGTTTTGCGGACTAGACAAAATTTGGGGGATGAATGGAGTAATAAATAGACTACAATTGTGATTTTGAAATACATAGCACCTCCATATTGTGAAGCCAAATGTATTGCAATAGTGAATGTACGATAATCATATCAATCTGATACTTTTTACGTGACTGGTGTAACACAGGGTTCCAATTAAACATGCTTCCAAATTCCAAGCACTATGAACAATAACTTTAACCAGACTAGATAATGAAAAAGGATATGAACCCACAACTTTGCCAAGTTTTGGACACCAATTAATATAACATCCACGAGTAGATTAACAAACCATTGGCATGATTGCAAGGATTATCTTAGTCCCATAGCATCAGAATCAAGCCTCACAGTACTGTTATGCGACACAAGTTTTGAGGTTTGAGATGCCTGATACCTAGATACGCACCCTTGTTAGGGTAACATAAAACATAACACAACCATTAGCACCGTCAGAAAATATCAGAGTTGAGCTTCATCCCACAAGCAACAAGTTGAATTTTTTATTTTTATTTTGTTAACAGATGAAATGGCAAGTGGGAACACAAAAGAATTGGTGGGACAGTACGTTTCTAACTTTCCTTCAATTTGTTTGACACGGTTTCAATAAAGCAAGACGTGAAAGACTAGGGACAAAGACCCTGACATTGCTGTCTTCAAGCAAATAGTCATTGTGCTTTTTCCTACAATTGGAAAGCAAAAAATGGGATCCAATACGACTTCCAAACACCTAAAGTCTTGGTCTTTGAAGACAAACGAAAGATAAACGTAATATATGGATGGGACCTTCAGAGAAACAAATCAGACACCAAAGGAAATGCCATAGGACCTTCAGAGAAACTAGTTTCCTACATGACTTCAGAGCCCCTTACTACCTACCAATAAAGGAGTCGTAAGCTTAGTTACATGGAGAAGGTACGGGAGTGGGAGCGGAAGCAATAAACTACAGAAGGATCAAGTAGCATCTATAGAAGTGTGTATGCATAAATATAGTTCGAAAGCTCTCAAGTGCTCCCGATAGATAAATTTTTGGCCACAAGATTAGTCGAAGTGCATATAAGTTAGCCCGGTCACGTTGTAACGAGCTAACCCGGCTAACCATGGAACCTCTTTCGGCCCAAACACTTGGCCTTAAAAGATATACCTAAGAAGGTGATGCAGGGCAGTTTCCTTTTACGAAATTAATTTGCAAGAAATAAACATGAACACATTTGAGCCAGAGGTACTCCCTCTTTGAACAAACAATTTTGAGTAAATTGTGTTCACTTCTCATTTTCAAAAAAATTTCCAAAAAGATTCTTTCTCTATCTCTCATCTCTCTAATCATAATCACTTTTCTCTCTCTACTCATACCACTCTATCCATTCATTATTCTCATTTCTCTCTCTATCTCTCTCCAATTATTACACCTCTCTCTAATTATTACTTTTTCAAAAAAATCCATCCAAACACTATCTCAAAATATTATTCTCAAAACTATAAACCAAACACAACTCTTTATCCATAAACAACCAAATTATACGATTAGGGTTACAATGATTCTTATAGTATCAAAGCAACCCTAGACCAACTAGGAAACAAATAATAAAAGGATTTGACTTGCTAATCAAGCTGAAATCATAGAAATTTATATGCTTGAGAGATAATATTCTACCTAGGAGATTGGTCATTTTCAACGGCAACGAACTTCCAAGAAAATTCTAACTTGAGAGCAAGGTTTTGAGTTGGATTCGCCACCCCTATATGAGGATCCCGCAAATAAGGTCGTAAATTTTCTTCATCAGTTATCCAGAGACAACCTTTAGACAACTGATGAAGTTCAAAACTGATTTTTAAAGTCCAGTAATATGAAATTGTTCTAGGTATAAGATAATTATTCCAAGTATTAACGGGGGCGTGCAGTCCCTATCCAAATCTGGATCTATATCTTAAGGTTTGAGATGCCCAGTACCTAGATATACACCCAATTAATATTGACCCTCCAGTTAGGGTAACAGAGAAGATAACACAACCATTGGCATCGTCACAAAACATCAGAGTTGAGCCTCATCCCCCTAGCAACAAGTTGATTTTTTTTTTTTTTTTAACAGATGAAATGGCAAGTGGTGGGACCACAAAAGAGTAGGTTTCCAAATTTCCATCAATTGATTCAACAAAGCAAGAGTGGAAAGACTTTAAAGGACAAAGACCATTGTTCCCACTTCATACCATTAATCACAATTGGAAAGCAAAAATGGCGACCCAAGACGCTTCCAAAGTCTTTGCCTCTAACACACACACACATATCCGGTTTTAGAGACAACTTTTATACAATTTTGACACTCCATCTCACCATCAAAATGAATGGCTCAGATTAATACTCTATTTGTACTCTCTCTTCCCTTCCCCACTCTGGCAAAACGCCTTTCCTACAATTTGGATGATGAGCCCCTTACTACCAATATAGGAGTCGTAAACTTAGTTGCACGGAGAAAGTGCAATAGAGGAAGAAGTGGAAGTGAGAAAATATTAAATATAGGAGAATCAAGTAACGTTAGCTCCAAAAAAAAAAATTACTCTCTTAATGATAAATTTTTAAAAAAAGATAGAGAAAAAAGGGTTTATTGGTACCGATTTTGTGCTCTGACTTTTTCTCTGAACAACAATCAACTCTATATCTACAAAATAATGGCATGTGTCAAAAAAAAAAAAAAAACAATCAGTGTAAACCTATTCGCCACAATTGTCTACAATAAAGCCTAATGTTTATGTGCCCATTTTATTTTATTTGGCCTAAAATATAGAATGTATACCAAAACATAGATAGACTATTATTTTGTTATAAGTCCATGTCCATTAAACATGACAATTCGTAGTGGACGTCCATCGCAAATAATCTTTTTCAATTTACAAAAGGCGTATCATAGTTGTACTCAAGTATTCGAGTAAATTTGCAATAAGAATTTTACAGTATCTTATCGTAATTTATAGTTCCTCTTGCTTGGTAGCTTTGTTTTGTTTCTATTAAAATTTATATGCTTCAAAGATTCTATCCTAGTCGGGAGCTTGGTCATTTCTCAATGGCGACGAGCTTCTGAGAAGATTCTAACTTGAGAGAGCGAGTGTGAGTTTTTGAAGTGAATGCCACCCTATAGTAAACTTGCTTTGTTCTTTTTCCCTCTCCGAAAATTCATTACCAAATTTTTTTACTGCTTTTTCATTCTTGTTTTTTCCGATTTAGTGATTTTTTTAGCAATATTTTTTTTAAACTTCTTTTAGATGTATATGGCGAAGCTATATTCAAAAAGTACAAATGTTTAATCAAATGTTTTAAAATTAACTGAGGACGATAAATACGGAAATTATTTAACATTTTTATCTAAAAACTGACAATCATTGTGGGGGAATCCAGATATCATATTTTTATCTTGCCTACAATTTAAAAGTGCTAATGAGTCAAGTCCACACGGCAAACACTTAAAAGCAGAAAGGCCACTCCATTGGGAAATCTATAAAAGCCACATTCCCCATATCCGCAATTCATCCACCATTTTCACCAGTTTCTTCTCGACCAAAAAAGAGAATTGAACAATTTAGCAGCTGGTTTTTCTCAATCACCACACTCACAATCTTGTGCTCTATCACCATTCCAGTACACAGCCAATGTCTGGAGGATCAAAAATCTTTGTTGCTTCAATTGAAGAACAGCCTCCAGTTCAAACCATACTACTCTGTCAAGTTGGTGAGTTGGACTCAAAGCCACGATTGCTGTCTATGGAATGGCGTGACTTGTGACCATTCCGGCCGTGTTATAGGTCTCGACCTGAACGCGGAATCAATCTCCGGAGGTTTGAACCACTCAAGTAGCCTTTTCAGTCTCAAGTTTCTAGAGAAGCTGAACTTGGCTTACAACAGCTTCAACTCCATACAAATTCCATCCAGTTTTGGAGTACTCACCAATCTGAAATATTTGAATTTGTCAAATACTGATTTTGTTGGGCAGATTCCAATGGAATTCTCGCGCTTGACGAGGTTGGTGAAGCTTGATCTATCTTGTTACTACGACTACTTCTTCATTAATCCTCTTGGAACCCAAACAATCCAAATTCAGAACCCAAATTTATTTACACTTTTTCGTAACCTAAGTGGGCTTACGGAGCTTTATTTGGACGGTGTAAATATATCAGCGAATGGGTATGAATGGGGCCAGGCCATTTCGTCTGCACTGCCTAACCTGCGAGTTTTGAGCTTGGAAGGTTGTTTTCTTTCAGGCCCTATTGATTCCTCCCTTCAAAATCTTCAATTTCTTTCTGAGATCAATCTCGATGGGAACGATCTCTCAGTTCCCGTTCCAGATTTCTTTGCAAATTTTGAGAATTTGACAACGTTGAGTCTCAGTGATTGCAACTTGAATGGAACATTTCCGGAGATCATATTCGAGCGGGTGCAAACACTGGAGACTCTGGATTTGTCGTACAATGAGCTACTCAATGGGCGTTTACCTGATTTTCCACAAAATCTGTCCCTTCGGAATTTGGTGCTTAGCTACACGAATTTTTCCGGGTTTTTACCAGAATCTATTGGGAAATTGACGGAGCTGAGAAGGATAGAGATTCGCTGGTGCAATTTCAACGGACGGATTCCGAATTCATTGGCAAACCTTAGTCAGCTTGTTTATTTGGATCTTTCATACAACAATTTTAGTGGTCCAATACCTTCGTTTCAGGGATTGAAGAAACTCACTCACATAGACCTCTCTCGTAATGCACTAACAGGTATGGTTCTATCAACTCAATTTGAAAGCCTTTTGGATCTTTATCATATAGATTTATCACACAACTCCTTCAAAGGGAGTATTCCTTCTTCTCTGTTTTTCCTTCCATCTCTGCAGAGCATTCTGCTTTCCGACAATAAATTTAGTGGTCAAATTATGGGGTTTTCAAATGAATCCCTGTCTCCACTTGACACGCTGGATTTGAGTAGTAACAAATTAGAAGGGCCTATCCCCTCGTATTTCTTCCATTTTTATGGCTTATGACCCTCTCACTTTCTTTCAATAATTTTAGTGGCGATATAGACCTAGAAATTTTGCAGAGACTCCAAAATCTTTGTGAAAGGAAATACCATGGAACCTTCAGAGAACTAGTTTCCAACACAACTAAAATTTTAGCTTTTTTCAGTCGAAGTTGTGAAAGAAAATACATTTATTAGTGCATTGAAAGTTCATTGACTTTGTGAAAGCAAAAATGGCGACCCAAGACGCTTCCAAAGTCTTTGCCTTTAACATACAAACACATATCCGGTTTTAGAGACACAACTTTTATACAATTTTGACACTCCATCTCACCCATCGAAATGGATGACTGAGATTAATACTCTATTTGTACTCTCTCTCCCCTTCCCCACTCTTGCAAAACACCTTTTTCAATTTTGAGGATGAGCACCTTCTACCAATATAGGAGTCATAAGCTTAGTTGCACGGAAAAAGAGCAGTACAGGGAGCAGAAGCGGAAGTGAGAAAATATTAAATATAGGAGAATCAAGTAACGTCAATTTCTCAAAAAAGAAAAAGAAAAAGAAAAAAGAAATTACACACTCTTAATGATAATTTTTTTAAAAATAGATAGAGAAAAAAGTGTTTATTGGTACCGATTTTGTGCTCTGACTTTTTCTCTGAACAACAGTCAACTCTATATCTACAAAATAAGAGCATGTGTCAAAAAAAAAAAAAAAATTAGTGTAAACCTATTCGCCACAATTGCCTACAATAAAGCCTCATGTTTATGTGCCCATTTAATTTTGTTTGGCCTAAACTATAGAATGTATATCAAAACATAGATAGACTATTATTTTGTTATCAGTCCATGTCCATTAAACATGACAATTCGTAGTTGACGTCCATCGCAAATAATCTTTTTCTATTTACAAAAAGCGTATAATATTTGTACTCAAGTATTCGAGTAAATTTGCAATAAGAATTTTGCAGTATCTTATCGTAATTTATAGTTCCTCTTGCTTGGTAGCTTTGTTTTGCTTCTATTAAAATTTATATGCTTCAAAGATTCTATCCTAGTCGGGAGTTTGGTCATTTTTCAATGGCGACGAGCTTCTGAGAAGATTCTAACTTGAGAGAGCGAGTGCGAGTTTTTGAAGTGAATGACACCCTATAGTAAACTTGCTTTGTTCTTTTTCCCTCTCCGAAAATTCATTACCAAATTTTTTTACTGCTTTTCATTCATGTTTTTTCCGATTTAGTGATTTTTTTAGCAATATTTTTTTTTAACTTCTTTTAGATGTATATGGCAAAGCTATATTCAAAAAGTACAAATGTTTTAAAATTAACTTAGGACGATAAATACGCAAATTGTTTAACATTTTTATCTAAAAACTGACAATCATTGTGGGGAATCCAGATATCATATTTTTATCTTGCCTACAATTCAAAAGTGCTAATGAGTCAAGTCCACACAACAAACACTAAAGCTGAAAGGCCACTCTATTGGAAATCTATAAAAGCCACGTTCCCCACATCAGCAATTCATCTCCCATTTTCACCAGTTTCTTCTCGACAACTATAATATAAAGCAAAAATGAGAATTGAACTATTTATCAGCTGGTTTTTCTCAATCACCACACTCACAGTCTTGTGCTCTATCACCATTCCAGTACACAGCCAATGTCGGGAGGATCAAAAATTTTTGTTGCTTCAATTGAAGAACAGCCTCCAGTTCGAACCATACAACTCTGTCAAGTTGGTGAGTTGGACTCAAAGCCACGATTGCTGTCTATGGAATGGCGTGACTTGTGACCATTCCGGCCGTGTTATAGGTCTCGACCTGAACGCGGAATCAATCTCCGGAGGTTTGAACCACTCAAGTAGCCTTTTCAGTCTCAAGTTTCTAGAGAAGCTGAACTTGGCTTACAACCGCTTCAACTTCACACAAATTCCATCCAGTTTTGGAGTCCTCACCAAGCTGACATATCTGAATTTGTCATACACTGAATTTGTTGGGCAGATTCCTATGGAATTTTCGCGGTTGACGAGGTTGGTGAAGCTTGATCTATCTACTGACATATATACTGGAACTCAAAGTCTCAAAATTCAGAACCCAAATTTATTTACACTTTTTCATAACCTTAGTGGGCTTACAGAGCTTTATTTGGACCGTGTAAATATATCAGCGAATGGGTATGAATGGGATCAGGCCATTTCGTCTGCATTGCCTAATTTGACGGTGTTGAGTCTCAGTGGTTGCAACTTGAATGGAACATTTCCGGAGATCATATTCGAGCGGGTGCAAACACTGGAGACTCTGGATTTGTCGAACAATGGGCTACTCAATGGGCGTTTACCTGATTTTCCACAAAATCTGTCCCTTCGGAATTTGGTGCTTAGCTACACCAATTTTTCCGGGTTTTTACCGGAATCTATTGGGAAATTGACGGAGCTGAGAAGGATAGAGATTCGCTGGTGCAATTTCAGCGGATCGATTCCGAATTCATTGGCAAACCTTAGTCAGCTCGTTTATTTGGATCTTTTAATGAACAATTTTAGCGGTCCAATACCTTCGTTTCAGGGATCCAAGAAACTCAATTACATATACCTCTCTTCTAATTCACTAACAGGTGTGGTTCTTTCAACTCACTTTGAAGGCCTTTTGGATCTTGTACATATTGATTTATCATACAACTCCTTCAATGGGAGTATTCCTTCTTCTCTATTTTCCCTTCCGTCTCTGCAGGAAATTTGGCTTTCCCACAACAAATTTAGTGGTCCAATTACTGAGTGCTCAAATGAATCCCTGTCTCCACTTGTCTCTCTAGATTTGAGTAGTAACAAATTAGAAGGGCCTATTCCCGCTCATTTCTTCCATTTTCTAAGGCTTAATTCCCTCTCACTTTCTTTCAACAATTTTAGTGGGAATATAGACCTAGAAATTTTCCAGAGATTCCAAAATCTTTGGGAACTCGACCTTTCATACAACAACTTGACAGTCAATCCAAGTGTCACTAACTCTAGCTTATCATCCTTTCCCCAACTCTGGACATTACGATTGGCTTCTTGCAAGTTGCAAAAATTCCCTCCTCTAATGAACCAGTCGGGGTTGTCTGATTTAGACCTTTCCAACAACCAAATTTCTGGGGTAATACCTAATTGGATTTGGAATATTAGTCAAGGAGATTATTATTTTCTGAATCTTAGTTGTAATCTCCTAGTGGGTTTTCAACCAGAATTCCGTCTTCCAACTTTTTTTTACCTTGACCTTCATTCAAATCAGCTCCAAGGTGAAATCCCGCTACTACCAGAATCAGCACATTATTTGGACTACTCAAGAAATAATTTCAGCTCTGTCCCTGCTGAAATTGGCAAGAGCATTGCCTCTGCTATGTTCTTCTCTCTTTCAGATAACATGCTTTCTGGACCCATCCCTCCATCAATATGCAATGCGAGCAGCCTTATGTGTCTTGATTTGTCCAACAATAGATTCAGTGGCACTATACCCCAATGTCTGATAGATTCAGGTAGCGCGATCCTCAGCGTGCTGAATTTGCGGAACAACAGTTTTGCAGGTAACATAACGGGGACATTCCCAGAAGATTGCGAATTGGGGACCCTTGATTTAAGTGGAAATAACTTGGAAGGGCAGGTTCCAAAATCCTTGGCCAATTGTGCAAATGTGGAGGTTTTAAATCTCGGTACCAACAACATAAATGGTAACTTCCCGTGCTTCTTGATGAGCTTATCCAGCTTGCGCATCTTAGTTTTGCGATCCAACAAGTTTCTTGGAAATATTAATTGCCTGGGATTACATAATGATATCTGGCCAAAGCTTCAAATCATTGACCTAGCTTTGAACAACTTCATCGGTATTCTACCACCAGAATTCTTTTCACAGAGGAAGGCAATGATGGATGGGGGTAATGCAAAATCGGATCCCAATCTCTTTCGCTATATGGCAGGTGGTGAGACTTACTATCAGGATTCGGTGACAGTTATCAACAAAGGGATGGAGATGAAGCTGGTGAAGATCTTAACTATATTTACGACCATTGATTTCTCCAACAACAGTTTCACTGGAGAAATACCAGCTACAGTTGGGCATCTGAAGTCCCTCCATGCTCTCAACCTATCACACAATGCCCTCACAGGTTCAATCCCATCATCACTCGGAAACTTGACAAAGCTTGAATCAGTAGACCTCTCGTGGAACAAGCTTGGTGGAAGCATCCCGGTGACACTTGCAAGTCTAACATTTCTTTCATTCCTGAACTTATCATTCAATCAACTCGTTGGAATGATCCCAATAGGCCCCCAGCTTCAAACATTTTCTGAAACATCCTTCCAAGGAAACAAAGGATTATGTGGAGCTCCTTTGATTGCTAGTTGCGGGGAAGAAGAACCGACAAGGCCAACATTTAATGGTAGGCAGGAGGATGAGATTAACTGGGTCTACGTAACTGCTACGTTGGGATATGCTACGGGGCTTGGAGTTATTATTGGGCCACTTTTGTATTCGAAAAAGTGGAGACAATGCTACTACAAACCTGTTGATAGAGTTATTCTGAGGATTCTCCATCACCGAGAGCGGTGGGCAAGACATCAAAGGAGAAGAGACAACAAAAACCAGCTTCGGAGACGTCAGCGCCACTAAAGGCCAAGTGTTCCAAGCAGATTGTGCTTGTACTTTTTACATGGCTCAAATTGCTTCAATATAATCAGGTAAGGGCGTATTTCAAATTATCAGGGCAAGATAGTTGTTCTATTAAACTGAAATGTTGAAGCATACGTTGTAAAATCTGCATATGAATCATGTATCATCTTTCTATGTTTTTGAATTCTGTGTTGTATTGTATGTAAAATCATAAGATATTTATCATCTTTGATAACATTAATAATAAACCGTGTGACATTGTGAAAGTAACAATTAATCCTTATTAAGTGAACCTATGGATCCATCAATAATCAATACATGTAAGAGAAAGAAAACATGAGACATGCCAATGCATTATCATGTCCAAATTAAATAAAATTCATTCTCAACAAAATTCCTATTGGGATTTTATGCATAACAATCTTCTATATTTTTGTGATGTACCATTTGGTTTTGAACTGGTAACTTGTAACTTTTTCTATGTTTTCAAATGGTTTCTCCACGTGAGAAAATTTTGAACTTCATCTGATCATTTTCTATCTATATCGTAAGATTGAAGATTGTTGAGGCATATACATCAATTTAACTTTTTAACATACCGAATTTAGACCTGTGCAAAAAGAGACAAGAACATTACATATCCGTAAGATTTTGACAAAACTCAGTGCAACAGAAAACAGACTTCTAAAATCTAAAATTATGGTAATAGATATGCACATCAACCCATATATAATGGACACACAATCGTAATAGTTTCTTTTTTTTTAAAAAAATGGACACACAATCTTTCTATAAGTTTTTATTCATCGTCCTTTCTATACATTCACTAGCGATTAACATAATCACTAAGTTTTTTTTTTTACGTGCTTAACTTTTTTTTTTTTTTTTGGCTTTAACCGAAAATAATAGTTTTTTTTTCTTTTTCTTTTTGCATGTCAAATGTTAGGAGAACTTACACTACTTTGTAAGGAAATGCGTTTAGCAGACTTCAGTTAATAACATTTGTGTATTATTTTGTACTCGCCTATTTCACTTTTCACGCTTTCTGCCCTCTTTGTTCTCATACCAAGGGCATGAACAAAGATTGAACTTCTCACTCTGCGTCCCTCAATCGCGTTAAATACATTTACAAGTGCACTGAAAGTTCTTTGGCACAATTATTACCAATATAGGAGGGTAAGCTTAGTTGCATTTACGTACAAGCACATTTGGGATCAGGTGTGGGGAGCGAGAAACGTAGAATAATCTGAAGTTAGGAGCGTGTACATATATACCAACGTAGCTTGTACAAGTATTAGTTTGCCATTGGTCCTTGTATAAATAAGAAAATACATTTACTTGAGAAAATTTGAGTTAACAGAATTATAGTATCTTATCAATAATGTAAAGCCCAATAATGTAATTTGCATGCTTATGCGGTGATTTGAGTTAACTAGGTGTTTACCAATTTTTCCCTCCATCAAAATCGATAAAACAAAGTCAACAACCAAAACAAGGGCAAGCAATGCGGCTCGAATCCGTGGTTCCTCTCGCCGTATTTCAAGACTTCATCGGATGTAAAATGGCAAGCAAATCAAATGTGCCTGCCGGTTAAGCCAGTGAACAGCATTCCACCTAGCGCACGAACGAAGATCAAATTTCTCCCTCTGCCTCCCTCCATCATTCAACCATCGCCTTAAGACACCAATAATGTGCCTGCCGGTTAAGCCAGTGAACAGCATTTTGTGGGATTAGTTGATGTCTGTCGTTGATTTAGAGCTCAAAAGGCACGAAATCTGGTTCTCTCTCTCTCTCTCTCTCTCTCTCAAAATACCGATCATGCCTATTGGCATACCTTGTATGGGCATGTACTTTGTATATACTGCATGCGTCCCAAACTGCCAGTCTTTTTCGTGCAAAGAAGTGTTTATATTTTTTTTAATTTATATATAAAACAGGGGAAATCTTTTAATTTGAAGCCTGACAACATTCTTCATTTGCCAACTAATGTGCATTGCTATTGAGGCTAGGTTTGGCTAAAAAAGTTAAGCTGCTTTTTACTGTTCATTTTTTTTGTCCTTATTCAATTTTTTTTTTTGTATTTTTAGTTTCTGCTTATTTTGACTTATTCTGTATTTTTGAAAAAATTTAAGAGTTTCGGTCAAAATTTTTTACTTTTCCGATTCCTCTCGTCTAGACGGATCAATAGGTCGCAAAAGTTTGACGCAAAACTAAAAATACAAAAAAAAAAATTGAATAAGGACAAAAAAAATGAACAGTAAAAAGCAGCTTAACTTATTTAGCCAAACCTAGCCTGAATTGAGGAGACAATATGTGATTGGAATCTTTAGTCTTTTCTAAACACGGCGAAAAGGAAGATGATTTTTTTTTTCACTTCTCAATTCTCTTTCGCAATAACGGTGGGACACACCAAAAATGGAGGATTAAGCAAAGTGAGCTTTTTAAGAGAAAAAATACCTTACTTTTCCAAATGCCGTCACCGGCCTGATGTTCTGTGTCTACTCCGCCACCACCACAAGAGCGCACGTGAGAGCGAGAGAGAAGTCAGCCGAAGCAGATTGGTGATTGGTGCACCTTTTAACCAACTAGAGGCCGAGACACACATGATGCGTGTGCAAGTTGAACTTTAATTTTTAAAAAAATATGGGGTGCACTCGATTTGAAAAAATATAAAAAAGTTCGACTTGCGTCCATAGCCTATGCCCCGGCCTCTAATTAGTAAGGAAATGCCATTAAAATCGATCCGAAAAAATATTAAAAAGTTCGACTTGCATCCATCTTGCTCCAGCCTCTATTTAGTAAGAAAATGCTATTAAAATTGAACAATTTTGTACATACATGTTTCGTAGTGAACAAAACACTAAATCATCATCTATGAATTCAATTGTACCCATAAAGCATAGTAAGCAACGCAATGCAAGGCAATGTCCCAAAAATCAGTCTTTCATTCTACTACGTGGCAACCCTATAACAACCCCCATACAAATTAAGCTCTCAAAAAGGATTATTCCTGAGTTTTTTTTTTGGGGGTAATGTAGAGTGTCAATCAAGGGGAATCGACCTTGTGAAAAAACATGAGATTTACAAAGAAAGAAACGTGAAGAAAAAAATATGACCTTTGTAAAGTATGACCAATTTTTTAAAATATGATTTTTTTTATTGAATAATATGGTTGTTTGAGTTAGAGGAAAATTGGAAGAGAATTTTCTTTTACTGACACTTAATAATTAATGTCCAACGAATTTTTGAAAATATGATTTTTTATTGAATAATATGGTTGTTTGAGTGAGGGGAAAATTGGAAGAGAATTTTGTTTTACTGACACTTATCTATTCTAATTCTAATATAGAAAGGGAGAGCACAAGTTTGGTGTAACCCAATTTTGAAGCCCTATCACAAAAGTGATTGACACTGTTACCCCTGGGAAATTTTCTTTTCATTTCTTCTTTCTCCGTGCAAATTCATTAACTGCCTGCCTGCCAAGGAATAAGAAGGTAAAAACGTAAATTCCTTTGACCTCAACTGCCGTACCCATGTTGATATATATGCACTTTCAACCCGTGATCTCATCTCTTCTCTGTTCCACAATCAGGTATGCCACCATTTCCTCCTTTTTTGTCCAGTACCGATTTTCTGTAATCTAATTACTTCATCTTCCTTCCTCTGTTATCGATTTTCTATAATCTATTACTCAATCTTCCTTCGTATGCAGCCCGACAACGACTATTCAAAGCAAGAAGCAGACAGATAAGCAGAGTGCTACCGCAAGTAATTTTCCCTTATATCTTTGTTAATTTGTTTCTTTTTTACGGGGTACTTTTTTAACCGACTTTGTTGCATGGTTTTTTCATTTCAATTGGATACTTGATTGCACCATGTGAAAGTAAAGTAATCAGTAACCGATTAGATTTCTACATTTCTAACCGATTAGAGGCTGGAGCACACGCATTGTGTGTGTAAATTGAACTTTGACAAAAAAAAAAAAGTGTATATAAAACCATCCGGCAAATTTGTGTTTGCCTTCAATTTTTGCTTGGAATGTTGTAGTTACGGACTTATTTTTGACCGCGTATGCAAGTCAAAATTCACCAAAAAAAAAAAAATCTGTCCAAAATGAAGGTGGCTCCCTTCGTTCAATTTGTTTTAGGTATCTAAACATAAGTTGGGAGAAAACAACAAAGTGAGAATTACCGGTGCCGAGTCTACTAACCAAAAAAAATCAAAATATCGGGCCATCTTAAAGAAAAAAATAACTGAATCTTAAATTTTGTTGCACACTTCTTAAACAAAAAATAAGAATACTGGTGCAAGTCAACCGACCAAAAGAATTCACCTAAAAAAAGGTCGAATTTTATTTTGTTACATAATACTTCTTAAACAAAGTGAGAATTTATTGTGCATACTTTTTGTCAAAGTTCAAATTGCACACATATCATGTGTGCCCCGGCCTCTAGTATAATTAATGTCCAACAAATCTCTACTTTGTTCAGAATTTTCATTTTTAATTATAGAAAGACATTTTTTTCAAATGCAAATTAAACAACGCCAAACAATTAAAATAAAAAAATCAAAAAGTTGCACACGATATTTGATTTTCGAGTAACCTAATGCACATTGAAGAGCAAACACAAACAAAAAAAACTCACATGTTTGTGCAGTTGTCTCAATTTTCGGGAAGGTGGTTCTAACCGAATCTATTTCTTGGATCAATACTTCTTTCCCATTTCATTATCTGGTTCTCTCTGTCCCATCTCATCAAAAGCAGAGGGAAGGGAGAGAGTTTGAAGTTACTATACCGCATCATGATTCATAGAAGACAAAAAGGAAAAAAAGGGTCGGGTAAATTTTAGAGGTATCAACCACATCTAGGATTTCCTCTACCATTTTGATTCTTCACTCATGCATGTTTCGGTAACCTTTTGCACAAAAAACTGAAGCAGTTGCAGACGAGGGAAGGGCAAAAAATAACCGCAGCGGTATGTGGGTGCTAATTGTAGTATTTGGTTTTCCATTAATGCCCTTACAGTTACTAAGTGCATCAATTAATTTTAAGGGCCATGTGTTTCACTTTTGGGGACAACTTTGGAATAACAAATTGTGAGTCAGGCTCAAAATTCTGTCCACACCTAAGTGTTGCTCTCCCTTTATATATTAGAATAGATATTAAGTTGGAGGCAAGTTTAACACTCGGCAAATAGTGTTATCAGCCCTTCTCACCGTTATGTTTAATGGCTTTGAAGACTCCTTCCCCAAACTGTTAATGTTTTTTCTCTTTGCTCTCGTCTTTTTTTTTTTTTTTTCACATGCCACCGATTGAATTGCATAATTCCGTTTTATCCAAATTGCTTGTTCCCTCATTCTTCAATACAACTGGAAACAAAATGCAAATGGAGAATTAGAACTGAAAACATGTCATCAATTGCTTTTGATACCAGTCCATTATGATGAATTACACTACGGCTAGAGTAAATTTAAATACGATCAAAAAAAATGGAATAGTTACATTTTATAAGCCAAATCGTCCTGATCCCTTTCCATTTTACCCGATTCTCTCTTAATTTCTTGAGAAATGAATGAGTTTAATTTTTTGAGAAAAGAAAAGTTGAATTTTCCCCAGCAGTGTTGTGCCCCAAGGATCCAGCCAAACACCAAGCAAAGAACACACGCACACCAAACACAGATATTTTACGTGGTTCCCCAAAATCGGGTACGTCCACGGAGGTAACCGGAGCAACGAATTCAATAACCGGAAAACCACGAGCTTTACAAGGAGTACCTACTCACTACACTCTGTTTTCTACACAAATTGCTCAATACAAAACCTCACAAGTCTCTCATAGAGATACAAGTCTCCCGTGGAGAACCAAGACCACCACTGTGGTGATCATCCAAGACCAATTTCTGGTACCAAATACAAAGCCCAGAGGGCTGATTAAATAGCCAAGCCAGGAGCACATAATGCTCTGGCAATCAAGGGTAAAACCCACTGAGGTGAAGATAAGCCCACTGATGGGCACTAAGGTTTCCCACATGGAAACTTTCGGCTGCACATACAAGCACATGGAGTACACCTCATGCATGAGGTCACTTCTCCATTTGCCAGACAAGTGCTCCAAACAGGAGCATCACTAAGGTCTTCCACCTTCTTTAATCAAGTGCACCACTTTGTCTCCCACATGTCAATAAACAATGGTAGTGGATGGGAGCCACACCAAAAACAATTCCAACAATCTCCACCTTGGCGACCATACACGAACCAATCCATGAAACGACCGCCGCCACAAATCCGTACAACCACGGACAAACAAATACCGATAAATGAGTCGCCGATGCAGACGGACAAACTTCTAGAAACAAATCCAAGACCGCTGCAAGATTATCAAAACAAGTTCCAATAGCAAACAGAACAGACGCCACTGTTGACAAAGACGAGATCAAACACCAAGTCCGGTCCATACCGAACAAAACGGCTCCACCATGAATACGAACGGACTCCACCTATCGCCAAGTCCCGTAGATATGGTCAATATCCACAAGAACACCTTGCGCTTTGACCAGAAACGCCAAGAATTGATAGGTAAATCCTAACAATACCACTCCACCGAATGGCAGACAAATGATGAACACCAACAGAATCTTCGTCGTAAAAAAAAAAACCGCGAACAAACGGTTTTTACCAAGCTATCGAACAAACAAGCCAAGGTCTAGCAACCATGGTCACCAAACTAGCGACAACAAACAAACCATGCCAAACACTCCAGGAGGTCAAACCAAATGCCTTGCTCACACCAAGACATGTCTTGCTCACACCAAGACTCCAAAAAACAAAACAAAACCTCTGACGAGCTTCACAAAGGCAACAAACTAGTTCCACTCCAAAAAACGCCGCTAACAGAGGATGTACCATCCTTACAAACAAGAGAGTCGATCACAAGAGCATCCCGAACAAGTCTTCCATGCCCAAAAACCGCCTAAAAACGCGTCTTCGGCACAAAAAACGAGATGGACAGCAACTTCGGGATCGAATCTCAGAAAACAGAGCGCACGGTTGGATCCGGAACGTCGAGATAGTCGAAATCGACTATTCACTTGCGAAAAACGGAGTTCGGACGGCTCCGAAATCGCCGAAACAAAACTGGAATATTCCAAGGAATATTCTGCTGATGACTGGGCGCTGATGTCACGGCTGATGTCAGCGTCTTCTTCCTCAAAAATTCAGACGATTTCCAGAATCTGGAAAACCCAGATTTGACCCAACAAGCTGAATTTTGACCGGCTTTATCCTTTCATCCAAGCGTCCGATTAGGGCCCATAATACCTTTTCGGAATCGGCACGACGAGATAAACAAGATGAACGGATCAGATCGTCTTTCCGAGCAATTTCGAAAAAACGCAATTTTCGGACAGAACCGAAAAGCAAGTGCTGTGCTTCAAGTTTTGGCCACCCGGAAGCTCTGATACCACTTGTTGTGCCCCAAGGATCCAGCCAAACACCAAGCAAAGAACACACGCACACCAAACACAGATATTTTACGTGGTTCTCCAAAATCGGGTACGTCCACGGAGGTAACCGGAGCAACAAATTCAATAACCGGAAAACCACGAGCTTTACAAGGAGTACCTACTCACTACACTCTGTTTTCTACACAAATTGCTCAATACAAAACCTCACAAGTCTCTCATAGAGATACAAGTCTCCCGTGGAGAACCAAGACCACCACTGTGGTGATCATCCAAGACCATTTTCTGGTACCAAATACAAAGCCCAGAGGGCTGATTAAATAGCCAAGCCAGGAGCACATAATGCTCTGGCAATCAAGGGTAAAACCCACTGAGGTGAAGATAAGCCCACTGATGGGCACTAAGGTTTCCCACATGGAAACTTTCGGCTGCACATACAAGCACATGGAGTACACCTCATGCATGAGGTCACTTCTCCATTTGCCAGACAAGTGCTCCAAACAGGAGCATCACTAAGGTCTTCCACCTTCTTTAATCAAGTGCACCACTTTGTCTCCCACATGTCAATAAACAATGGTAGTGGATGGGAGCCACATCAAAAACAATTCCAACAAGCAGATGAGATGGTACCCCAATAGAGTGATCACATTTTCTTTTTGTAATCGTCCCAAACATGTACAATGAAGTTCAAGGGCATTAAATTTGGTAGAATTGTTTACCTAATGCTTTTTTCCATGTGTTTTCATGTGTCATTTGAGTCGACATCTTATTTCTTCACCCAAACAAGAGATGAGAGAAAAGGGAAAAATCGGCAAATGGGAACGCAAAGAAAAAGCTCGACTGCAGTCAAATAAAAAATGAAGGACTAGGGACAAAGATCTTGACCTCGATGAGTCAAAGTCTTCAATCGATAGTAATTGCTCGACCTACCATTTGTCCAAATTAATCACACGTCAAAGGAATTGCTATGGAAACTTCAGAGAACTAGTTTCCAACACAATTAAAATTTTAACTTTTTTTAGTTGAAGGTGTATAAGAAAATACATTCATAAGTGCATTGAAAATTCATTGATTTTTGAAAATACATTTTCAAGTGCATTGAAAGCTCATCTATACCACTGGAAGGTGTATAGATATCTCTGAAAATTCATTGAAATTCTAATTTTTTTTGACATCATTTATGCATTATCCACCATTGCCTAGTGGGTTGCGGTTATCATAAGCATTTATGTTATTAGATTTGGTTGGGTTGGCACAATTATTAATTTATTACTAATTTACAAGGGTAAGTTTAGTTGCGTTTACGAACGATCACAATTGGATTAGAGTAAAATCAAGGGGTGATTACCACTTTCAAATTGCTTATATCTTTTAAATTATAAATTCTATGTGATTAGAATAAATTTTTGGTTGATAGAACTCAAAAAAAAGATCCATTTTGCATAGAAAAAAGAAATATTAATTAAAAGATCTAGCTCCATTTTTTTAATCACGTTAAAGAACAAGTATAACGGGTTTGAGTGAACAAGTAACCCTTGACAAAGCTCATTGGAGAACAAGGATTCATGTAGCCGACCCCAAGTAACTAGGATACAAGGTTCAGTTTGGCTTGGTTTACGATAAAATAGAACGAGGATCAATCAATTGGGATGGAGGAGTGTATAAAAGCCACCTTCCCCATTGAGCATTTCATCACCATTTTCAATTTTGCTTCACAACTGAAGTCGAAAAAATGAGAATTGAATTCATTACCTGTTTTTTCTCAATCACCGCACTCACAATCTTTTGCTGTATTACCATTCCAGTAAATAGCCAATGTCTGGAGCATCAAAAATCTTTGTTGCTTCAATTGAAGAATAGCCTCGAGTTCGATCCAACTTCCTCTGTCAAGTTGGTGAACTGGACTCAAAGCTATGATTGCTGTCAATGGAATGGTGTGACTTGTGACCATTCCGGACGTGTTATAGGTCTCGACCTAAACACGGAATCAATCTCCGGAGGTTTGAACCACTCAAGTAGCCTTTTCAGTCTCAAGTTTATAAAGAAGCTGAACTTGGCTTACAACAGCTTCAACTTCACACAAATTCCATCCAGTTTTGGAGTCCTCACCAATCTGACATATCTGAATTTGTCACACACTGAATTTGCCGGGCAGATTCCTATGGAACTCTCGCGCTTGACGAGGTTGATAAAGCTTGATCTATCTTCTGAGTATTTTATCAGAATTGAGCACCCGGATTTATTTGCACTTCTCCGTAACCTTAGTGGGCTTACTGAGCTTTATTTGGACGGTGTAGATATATCAGTCAATGCGTATGAATGGGGTCAGGCCATTTCGTCTGCACTGCCTAACCTGCGAGTTTTGAGTTTGAGAGGCTGTTCACTTTCAGGCCCTATTGATTCGTCCCTTCAAAATCTTCAGTTTCTTTCTGAGATCAATCTTGATTCGAACATTCTCTCTGCTCCAGTTCCGGATTTCTTAGCAAATTTCTCGAATTTGAAGGTGTTGATTCTCAGTTCTTGCTTCCTGTATGGAACATTTCCAGACATCATATTTGAGCGGGTGCAAACGCTGGAGACTCTGGATATGTCATACAATTCACAACTCACTGGTCGTTTACCAGATTTCCAAAAAAATCAGTCCCTTCGGAATCTGGCGCTTAGCTCCACCAATTTTTCAGGGTATTTACCGGAATCTGTTGGGAATTTAATGGAGCTGAGAAGGTTAGAGATTGACGAGTGCCATTTCAGCGGACCGATTCCAAATGCATTGGCAAACCTTAGTCAGCTTGTTTATTTGGATCTTTCAGAAAATAATTTTATTGGTCCAATACCTTCTTTTCAGGGATTGAAGAAACTCACTCACATAGACCTCTCTCGTAATGCACTAACTGGTGTGGTTCTATCAACTCAATTTGAAAGCCTTTTGGATCTTTATCATATAGATTTATCACAAAACTCCTTCAAAGGGAGTATTCCTTCTTCTCTGTTTTTCCTTCCATCTCTGCAGAAAATTCTGCTTTCCGACAATAAATTTAGTGGTCAAATTACGGGGTTTTCAAATGAATCCTTGTCTCCACTTGGCACGCTGGATTTGAGTCGTAACAAATTAGAAGGGCCTATCCCCTCGTATTTCTTCCATTTTCTAAGGCTTAGTACCCTCTCACTTTCTTTCAATAATTTTAGTGGCGATATAGACCTAGAAATTTTACAGAGACTTCAAAATCTTTCTACACTTGAGCTTTCACACAACAGCTTGACAGTCAATGCAAGTGTCAGTAACTCTAGCTCATCATCCTTTCCCAACTCAAAACATTAAAATTGGCTTCTTGCAAGTTGCAAAAGTTCCCTCCTCTGATGAACCAGTCGGGGTTGTTAGAGTTAGACCTTTCCAACAACCAAATTTCTGGGGCAATACCTAATTGGATTTGGAATGTAAGTGGTGGAGATCAAGTTTATATGAATCTTTCTTGTAATCTCCTAGTGGGTTTTCAACCGGAATTCAGTATTCCTGTTATTGATTTCCTTGATCTTCATTCCAATCAGCTCCAGGGTGAAATCCCAATACCAGAATCAGCAAACTATCTGGACTACTCAAGGAATAGTTTCAGCTCTTCTATCCCTGCTGAAATTGGCAACAAGATTGCCTGTGTTAATTTCTTGTCTCTTTCAGATAACATGCTTTCTGGACCCATCCCTCCATCAATATGCAATGGATTCACCCTTTATGTTCTTGATTTGTCCAACAATAAATTCAGTGGCATTATACCCAAGTGTCTAATTGATGCGAGTATTATTTACCTCGCCGTACTAAATTTGCACAACAACAATCTTACGGGTAACATTAGTGGGACATTCCAAGAAAGTTGCCGTTTGAGGACCCTTGATTTGAGTGGAAATAACTTGGAAGGGGAGGTTCCAAAATCCCTGGCCAATTGTGCAGATATGGAGGTTTTAAATCTCGGTACTAACAACATAAATGGTAACTTCCCGTGCTTCTTGACAAACTTTTCCAAATTGCGCGTCTTAGCTCTGCGATCCAACAAATTTCATGGAAACATTCTCTGCCGAGGAATCGATAATAATATTTGGCCAAAGCTTCAAATCATTGACCTGGCTTTGAACAACTTCAGCGGTATTCTACTGCCAGCATTCTTTTCACAGAGGAAGGCAATGATGGGTGGGGGTAATGCAAAATCGCATCTCAATCTCTTGATCTTGTGGACATTGGGTGCAAACTACTATCAGGATTCAGTGACAGTTATCAACAAAGGGATGGAGATGAAGCTGGTGAAGATCTTAACTGTATTTACAACCATCGATTTCTCCAACAACAATTTCAAAGGAGAAATACCAGATACAGTTGGGCATCTGAAGTCCCTCCATGCTCTCAACCTATCACACAATGTCCTCACAGGTTCAATCCCATCAGCACTTGGAAACTTGACACAGCTTGAATCACTAGACCTCTCGTGGAACAAGCTCGGTGGAAGCATCCCGGTGACACTTGCAAGTCTGACATTTCTTTCAGTCCTAAACTTATCATACAATCAACTCGTTGGAATGATCCCAAGAGGCTCCCAACTTCAAACATTTTCAGAAACATCATTCGAAGGAAACAAAGGATTATGCGGAGCTCCTTTGATTGCTAGTTGCGGTGAAGCAGAACCGAGAAGGCCAACATTTGATAGAAGGCAAGAGGATGAGATTAACTGGGTCTACATAACCGCTACGTTGGGATATACTATGGGGTTTGGAGTTATTGTTGGGCCACTTTTCTATTCGAAAAGATGGAGACAATGCTACTACAAACCTGTCGATAGAGTTATTCTGAGGATTCTCCATCACCAAGAGCAGTGAGCAAGACAACAAAAAAGAAGAAACAACATAAACCAGCTTTAGAGACGTCAGCACCACTGAAGGGTAAGCATTTGAAGCACAGTGTGATTGTGTTTTTTCACTTGGCTCAACTTGCTTCAATAAAGTATATTTAGATAAGGGCGTATGTCAAATGTTCGGGGCAATATAGTTGTTCTATTCAACTGAAATGTGCAAGCATAGTTGTAAAATCTGCATATGAATCATGTATCATCTTTCTTAGTTTTCAATAAGAGGTGTGTTTTTTTTTTTTTTTTGTTCAAATGTTAGGAGAACTTACATTTATCGAGTTTTTTTTTTTTTCCAAATGTTAGGAGAACTTACTCTACTCTATGATGGGTAGGAAACACGTTTGAACTACATAACTTTTGCACCGTAAGTGTGGTCAATAGTCACGCTCATTTTACACGAGTTTGTAAGTATATTTTCATTTTAGTAATGTTTTGTATTCGCTTATTTCACTATTCACGCTTTCTTCCCTCTTTCTTCTCCCACCTATGCATGTGTTGGAAATTATCAAAATAAATGGGTTTTTATTTGGGTTTTATCAAAATATTACTTGTGCCTTTTAGAAAGCTTTTTGTTGTGTTTTTGGTTTTGTCCCACATTGGCTAGTGAGGAAAAGTTTGAGTTGTATATATGTGGAAACATTTCTATAATGTTCACATAATGTTAAGTAGCAAGGCACCTATGGTGTTGCGCACATTACCGGCGTAGCCGGTGATGGAACACACTCATACGCACCCGCTCGCGCGCGTGCGTGAGCGTGGCAGTGGGTTGTGTGGCGCTTTGATGGCGCACTTTGCACTTGGCGCGAGGCGCCTTGTAGGCGCCCTTCTTATTGCCATTTGGCGGTAAGGTGTCGCTGACGTGGTGTACGGATCGGCATAGAGTGTTGGTATCGATACCCCTGATAGGTGTATCGATACCGGTTGGTTCGTGAGCGGCTGTTTCACGAACAGAAGGTTGGGTATCGATACCTCTGCCAGGGGTATCGATACCGGTTCGTTAGCTCGCGAATTTCAGACACTAGTTCGTGTACGGGTGCAGCTCTAAACGGAGGGGTATAACCCAAACTCAAGTCCTTTCACTAAAGGGCGTGTCCTAAAGTGAAAGGGTACATTTGGGTCTATTTATAACACCCAAATTACTTTCATTTTACACCGAATTTTAACCTTGTTACTCTGCCAAAATTACTACAGATTGCTTTCTAGTTTTGCTGTACCGTTACTCTGCAGAAACGGTGCCAGCAATCCCTTGGTTCATTTGATCACAAATTCGACTCGGTATTCTGTCTGTCCTTCGTTTGTGCGGACGCAGGCAGAAGATCATTGAATTGATCGGGCTTCGTTGTATCCTCGAACAGATTCGCTATCAACCCGGTGCACACCCAACGGTGGGGGCGAATACTGTTTTCGGAAAGCGACTCAGTAACATGCCTCGAAGCAAGTTCCATCATCAACAAGTTCAGTTTCCCGAAGACTCCCGGATTTTTGCACCAACAGCATGTACCCATTACTTATTGTTTGCGTAGGTCCCACTTTTTAATAATGCTCTATGTAAGAAATCAGCTTGAACTTTTTAACTAAACTCTGTTTGCGACTCCTTTATTTTGCCAATTTTAAGTTGACTAAAATATTTGTCCAATTTTAAGTTGACTAAAAAAAAGTTCATTTAATATCCTTTTTTCAAAAAATATTCCTTGGAGAATGTGCACTCTTTTAGTGTAGAAAAAGTCACTACGCCAAATATCATCATTAGTGGCACTTTTTTTAGTGGAACTTTAAAAAAATGCCTTGAAAGAGTATTATTTGTGGTAGTAATTAAAATGCCTTTAAAAATACACATTAAAGGCATTTTTACCCTAGTACCGGTAAAAAGATGGTTTTATTCGGCAAATTTGGTGCCAAAAGCTTTTGCCGCTAGGGGTTTTTTGTTTCCCGCTTATTCTTATGGTGTTTCCCTCTATTTTTTTCTCCCTTAGCCAAACATGTCCCTTATTTCTGTAGCGTACACCGACATTGAGAGAGAGAGAGAGAGAGAGAGAGAGAACCGACGACTCATCAGAGCAAGAGAGAACGTGCTCTAGAAACATTGATCTTCCATCAACAGTGAAGGTAAGCTCTCTCTCTCTCTCTCTGTCTCTCTCTCTGATCGTGTTCTAACATTTGCTGAAATCGATTGAAAAACTAGGGTTTCATCCTGTGCCTTGAACGCTATAGCACTACTGGTAATTTACCCTCCTCTCTCTTGCATCATTCTTCTTCTTTCCCACTTTGTTTGGTGGTCATATTCGTTCATGAATCGTTGAGGTTTGATCAAGAGTTAGAAGCAAAATAGTATTTTGAGTTTGCAATTTCTGGACAGCATGAAAATCTGTGTTTTTCTATGATTTCGGTGTTCTTAAATGGGACATATGGTTAGGGATCCTTATGGGTTTCAAACTACGAGATGTTTGGGTCATTTAGGTTTTGGAATCACTCGAAAACGTTGAGTATTCAATTTTTGGTGAATTTTCAAACACAGACTCTGTTTGCTGAAAATTGAACCTAAGTAACAGCAGTCCGACTTCGGGGATTTATTTGATTTTGTTTTCATTCTCCGAATGACCTGATATTTTTAGGGTTTGTATTTAAAGGTGTGAGGTTCATGTGTATTAAATTTCAGGGTGTTTGTATTAGTATTTTGCTCATGGTGAATTTGTAAAGGCAATGAGTACCTGTGGATATTTTAACTCCTGGGAATGTTTAACTTATTTTGTTTGTTGTTTTCATGGGGTTTTTGTATTGATTAAAATCTGGGTAAATTAGAGAGAGATGTTTGAAGTGTCTATGTGTCATGACACAAATTGGAGGCCATTTGGACTTCAATTGAGTTCTCTGTAAAGTTTTTAAATTCGTGTGTAACTGATGAACTCCTAAATTACAGCAGATTGGGTGGTTTGGGAAAAAGCCTTAATTTTTCCTTTAACAGTGTATCTTGTTATCCTCTATGGTGCGAATTCGGGGTACATTACGCTATAGAATTCAAGTATCAAAACAATGTCACGATTCACTGCGAATCAGAATTCCTTTTTTGGTGCAATTCCAACTGGGATCACAAGCTCTATCCGGAATCTAGGCCTTAGTTATAGTCATTTACATGGGGCCATCCCTAATGACTTTCTGTCACAATCAAAGTTCCAGACTGTGGATTACCTGAAAACATATCATCAAGTTTGGTGAGACTGAGATTTGGAAACAATCGTTTTGAATGGGACAATCCCATCTTCATCCTTTGGAAGCCTTAAAAATTGACCTATTTGGACGCTAATGGTTTGGTTGGTTCAATACCACCTCAATTGGGGTTCTACGAGAGTTTAGCATTGTTAACTCTTGCTATCAATAACCTCACTGGTATATTTGTTTGCATGGCTAGCGTTTTTATTATTTTTTTGGAAGAAACAAAATCCCTCTCGGTAGCTTGGGTGATTGTAGTTTGCAATCTTTTTGTATGGTGACTAATTGATTCTCAGAGATAAAGAACTAAAACTGAGGGAAAGAACATGATAGAAAATTGGTAGGTGAGTTTCTTAATGGAGTCAGTGCAGTATTTGGATGGGTTCATTTTCTCCTCGCCAATGGATTTCGATTGTAGTCTCGCCAGATGCCTTGGTGTTCATATACCAGTAAGAGAATAACAAAACCAAGTCTTTCGATTTCTTTTCTATGGTATACTTTGATTTGTTTGGTGGAGTTTGGAGTTTATGATTCATGGAACTCGAAATAGTTTTAGGGCTTTCATTTGTAGATTTTTAGTTTTTGCATAAATCTGTTAGAAATTATAGCCATCGTAGTCATTCTCCTTTGAACATGTTCGATAAACTTTCTTCTAGCTATATTTGAAGCTCTATTGTGCTTAGGGTTTTCAATTTGTCTTCTATTTCCTAAAATTCAAAAAGAAACATAACCCTTGATGAGTTTGGGTTCACTACTACATGGTCCTTTTTTTGGGTAGCCCTAAACCCGAATACTATGTCCTTAAACACAAAAAGAAAAGGAATATATGTTTTCAGGTTTTCTTTCTTTTTTCCCTGTTACAAGTTATCTCCTTCCATATATATATATATTTTTTCAATTTTTCTTGCAGGGGAGCAAATAAGAGGGATTGGAATTGACTGACCAGTTGGTTGTGATATGTAGAGTTGTTGGAGTTGATTATAGCATCTCTCAATTATGTTTTTATCTTGTGAATTATGTTTCTCCTTTTAATCTATCTATATGAACCTGAAATACACTACAAGGAAAACGGGGTCTCACGGAGTCTGGAAACCGGAGCTTTGTGTAACGGCGTCATAGGGGCAAGTACATCGGCACTTCCTCCAACGCCGAGTTAGTTTTCTAACTTTACATACCATCTCAGTTGATGGTTAGCGTTCTGTTAACAGCAAACGCATAAATTCCTCTTCTATGGGGTTCGATTCTGTCGATTTCTTTTTTATGTATGAAGATATATATGCATTTATAGTTGTATTTTTTATTCTTGCTCTTTAAGGTCTACAGGCACTGGCAAGACTTACACTCTTGGGAGGCTGGGTAAAGATGATGCTTCTGAAAGTGGCATTATGGTTAGAGCTATGGAAGATATAATTGCTAGTACATCTACATCTGATAGCATTGAAATTGAACTTAGTTCCTAGCTTTGTTTTGTTTGTTTTTAGGTATTGTACTTAGTTAATGATGAATATTTACTTCTATACTTGGGTTGAGTTGACTATACTCACTATTGAAGTGCTTTATCTGAAGGGAAGCGAGGTCTCTTGTATGCACTGTATCTTCTTATTCTTTGATACTTTAGTTCAATATCACCTTGTGTTTTGGAAGTTTTCGTTGGACTTTATTGTTTATTACTAACAGTCCTTACGGTTCTTCCAATTCTTTCATGCCAACTGTTTTCTTTATACTCTGTAGTATATATATTGTAGACACAAAGACAGCCAGATAATTAATACATCCTAATGAGTTGATTTTAGGCTGCCCGTGATCAATTTTTTTATTTGACTGAGGTTCTGGTATGATTGTCAAGACATTGGTATAGCTTTCAGTCTTATATTTCGCGTATGACATCCTAATGAGTACTGATTTGTTTATTGCAGTATATGGGAATAATATTGTGAAAGAATGCAATCTCATATGTGCAAGAATGCGACCTCATATGTGCAATCTCATCAGTTAGGGAGGTAATATTTTGCCTTCTTATATACTTGCTTCAGTCTTTATTGTATACAAGAAGAATTTATTTTTTGTTTTTCCTGGTTGGGACTCGTTTACCGCATGTTGATGCTATTCTTGTATGTATACATGCATATAGTTTTTAGTAGTTTGCTTGCAAAACTGTTGGCTCAGCTGAATTGTAGGACTCTTGGACTGGTTTGGGCTACTTCTACCACTTGAGCCAAAAAAAATAAGCACCAGTGGGCTACAATGTTTGCTCCACTTGGCTTGTTAATGTAACACTACTAGTTGGGCCAAGTTTCGGTTCAAAGTTAGCTATGAATAAACTTTGGGAAAGTAGCTAGATTCAAGGGAAGCTTCGTCTTTGGTAATATAAAGACTTAATCCCAATGTATCCGTATTTGTATCCTAGTTTAATTTTTTAGTTTCGTCGTGTCCGTATCATTTTGTAACCATATTTCGTATCCGTATTGCTTCGTAGATTAACACTATTCAAAATACCTGTGAGGATATGAACTAGTTTGATGCTTATTTTGTTTCAAGTTGAATGACCATTATTTTGAATCAGTAACATTTCCTGTTAGTAGTTGTAATTTTGGGGTGTCTGTGACCACTGTTATGAAATTGATATTTGACTTTTATTCTAACAGGCTAATGAGAAACAAATGTGCAATGTTGAATGTGCTCTGGATGGCTCCAATTTTGTTGAGGAGAACGGAGAGTGGGAGGACGACTTTGGGACTTGATGTTTAGATGGCTTTTGGGCATGACAGTATGAATGTTGGGTCGAATTTTGGGCATGACATTAGAGCCCTAGCTAGATGAATGAATTAGACTTATTATGTCATTCTACTTCTATCCTTTTGACACGTGAAACTTGTGTATTTTGACGTGTAGATCGATGTTGCATGCATTAATTGAAATTTGATTCGATCCAATAAAATTTTATTTTGTATGATTTGGATTCATTGAAAAATGTGATGAGATTGAAAAATTTGTTGCTATAGGGATGAAATGGATCTTTGCCGATGCTTATTTCTAGCCTCTATTAGTTTAAAAATCACGTCCATTTGCGGCGCTTATAAATTGCCGTTATTGCTTATTTTTGCCGGTGCTTATTGCAAAGTGTTGTTTTAATTGTGTGGACATCAAAATTATTACCAGTACTTTATAAGAGCCGCAAAAAGCGCCGTATTTTATTACCGGCACTTTTCTAGCGCCGTTTTTTATTCCCAACACTGGCATAGCATATACTTTTTACTTTTGTCGTAAAAGTGCCGCAAATAGCTTTAGTGATACTTTTTCTACTATAAGTGGCAGTTTTTGACCGCCGTAAAAGGCAACATTTGGCGTAGTGAGTGTGGGGCATTTCTGGAAACTAAAATTCTTTTAGTAGTAGTCAATTTGTCCCTTTACTGGTCATCTGCCGGATGGATAAGGAAGAATGACATATAAGAGGTGGATATGGCAAAGGGAGGTTAGTTATGGACATAAAATTAGTTTATACTTGGTAGTTGATGTTGTGGATTAATTAGAGTCGACAATGAGACAAATTACTTGGTTTCGCTTCTTAAATCATTGCATTGAGAATATATTTGAGGGGGAATGCGGTCTAATTCAAATTCTAGAGGGGGTGGGATTGGCTTAGACCGGATAAGCTCTCCCCCACTCTTCTCCATCTTCCATCTCCCATTACCAAATACCCTTCTTCCTTTTCTCATTCCCTCCGTTCTCCTCCTGAAAAACAGAATAGGTCCTTAAGAAGCTGGAAATCCAATATTAAACAAACAAATTGGGAACGTTCTTTCGATATTTTTCGGGTGGAGTTGCCACCACTCAAAGCATTCAATAGAAAAAATAACTAAAGAGAAAGGTAAAAGAAAACTACAATAATAGGGGTATCATAAGATGGGCTCCTAGAACTTGGGACAATTGGGTTGCTCATTTCTTTGCAATCAAAGGTAAAACTCTAAAATCACTCATACTCAAATTGGCATTCACCTCAACAATCTACCAAATTTGGATAGAGAGAAATACACGCAAATTTCAGACTAAAGCATGTCCTATCTATGGTAGTGAGAAAAATTCATTCAATGGTTAGATATAGATTGTTATCTCTGGATAAATTACCCAAGGGGGCACAGTCTACAAAGCTCCTTGCTAGTTGGGGCATAGATTGATTTGGATTTGTTGTATCTTTGTGCTATCATCCTCTGGTTGTTGGTTTCAGGTTTCAATCTAAACAGGTTCCTCTTGTTTGTGGATAAAGCATTAGCCATTTACAGACTTTTGCTATGGACCATTATAGTTTCATTCCAGATAGACGTCACTTGCTCATGGTTATAGAGGTTCAGTGTATGCAGGATCTTGCTTTTGGCCACTTACTATACTTCTATTATCAGGTAGTTATCTTAAACTCTTTTATGCTCTGATTGAGCTCTTGCTGACTGGAATTATGTGTAGACTGGAATACATTTTGGTATTGTGATTGTTGACTTGATCATTATATGAGTTGTGTGCATCATTATACTTAAGAGCCTGTGTGAGGTGTCAGTTTGAGCCTCTGATTTTTTTGAGAGAGGAGATAATATTTAGTGGGGGAATTTGGTGAGGCACAGTTGAGGGAGTTCGGATCTTTTAGAGAGAGTAAAGAAGTGCGAGGTTTCAAGGGAGTAGAAGGGTGAGCCTCTATACTTTTTTAGGATGTCCTTTGTGTGCATATTATCCACCTTTATAGCTTTGATCTGATTTGATATCCTAGTTGGGCCCTTCTTTTGTTGTGTGCTCTTATATGATCTGCCAGGCTAAGTGCAATGGACACTTCTCTTGATTTCTAGGCAGGTGCTGTCCAATTTTGGGCAGCCGTCCATCTTGTCCAATTATTATAGTCTGGGTATCTACCATGGCACAACCCAGGTTCTCTTCCATTCATGGGCTGCTGGGCTAGGCAGTTCCAGTTGGGCCCTTCACTTTTACAGTCAGTTGTGTGCCTTCCCGAGCTATACTACGTCCCAGTTAGTCCCCATATTGTTAACCTTTTGGTATCCTACCCAATGTGTACTGTTGCTGAAATCTCCGTTGGAACCTATCCCTAGTGGGGATTTTCTGGCTTGCCTAGTTTTGTTGCCCACTGCGTTGGGATCCAACCTAACAGAGGGGGTTGTCCTCTGATGCTCTATTTGCATGTTTTCAACTTCCTACGTAGAGGAATACTCTCCATCTTGTTTATTCCTTTGTTGCATCTCCCACCTATTGTAGCCCTATGGCCATCCCCGCAATTTTTTGTTTTCTTTTTCTTGTTTTCTTTTGTTTTGTTTTGTCCTCCCTAGGGTATGCCCTTTGTAGGCTGTATATTCTTTTTGCCTCTTTTATTTTCAAGCTTGGTTTACCAAAAAAAAAAACAGAACAACCCATCCCCCTCAAAGTACCTACTTGTTTGAATCTAAACCCTAATGATGTAAAACAAGTCAACTGAGGAGGACCTACTATGCAATTCGAACCAAAAACAAACGTAGCCTCAGTCTGATAAATTTTGTTATTTTTCGAACCAAAAACAAACGTAGCTTCAGTCTGAATAACCATTTTTCCCCTCTTAATTTGCATTACTTATTAATAATTCGAAGATCTAATTAACTATGTGGTTTTTTTTTGTCAAATGATAAAAGAGATCATACATCCGAATGGGCCGCCGTCCCCCGAAAAGGAGAACGAAGCCTCAAGGAGGCGTAAACAAGAACCAGATTCAGCACCTCACACAAAATAGGAGCAAAACACCGGCAACTCATTGCCACTCCAATAATGACTACCACAACAACCGAAAACATCCTTGAAGGGATGAGAAAAGTCCCTAGGAGGAGAAGAACTAACGAACTAACATAAAAGATAACAAAAAACTACAAGCCAACAACCAGTCAAGGAACCAAAGCACCAAGTTGCCAACACTAAGTCACACCAAGTCTGATCCAGTCACCCCGAGTTGAAGACGAGTCGCTCTAACACATCCTGTCCATAGGCCAAAGCTTCATCTCCGGCAAGATCCCGACGCCTTCACCGCAGAGCTCACCTCCGGCAACCACAGTTCTTGATGCACCTCCGGCGACCCGTTAGGAAACTCGGTCAATATATCCATAAAAGCCAATCATCGTTCTGGTTGGGGATGGATGTGTAATTGACACTCCGAAATTATGAGAATTATGTGAAAAGAGCAATATATCAACTATGCAAAGTCCACTGAAATTAATTAGACTCCACAATTGAACGAGCAATAGGCACTATAAACGGGAAGAAATAACAACGAAGAAAGTCTCTAAAATCAAGATTTAAGTTCCGGAGTCCTACCCAACCTTCTATTAGGGAATTTTTGAAGTAATTTCCTTTAAATCAAACTTGATTTTGCTTGTTTTCGTTAACCTGAAAGAAAATTGAGGCACAAGGGTTCTAATCTCGTTGGTAGATTTTTTATGGCCGGTAGTTCTATGTTCTCTATTTTCTTTTTGCGGGTTGATTAAATCTTGTGGCCGATTCAAACTTGAGATTTTGGCTCAAGCCAGAAGAGACTAACGAGACCGATAAAACTGGTGACAACTGACCCATCCAATCCAACTACGTAATGGTCCAGTTTCGGTTTCAATTTTCACAAACCGAATGAACTGATTCGGTTCCTGAAAATGTCCAAAACCGGACCGGACCGGACCAGTTGCACACCTAGTTTTAAGGACCAGTCGTTTTTAGGATTTGAACCTCCCGTTTTGAGGTTGCAAGGAAAGGTGGTCGACAACCACAACGTCATTTTAAAGGATACAAAGTTACAAACCTCATTTAAGAGGTAGACGACTTTAATAAATGAAACACATAGTACGAGACGAAGTAAACCCAGATCGTGGTTTTTCATAAGCGGGCCGGGTGTGATCGAATCATCGGGAACAGGAGAATTTGTCATGATTTTCAGAGAGACATAAGGTAATTTGATGATGACTAGAAGAGGAAGAGGGGAGATGCGTGGAGTGATGACGAGTGATCGCGCTTATGCCCACGTCTTGTATACGGTAAAAAAATGTCTATATACTTGCTAATATATGCTTATTTATTTGTATATACAGCTATATACAAGAAATCAGCTTGAATATTTTTGAAAAAGATCTGTTTGTGACTCATTGATTTTGTCAATCACTGCAATATGTTTTGCAATATGTTTCAATTCAGTGTCTATTTGCGTTTTTTCATTAGTTAAAGACAAAAGCGAGACGAAGCAGTGAGATTTTGTTGAATTACAATTTACGAACAAATGAGACTATCTGCCATGTAGATTTTGTCCAAGGCTGATTTTGTGTTCCATTGTCGTGTTTCACTCGTTTTTCCTTTCACCTTCCTGGTCATTCATGTTCTTGAAAACTCACAAACTACTCGCAAACTCAATGTCCAAATCCCTATTTAAACCATCAAATGTAGTTTGTAAAGTTGAGCTATTTTCATCGAAATCTGTAGCCATCCAAACAGACTTGTCAAAGATGGAGAAATCGCTAATAAGAAATTCTCAATCAACAAAAGAAAACAAAACCACTGGGTGGGCCTCTGCTGCCAAGGACCAAAGATTGAGCATACACACCAAAATTCCAGATTACTCCTATCCGAACCATGGGCCGAACATGAGAATTCAACGATATGATACGTTCATCTTGTAGCTCTACTTGTGCTTTGTATTTATTTAAAAAATCGCATCAATATGAAAACGGTAGCACATGATTTTATTTGATTTGTCTACGAATACATAAACAAGAACTGTGATTTTGTTTTTACAGACCATCTATTTGTGAAGCCAGACGCATCGGAATCACGTATGTACGATTATCAGATCAATCCAACACAGTTTACAATACCCCTGCATCAAACTGTGGGCAGTATTGCCGCCTATGGGCAGTAAACTAACAGAAGACTTCACATGATAACAGGAATACGCGTCCATAAATGTGCCATAGACTTAGACATGCACCAACTCAATATTCATGAGTAGATGAACAAACCATTGGCATCGTTGCTAAGATTTTCTATTTCCTTAGCATCAGAATCTAGCCTCGCGGTGCAGTTAAGCTAGAGAAGTTGAATTTTCCATAACAAATGCAATGGTACCCAAAAGATTGATAAGATATTCTTTTCCTTTCGTCCAAAATACATACAATGAAGTTTTTTTTTTGTCATTCGTTAATCCTAATCTACTCTATCCTAGGGAATTGGGGGAGGGGGATGGGTGCTTACGGGAATCGAACCCTGCCCATGTGCATGAGAGTATAAGGGAGACATCAACTGCACTCTGTTAAGAAATATTGTCCCACATTGCCTAGGAGTGGAATGGGTGATCACTTAATATATGCTGGGACCTCTCCACTCATTGCCAATTGGTTTTGAGATGGATATAAAGTTTCAACACACTCCACTCCACTCCACTTGCCATACAATGAAGTTCAATAGCACAAAATTAAGTAGAATTTGTTTACCTACTGCGCTTTTGCAGTAATTCCTTCATCCTTGATGCCAGAGTCCTTACACTCCAATTAGTCCTTACCCTCCAATTTGAATATTTTCATGTAGCGGACAAACCCAGTGTTGAGGGTTGGGTCATCTATTTCGAATCTGGGTTATGCTGGTTTAGCCGGCATTTTCGCAACCATGGGTCAATTTATCCAAGCTTTCCAGCGATCTATCCTTATAAATTGCAACGTGGCTGCAGTGTTATGCGTGGTAAGGGCAGGTTTATGGCTTTCTTATAATCATTACATTTTCGTTCTCATAATCAAATTGTGGAAACGGATTCTCGTTTTGTTTTTAATGCCTCTTGCTAGAAGCAGGTCAAGCCCGAGCATTTGCGCGAACTTATCCAGGACTTATCAAGGGGAGTATTCCTCCTTCTCTGTTTTCCGTTTCAGACTTTCTTCCAATCAAATCCTCTTCTGCTTTGGATGCACTACATTTGAGTAGTACCAAATTACAAAAGGCCTATTCCCTCGTATTTATTTGATTTTCAAAGTCTCTAGGGCGGCTCTAGGATTTTCATCTAGCGCTAACAAAAATACATAGAGGTCCGCTAGACAAGTAACCCAATGCCGACAATACTAAAGAAACTTTAATTTATATCCAAAATTTTTAGTTTTTTCAGTGCATTTTTTTAACCCAACGAGGTCGCCTGACCATGCTAAAATAGCAGTAGAGCTGCCCCTGCCGTGACCTCTTTCTTTCTTTTAACAACTTCAGTGGAACAATACACCTAGAAAGTATATTCTATAGGCTCAAAAATTTTACTGGACTTGAGCTTTCACACAATAGCTTGACAGTCAATCAAAAGATTAGGATTGGCTTCTTGCAAGCTGCAAAAGCTCCCTCCTCTAATGAGCCAATCGTCGTCGTTTCATTTATACCTCTCCGACAACCAAATTTCTGAGCTAATACCTAGTTGGATTTGCAATGTTGGTGGTAAATATGCAAATTCTCTTAATCTTTCTTGTAAAATCTCCTTGTGGGTTTGTAAGGGGAAACTATATTCATGGTTATGTAGTCCTTGACCTTCATTCCAATCAGCTCCGCGGTGAAATCCCAATGCCACCAGTACATGAATATTATGTGGACTACTCGAGAAAGAAAGGATTACGCAGAGCTCCTTTTATTGCTTGTTCCAAGGAAGCAGAACCGATGTCGCCAACATTGGATAGTAGGCATTCATATTCTGATGAGGATGGGATTAACTAGGTATAGATAAGCGCTACATTGGGATATATTGTGGGATTTGGAGTTATTGTTATGCCACTTTTGTATTCGAAAAGATAGAGACAAGGCTACTACAAAAACCCGTCGACAGATTATTCTGAGGATTCTGCATCACCAAGAGCAGCGAGCAAGACATCAAATAAAATAGAAGCGTTGTCTTTACATAATTTGCTCTAAATTTGTATTTCACATTTATTTTTGGAAATAAATAAAAAGGGATTATCATTAATTCAGGGGGTTTTGGGAATTATTTGAATTTCAGGATATAAACTTTATTATTTATACCAACAAGGGCGGGGACTTAAGTAGCTAAGGTGTTTAATTGGGACTAATAATTAAGTCCCCCTATCTCAATAGGAATCTCAAGAACTTAATTGTAAGACTATGTAATGTACGTACTGCAAAATTGTTATTCAAATCTTATGAACAAAGTCGTAGCCAAAAATACAATTACCCAATAAGCACAGCTCTATCGGTTAAGCCTCGTGCAAGTAAGTCCAAAATTTGTTGTGATTTTGGTCAGAGTTTCACATTTGCAATATTGTGGATTTAGGGTCCAACTAGATAGCTGTAGATTTTCAAATGGAGGGAATCGATCTTCAACATCAATAAATGATGAATGATTTGTTGGAGTAGTTTGTGAAATTTAAGCGAACGACAGATCAAAAGTAGGAGAGATGTTTTTATTTTTTATTGAAAACATTGTAGAACTACGTCACTCATGGTATAAAGTCATTTCACATCCATCATATAGTCCATCTGAAATATACAGCTATCCAAACAGACTTGTCCAAGATGGATAAATAACGACTTTGAACATCTAATATATCACCATCCCGGTAACTTCTTCGATGCAAAAAACACCAGCGACTTCCAATAGCTAACACGAAATTTTCATTGACCGAAAAAGAAAACCGCCATGGGGCAGGGCCTGCTTCGGGCCAGAGCTTGAGGCTACATACGCGCCAGTATTCCACGTTACTGTTATGCAAATTAGACTGAAAACGCATTAAGCTGTAAAAAAAAAAGGAGTAAAAAGTCCTCTCTAGACCGTGGGTCGAACATGATCCCCAAATTCGATGGTGTGATTCATTCAGTCTGTAGCTCTGTTTGTGTAGCTCATTAATAAAAATGTCACATCCCACCGTCCCAAAATTTTTGTCCGGTCTGCAAAACGAGGACTTGAAAATAATACACAATTTTCAAGAAAAATTCAATACATATCAATGAGTATTTTTAATTTATGAAAAAAGTTAGAAAATTTCTTTTAAAAAATTTATTATTTTTAGGTCCTCGTTTTGTGGACTAGACAAAAAATTTGGGATAGAGGGAGTAATAAATAGACTTCAAATGTGATTTTGAAATAGATAGTACCTCTATATTGTGAAGCCAAATGTGTTGCAATATTGAATGTGCGATAATCATATCAATCTGATACTTTTTACATGACTGGTGTAACACAGGGTTCCCTTTAAACATGCATCCAAATTCCAAGCACTATGGACGACAACTTTAACCAGACTAGATAATAAAAAGGATATGATCCCATGAATTTGCCTAGTTTTGGACACCAATTAATATAACATCCACGAGTAGATTAACAGATCATTGGCATGATTGCAAGGATTATCTTAGTTCCATAGCATCACAATCAAGCCTCACAAGTTTTGATCCAACATTGGTGGCGTTTTTCAAACTACTTTACCAAAGCAAGAGATGAACGAAAAGGGACCCACTAATGACCTTTGATCTTGTTGTGGAATAGAGATTCAAAGTCTTCAAACCAATGATCCTTGATACCGGAGTCCATACGCCCAAATTCGAATCTTTTCATTTAGTGGAAGGAGAACTGCAAAAAGCAATGAAAACAAAGGAATTTTACTTGATTCTTGCCATCTCAATTACAATGAACAACCAAATTAAGTTAGGAAATGCCACATATTAACGGGAACAGGAATCCAGCAAATTTGCATATACTAGTTCCTTTGTAGTACTAACATAAGAAATGTTATATTTGGATCCATGCTTTTGAGTAAAATACCCTTGCCAACGCGACACGGCACGGGTGTGGGACATGAATCGGGTACGGCTCTTCCAAAGAGGACGAACTCGTGAAATTTCAAGCCAGCCTTTGTACCAATATGAAGAAAATGAAGAAAAGAAGAAAGTCTCATTGGGTACATAACCTTTTGAATAGAAAAACATTTTTGCTTCATCAATTGTTCAGATACAAAAGCATAAATATGTACAAGATAATTATGTCATGCATCTCTGTATTGGTATCCAAATCTGAATCCATATTTACTAAGGTACGCTATATCTTGAGGTTTGAGATGCCTATTAGCACCGTCACAAAATATCAGAGTTGAGCTTCATCACACAAGCAACAAGTTAAATTTTTTATTTTTATTTTGTTAACAGATGAAATGGCAAGTGGGAGCACAAAAGAATTGGTGGTACAGTAGGTTTCCAACTTTTCTTCAATTTGTTTGACACGGTTTCAATAAAGCAAGACGTGAAAGACTAGGGACAAAGACCCTGACAATTGCTGTCTTCAAGCAATAGTTATTATGCTGTTTCCTACAATCGGAAAGCAAAGAGGGGGACCCAATACGACTTCCAAACACCTAAGTCTTGGTCTTTGAAGACAAACGAAATATATACGTAATATGTGGATGGAACCTTCAGAGAAACAAATCAGACACCAAAGGAAATACCATAGAACCTTCAGATCGAGAAACTAGTTTCCTACATGACTGCATTTTTAAACTATTTGACTTGGTCCACAATTTGAGGATGCCACTTAGCCCAGGGACGGATCCAGAGATCCAACTCAGTGGGGGCATTTTATTAATTGTAATCGCGCAATTTTTTTCCTAGTCAACGATTTTGTTAGGGACAAGAAATCGTATAAGATTGATTCTAAACCTAATATTAGACAAAAAAACTAAGTCTTAGCCCCTTCCTACCAATAAACGAGTCGTAAGCTTAGCTACACGGAGAAGGTGCGGGAGTGGGAGTGGAAGCGGAAGCGAGAAACTACGGAAGAATCAAGTAGCGTCTATAGAAGTGTGTATGCATAAATATAGTTTGAAAGCTCTCAAGTGCTCCCGGTAGATAAATTTCTGGCCACAAGGAATATTTTTGATAAAAACCCCAAATCAAACCCATTTATTTTGATAAATTTCCAACACTATGAACAGCTAATATATCAGCATCTCAGTAACTTCATTGATGCAAAAAACATCAGCAACTTCCAATAGCTAACACGAAATTTTCATTGAGCGAAAAAGAACACAACCATGGGGCAGGGCCTGCGTCGTTTTCAACACCAAAAGCAGGGGCCAGTGCTTGAGCCTTGAGCATACATACGCGCCAGTATTCCACTTCACTATTATGCAAATTAGACTGAAAATGCGTTAAGCAATAAAAAAAAAGAGGGTTAAATATTTACTTGCCCCTCAAACAATCAAAATTTTTTTTACTTCCCCCTTCAACTATTAATTTCATATACTTGCCCCTTCAACTATATAAAAGTTGTTTACTTGGCCAATTACACACATTCCATCCAAGGTTTGGATGGAAAAGTTAGCAATGAGGGCAATAATGTCTTTCACCTACTAATATACATATCTATATGTATATCCCTTCTTCCTTCTTCCTAAGACCCCTCTCTCCCTCTCTCTCTCTCTCTCTCGCTTTGGGTTTTTTCCTACCGTACTTCCCATGTACTGTAGTAGCAATTTTTTTCCCCCCCCTCAAGGGAGATCCACTAGGACTTCCTCCATGATTTCTTTTTGTTTTCTCAAGGGAGATCCAACAAGACATCCAACAAGCAATCTGGAAAAAAAAACCCAAGCTTTGGTTTGATCGACGGAATAAAAAAAATTGATCAAGTCGGCTTCATTGTTGTGGCCTTGTAGGTGTACAAAATGTCCACATTACCCTCTCTCCTTTTTTCATCAGTTCAAAAGAAAAAAAAATTAACGGTTTCCGTCACAAATTTTGGATGAAAAATGTGATTTGTCCTTAGTAAAGAAGAAAATGATAGTTGAAGGGGGAAGAGAGTTCAATTGGTAGTTGAGGGGGAAGTAAAAAAAAATTTGATAGTTCAAAAGGCAAGTAGATATTTAACCCTAAAAAAAAAGGAGTAAATAGTCCTCTCTAGACCATGGGTCAAACATGATCTGCGAATTCAATTGTATGATTCATTCATTTTGTCGCTCTGTTTGTCACATTGTTATCAATACCATAACATCCTTCCGTCCCAAAATTTCTGTCCGGAAAGCAAAACGAGGATCTAAAAATAATACAAAATTTTGAAGAAAAATTCAATACTTTTTTACGGTTTACTAGATATCAATGAGTATTTTTAGTTTATGAAAAAAGATAGAAAATTTTCTTTTAAAAGACTTACTATTTTTAGATCCTCGTTTTGCAGACTAGACAAAATTTGGGGGACGAATGGAGTAATAAATAGACTACAATTGTGATTTTGAAATACATAGTACCTCTATATTGTGAAGCCAAATGTATTGCAATAGTGAATGTATGATAATCATATCAATCTGATACTTTTTACATGACTGGTGTAACACAGGGTTCCAATTAAACATGGTTCCAAATTCCAAGCACTATGGACAATAACTTTAACAAGGATATGAACCCACAAATTTGCCAAGTTTTGGACACCAATTAATATAACATCCACGAGTAGATTAACAAACCATTGGCATGATTGCAAGGATTATCTTAGTCCCATAGCATCAGAATCAAGCCTCACAGTACTGTTATGCGACACAAGTTTTTTTTTTCTTTGGTAAATTAACTTTCATTGAAAGGAAACACCGAGACAAGGATCAAAGGGGCATACCCCTGAAAACATACAGCAAAAACAAAGTAGAGGCCAAGACCTCAAGGATAACAAATCCTACAGCACAAGCAAGGCAAACCTAAACAAGTTTTATTTGGTAATAGATAAATAGTATAAGGAAAGTACATCGGAATTATGTGCTTGTTTTGATCTTTTTCATTCATACAAACTATGTATATATAGGGAAATTACATGTCCGGCATTTTCCCATGTTTTAACACTAGTGCACGCCCGTGTTTGTGCACTTTTTATGGTCCTTCGACGGCATGGCTTGAGCAATCGACGTGCGTGCCTGTGTCCATTTTTTATGCTCCTTTGAATTTCAGAGAGGGGGAATGAGAGGAGTTAGTGAGAGAATGTGATTTGAATTTCGTAAATGGGAGAGAGAGAGAGAGGGGGGGGGGGGGGAGAGAGAGAGAGAGAGACTGTGGTTTGAATTTTTGGGTGTGGTGGGCCAGTGGCGAGAGAGAGAGAGAGAGGAATGAGTTGGCAAAGAGAGGGATAAAGTGAAGTACTATGAGACAAAAATATGACTGAAACAAAAACATCTCTCCGTTGTAATATAGATTGGTGGCCTTTTTCGAACTACTTTACCAAAGCAAGAGATGAAAGAAAAAAGACCCACTAAGGACCTTGATCTCGTTGTGGAATAGAGAATCAAAGTCTTCAAACCAATGATCCTTGATGCCGGAGTCTGCACGCCCAAATTCGATTCTTTTCATTTAGTGGATGGATAACTGCAAAAAGCAATGTAAACAAAGGAATTGTACTTGATTCTAGCCATCTCAATTACAATGAACAACCAAATTAAGTTAGGAAACGCGACACGTTAACGGGAACAGGAATCCAGCAAATTTGCATATACTAGTTCCTTTTGAGTACTAACATAACCAATGTTATATTTGGATCCATGCTTTCGAGTAAAGTACCTTTGCCAACACGACACGGCATGGGTTTGGGACATGAATCGGGTACGGCTCTTCCAAAGAGGACGCAGTTGTAAAATTTCTAGCCAGCCTTGTACCAATATGAAGAAAAGAAGAAAGTATCATTGAGTACATAACTTTTCGTATAGCAAAATATTTTTGCTTCATCAATTGTTCAGATATAAAAACATAAATATGTACAAGATAATTATGTCAGGCATCTTTGTGTTGATTCTTAGATACACACCCTTGTTAGGGTAACATAAAACATAACACAACCATTAGCACCGTCACAAAATATCAGAGTTGAGCCTCACCCCCAAGCAACAATCCCGGTTGTCTATTAATTTGTCAAGTAACTCTACGAGAACAATCTACACACATTTCCACAAAATCCAAGAAGGTATCTTCAATTCTCTACTTTTAACTCACGCTTTAATTTTTATGTTCATATGCATCGTCATTGCCCTGTATATTTAGTCAGTTGTCATTAGCATTTTTTCCCCTTTCCTAACGTCATTAGTATTTGTTTTCCCTTTTCTATCATCACTGTCTGTCTTTTCTCCCTTCTGACTCCTGTTTTTTCATGTTTGTGAGCATATTTTTTTTATTTTGATATTTTTTTCATGTGATTTATTAATTCTAATTAATTTCGTACTATTATTAATTTTTTCTTTCATAAATATTGTTGGGTTTGCACACGCTTTTTCGCTAAATTAGTTTTACTAAATTAAGAATGTGTGATTATTTATTTCCACTTGTGCTCCGTTTGTTTGACAGTAAAACATTTTCCTGTAAAATATTTTACTCATTTTCAGGTGTTTGGTTGTGCAAATTATGAGTAAAACATTTTCCTTGTAAAATGTTTTCCATCAATGGAGGTAAAATAACTTACCGTGAAAATTCCCGTAAGTTGTTTTCCGAAATTCTCTCGTGAGTCCCATCCCACAACCGTTCGAACTCATCACCTCAATTCGGTGGTAGATTCCCTATTTGACACTCGCACACACTCTGTATCTCTCTCTTTGCACAGGTAAACATAAAATTCCTATTCTGTATGCATCATGTATACATACATCGTATATATTATGTTTCTTTTTCCAACAATATACACATCTATGTACAATGGATTATTCCTGCATTGCAAGGAAAATTTTTAATATCTATCAACCAAACATCTGAAAACAAAAACGGAAAGATTCTTTTTTGGCAAAATAATTTTACATGGAAAATATTTTACATCCAAATATATTTTACATTGAAACAAACGGAGCCTTGCTGTTCTTGGTGATTTGTGGGCTTCTTACTTGCTTCTTCTTTCTTCCCAAAGATAATATAGAACGTAAATATGTATTTAGTTCAATTAATGTTTTTAGACAGATTGATTGAAGGTAGAATACCTATTTTTTTAAGAACTAATTAGTGTTATTGTGTTTTGGAGAAATTAAAATGGGTGTGACAAAAGAAGAAGAGGTGTGACTAGAGGCCGGCACACGCATCGTGTGTGCAAGTCGAACTTTAATTTTTTTACATCGTGTGTGCCGGGTATGTTTTTTTCTTATTTATATTTTTTTCCCAGATCGTGTGTGCTCGATGCTGGATCCGTTTTTTTTTTTTAATCAATGTTCGACTTGCACACGCATCGCATGTGCCCCGACCTCTGATATTAAGTTGGAGGCAAGTTTAACACTCGACAAACAGCGTTATCGGTCCTTCTCACCGTTGTGTTTAATGGCTTTGAAGACTCCTTCCCCAAACTATTAATGTTTTTTCTCTTTGCTCTCGTCTTTTTTTTTTTTTTCACATGCCACCGATTGATTTGCATAATTCCTTTTTATCCAAATTGCTTGTTCCCTCATTCTTCAATACAACTGGAAACAAAATGCAAATGGAGAATTAGAACTCAAAACATCTCATCAATTGCTTTTGATACCAGTCCATTATGATGAATTACACTATGGCTAGATTAAGATTTAAATACGACAAAAAAAAAATGGAATAGTTACATTTTATAAGCCAAATCGTCCTGATCCCTTTCCATTTTACCCGATTCTCTCTTAATTTCTTGAGAAATGAATGAGTTTAATTTTTTGAGAGAAGAAAAGTCGAATTTTCCCCAACAGATGAGATGGTAACCCAATAGAGTGATCACATTTTCTTTTTGCAATCGTCCGAAACACAACGTACAATGAAGTTCAAGGGCATTAAATTTGGTAGAAATTGTTTACCTAATGCTTTTTTCCATGTGTTTTCATGTGTCATTCGAGTCGACATCTTTTTTCTTCACCCAAACAAGAGATGAGAGAAAAGGGAAATATCGGCAAATGGGAACGCAAAGAAAAAGCTCGAGTGCAGTCAAATAAAAAATGAAAGAGACAAAGATCTTGACCTCGATGAGTCAAAGTCTTCAATCAATAGTCATTGCTCGAACAGGAAAATTAAGTACTGGTCTATGAGACATTGATAATATGGGACCTGAGAGAAACTAAGCACACGTCAAAGGAAATACTATGGAACCTTCAGAGAACTAACACAACTAAAATTTTAAATTTTTTCAGTCAAAGGTTTTTTTTTTTTTTTTTTTTGAACAGGAAAATTTCAGTCGAAGTTGTATAAGAAAATACCTTTATAAGTGCATTGCAAGTTCATTGACTTTGTGAAAGCAAAATTGGCGACCCAAGACGCTTCCAAAATCTTTGCCTTTAACATACACACATATATCCGGTTTGAGAGACACAACTTTTATACAATTTTGACACTCCATCTCACCCATCGAAATGGATGGCTGAGATTAATACTCTATTTGTACTCTCTCTCCCCTTCCCCACTCTGGCAAAACACCTTTCCTTCAATTGTGAGGATGAGCCCCTTTCTACCAATATAGGAGTCGTAAGCTTAGTTGCACAGAGAAAGTGCAGTAGAGGGAGCAGAAGCGGAAGTGAGAAAATATTAAATATAGGAGAATCAAGTAACGTCTATAGCTCAAAAAAAAAAATATTACGCACCCTTCATGATAAATTTTTTAAAAATAGATAGAGAAAAAAGTGTTTATTGATACCGATTTTGTGCTCTGACTATTTCTATAAACAACGATCAACTCTATATCTACAAAATAAGAGCATGTGTCAAAAAAAAAAATAGTGTAAACCTATTCGCCACAATTGCCTTCAATAAAGCCTCATGTTTATGTGCCCATTTAATTTTGTTTGGCCTAAAATATAGAATGTATATCAAAACATAGATAGACTATTATTTTGTTATCAGTCCATGTCCATTAAACATGACAATTCGTAGTTGACGTCCATCGCAAATAATCTTTTTCTATTTACAAAAAGCGTATAATATTTGTACTCAAGTATTCGAGTAAATTTTAAGAATTTTGCAGTATCTTATCGTAATTTATAGTTCCTCTTGCTTGGTAGCTTTGTTTTGTTTCTATTAAAATTTATATGCTTCGAAGATTCTATCCTAGTCGGGAGCTTGGTCATTTCTCAATGGCAACGAGCTTCTGAGAAGATTCTAACTTGAGAGAGCGAGTGTGAGTTTTTGAAGCGAATGCCACCCTATAGTAAACTTGCTTTGTTCTTTTTCTGTCTCCGAAAATTCATTACCAAATTTTGTTACTGCTTTTTCATTCATGTTTTTTCTGATTTAGTGATTTTTTTAGCAATATTTTTTTTAAAATTTCTTTTAGATGTATATGGCAAAGCTATATTCAAAAAGCACAAATGTTTATTCAAATGTTTTAAAATTAACTTAAGACGATAAATACGCAAATTATTTAACATTTTTTATCTAAAAACTGACAATCATTGTGGGGGAATCCAGATATCATATTTTTGTCTTGCCTACAATTTAAAAGTGCTAAGGAGTCAAGTCCACACAGCAAACACTAAAGCTGAAAGGCCACTCCATTGGAAATCTATAAAAGCCACATTCCCCATATCAACAATTCATCTACCATTTTCACCAGTTTCTTCTCGACAGCTAAAATATAAAGAAAAAAATGAGAATTGAACTATTTATCAGCTGGTTTTTCTCAATCACCGCACTCACAATCTTGTGCTCTATCACCATTCCAGTACACAGCCAATGTCTGGAGGATCAAAAATCTTTGTTGCTTCAATTGAAGAACAGCCTCCCGTTCGATCCAGACTACTCTGTCAAGTTGGTGAGTTGGAATCAAAGCCACGATTGCTGTCTATGGAATGGCGTGACTTGTGACCATTCCGGCCGTGTTATAGGTCTCGACCTGAATGCGGAATCAATCTTCGGAGGTTTGAACCACTCAAGTAGCCTTTTCAGTCTCAAGTTTCTAGAGAAGCTGAACTTGGCTAACAACCACTTCAACTTCACACAAATTCCATCCAGTTTTGGAGCCCTCGCCAATCTGAAATATTTGAATTTGTCAGAAACTGATTTTGTTGGGCAGATTCCGATAGAATTCTCGCAATTGACGAGGTTGGTGACGCTTGACCTATCTACTTACTATTCTAGTTACTCTGACATGTTTCCTGGAACTCAAAGACCTGAAATTCAGAACCCAAATTTATTTACACTTTTTCATAACCTTAGTGGGCTTACAGAGCTTTATTTGGACGGTGTAAATATATCAGCGAATGGGCATGAATGGGGTCAGGCCATTTTGTCTGCACTGCCTAATTTGACGGTGTTGAGTCTCCGTGATTGCAACTTGAATGGAACATTTCCAGACATCATATTCGAGCGGGTGCAAACACTGGAGACTCTGGATTTGTCATCCAACAAATTCCTCAATGGTCGTTTACCTGATTTTCCACAAAATCTGTCCCTTCGGAATTTGGTGCTTAGCGACACCAAATTTTCAGAGTTTTTACCGGAATCTATTGGGAAATTGACGGAGCTGAGAAGGATAGAGATTCAACGGTGCAATTTCAGCGGACCGATTCCGAATTCATTGGCAAACCTTAGTCAGCTTGTTTATTTGGATCTTTCATACAACAATTTTAGTGGTCCAATACCTTCGTTCCAGGGATCCAAGACACTCACTCACATAGACCTCTCTTCTAATTCACTAACAGGTGTGATTCTTTCAACTCACTTTGAAGGCCTTTTGGACCTTGTACATATTGATTTATCAAACAACTCCTTCAATGGGAGTATTCCTTCTTCTGTGTTTTCCCTTCCATCTCTGCAAGAAATTCACCTTTCCCACAACAAATTTAGTGGTCCAATTACTGGGTTCTCAAATGAATCCCTGTCTCCACTTGTCTCTCTAGATTTGAGTAGTAACAAATTAGAAGGGCCTATTCCCGCTCATTTCTTCCATTTTCTAAGGCTTAATTCCCTCTCACTTTCTTTCAACAATTTTAGTGGGAATATAGACCTAGAAATTTTCCAGAGATTCCAAAATCTTTGGGAACTTGACCTTTCATACAACAACTTGACAGTCAATCCAAGTGTCACTAACTCTAGCTTACCATCCCAACTCGAGACATTAGGATTGGCTTCTTGCAAGTTGCAAAAGTTCCCTCCTCTAATGAACCAATTGGGGTTGACTTATTTAGACCTTTCCAACAACCAAATTTCTGGGGTAATACCTAATTGGATTTGGAAGATTGGTGAAGGAGATGTTTATTCTCTGAATCTTTCTTGTAATCTCCTAGTGGGTTTTCAACCAGAATTCCGTCTTCCTCCTCTTAATTCCCTCGACCTTCATTCAAATCAGCTGCAAGGTGAAATCCCGCTACCACTAGAATTAGCATCGTATTTGGACTACTCAAGGAATAATTTCAGCTCTATCCCTGCTGAAATTAGCGAGAGCATTGCCTCTGCTTATTTCTTGTCTCTTTCAGATAACATGCTTTCTGGACCCATCCCTCCATCAATATGCAATGCGAGCAGCCTTAAGTTTCTTTTTTTGTCCAACAATAGATTCAGTAGCACTATACCCCAATGTCTGATAGATTCAGGTAGCGCGATCCTTAGTGTACTGGATTTGCGGAACAACAATCTTACAGGTAACATAACGGGGACATTGGCAGAAGACTGCAAATTGAGGACCCTTGATTTGAGTGGAAACAACTTGGAAGGGGAGGTTCCGAAATCCCTGGCCAATTGTGCAGATGTGGAGGTTTTAAATCTTGGTACCAACCACATAAACAGTATCTTTCCGTGCTTCTTGACAAACTTATCCAGCTTGCAGGTCTTAATTTTGCGATCCAACAAGTTTCATGGAAATATTAACTGCCTAGGAATATATGATAATATCTGGCCAAAGCTTCAAATCATTGACCTAGCTTTGAACAACTTTAGCGGTATTCTACCACCGCAATTCTTTTTACAAAGGAGGGCAATGATGGATGGGGGTAATGCAAAATCGGATCTCAATGTCTTGCATTATGAATTTAATGGAGTCTACTATCAGGATTCAGTGACAGTTGTCAACAAAGGGATAAAGGTGACGCTGGTGAAGATCTTAACTATATTTACGACCATCGATTTCTCCAACAACAGTTTCACTGGAGAAATACCAACTACAGTTGGGCATCTGAAGTCCCTCTATGCTCTCAACCTATCACACAATGCCCTCACAGGTTCAATCCCATCATCACTTGGAAACTTGACACAGCTTGAATCACTAGACCTCTCGTGGAACAAGCTTGGTGGAAGCATCCCGGTGACACTTGCAAGTCTGACATTTCTTTCAGTCCTGAACTTATCATACAATCAACTCGTTGGAATGATCCCAAGAGGCTCCCAGCTTCAAACATTTTCAGAAACATCATTCGAAGGAAACAAAGGATTATGCGGAGCTCCTCTGATTGCTAGTTGCGGGGAACCAAAACCGACAAGCCCAACAGTTGATACTAGGCAAGAGGACGAGATTAACTGGGTCTACATAACCGCTATGTTGGGATATACTGTGGGGTTTGGAGTTATTATTGGGCCACTTTTATATTCGAAAAGATGGAGACAATGCTACTACAAACCTGTGGATAGAGTTATTCTGAGGATTCTCCATCACCGAGAGCAGCGAGCAAGACAACAAAAAAGAAGAAACAACATAAACCAGCTTCGGAGACGTCAGCACCACTAAAGGCCAAGCGTTCCAAGCTGTTTGGGCTTGTGCTTTTTACATGGCTCAAATTGCTTCAATATAATCAGGTAAGGGCGTATGTCAAATTGTCAATTGTTCTATTAAACTGAAATGTGCAAGCATAGGTGTAAAATTTGCATATGGATCATGTATCATCTTTCTATGTTTTTGAATTTTGTTTTGTGTTGTATGTGAAATCATAAGATATTTAACATCTTTGATAACAATAATAAACCGTGTGACGTTGTGAAAGTAACAATCCTTATTAAGTAAACCTATGCATCCATCGAAAATCAATACATGTAAGAGAAAGATAACATATGACATGCCAATTCATTATCATGTCCAAATTAAATAAAATTCATTCTCAACGAAATTCCTACTGGAATTTTATGCATAACAATCTTCTATATTTTTGTGATCTACCATTTGGTTTTGAACGGGTAACTTGTATCTTTTTCTATGCTTTCAAATGGTTTCTCCACGTGAGAAAATTTTGAACTTCATCGGATCATTTTATGTATCGCAAGATTGAAGATTGTTGAGGCATATGCATCAATTTTACTTGTTAACATATCGATAAAATCTGTTCAAAAAGAGACAAGAACATCACATATCCATAAGATTTTGACAAAACTCAGTGCAACAGAAAACAGACTTCTAAAATCTAAAATTATGTAATAGATATGCAAGCACATCTTTAGACAATGGACACACAATCTTTATAGTTTAATTTTTTTTTTCTTTAACCGAAATAATAGTTTTCTTTTTTTTCTTTTTGCAAATATTAGGATAACTTACACTACTTTGTAAGGAAATGCGTTTAGCAGACTTCAATTAATAACATTTGCACAGCAAGCGTGGTGACTAGTAACGCTCTTCTTTTCATTTTAGTGCTCTGTATTATTTTGTACTCGCCTATTTCACTTTTCACGCTTTCTGCCCTCCTTGTTCTCATACCAAGGGCATGAACAAAGATTGAACTTCTCACTCTGCCTCCCTCAATCACTTGCTCATCGCGTTAAATTAACCGCTGATAATGTGCCCGCTGGTTAAGCCACCTATTAACATTCTGTGGCATTAGTTGATCAACCTTACCTGTTAGAGCTCGAAAAGAACGAAATCCGGTACTTTGTGTGTGTGTGTACCTCTATCACTGTGTGTATGTGCATCTGCGTATCTGGGACAAAAATGCCGATCACACCTATTAGCATAACTTGTATGGGGTAATACCTGTTACTTATACCTGCGTAGGTACTTTGTACATAAAGCTCTACATAAGAAATCAGCTTGAACTTCTTTTTTTTTTTTTTTTGATTATCAGGTTGAACTTTTTGACTAAGCTCTGTTTGTGACTACTTTATTTTGCCAATCACTACAACTGGTCCCATTGCATTTTTATCTAGGCAACTGAGAAATTCATTGAAGAGCAAACAAAACAAATTCCTTGCAGAATAATGAAATTTTGCACACAGAAGCTTGCCCAAACCTAGCTAGATGTGTGAAATGCAGATCATTTTGGGTTTTAATTTTTCGCCCGAAAATGAGCAGTGGATCAAAATAATAATCCAAGAAATGTGTACAGGATCGATTTTGTAATCGAGTAGTTTGTCATATTTCTATCTTTATAAACTGAATGTCGTTTCATATTCGCATAGGAAAGATATGTTCAACTTGCTAAAGGAGTTGGAAAATACGGCATGTTTGGAAAAACAGCTCACGTATTGTGAAAGCAAAAGACTAAATGCGTTCATCAATACCACAACATCCGAATTTGTTTGCCTACTTTTTATCTTTTGCAACGTCTTAAAATGTTTGTCTAATTTTAAGTAGACTAAAAAAATTCCTTTCATACTCTCTTTTTAAAAAAAAATATGAATTGGAGAATGTGCACTCTCTTTTAGTGTAAAAAAAGTGAAGGAGATTTCTAGAAACTCAAATTCTTTTTTTAGTAGTAGTCAGTTTGTCTCTTTACAGCTCATTTGTCAGGTGGATAAGGAAGAATGATACATAAGAGGTGGATATGTTATAAAAACACGTTAGTTAAGGAGATGAAAGTAGTTTATACTTGGTTTTAATAGTTGATATGGTCTATTAGAGTGGATAAAAAGACAAATTACTTGGTTGCCCTCCTTAAATCATTGCATTGAGAATAAAAAAATATTTGAGGGGGAATTTGGTCTTTATACCCACCTAGATTAGCTAATTCTAGACGGGATAAGCTCTTCCCCACTCTTCTCCATCTTCCTTTTCCCATGACCAAATACCCTTCTTCCTTAAATCACTCCCCCTAAACGGAAAGGGCCCTTAAGAAGTTTGAAACCCAATCTCAGACAAACAAGGAACACTATTTTGATATTTTTCAGGGGGAGCTGTTGTTGGAAATTATCAAAATAAATGGGTTTTTATTTGGGTTTTATCAAAATATTCCTTGTGCCTTTTAGAAAGCTTTTATTGTTGTGTTTTGGTTTTGTCCCACATTGGCTAGTGAGGAAATGTTTGAGTTGTATATATGTGGAAACATTTCTATAATGTTCACATAATGTTAAGTAGCAAGGCACCTATGGTGTCACGCACATTACCGGCGTAGCCGGTGATGGAACACACTCATACGCACCCGCACCCGCGCATGCGTGAGCGTGGCAGTGGGCTGTGTGGCGCTTTGTTGGCGCACTTAGCACGTCGGCGCGAGGCGCCTTGTAGGCGCCCTTTCTTATTGCCATTTGGCGGTAAGGTGTCGCTGACGTAGTGTACGGGTCGGCATAGAGTGTTGGTATCGATACCCCTGATAGGTGTATCGATACCGGTTGGTTCGTGAGCGGCTGTTTCACGAACAGAAGGTTAGGTATCGATACCTCTTCCAGGGGTATCGATACCGGTTCGTTAGCTCGCGAATTTCAGACACTAGTTCGTGTACGGGTGTAGCTCTAAACGGAGGGGTATAACCCAAACTCAAGTCTATTCACTAAAGGGCGTGTCCTAAAGTGAAAGGGTACATTTGGGTCTATTTATAACACCCAAATTACTTTCATTTTACACCGATTTCTCTAGCATTGTTACTCTGCCAAAATTACTACAGATTACTTTCTATTTTTGCTGTACCGTTACTCTGCAGAAACGGTGCCAGCAATTCCTTGGTTCTTTCGATTCTTTTTTGACTCGGTATTCTGTCTGTCCTTCGTTTGTGCGGACGCAGGCAGAAGATCATTGAATTGATCGGGCTTCGTTGTATCCTCGGACAAATTCGCTATCAACCCGGTGCACACCTAACGGTGGGGGCGAATACTGTTTTCGGAAAGCGACTCAGTAACGTGCCTCGAAGCAAGTTCCATCATCAACAAGTTCAGTTTCCCGAAGACTCCTGGATTTTTGCACCAACAGCTGTCACCATTCAAAGCATTCAATAGAAGGAAAAAAAATGTAAAAGAAAACTACAAGAGGAGTATCACAACAAAACAACCCATCCCACTCAAAGGACCAACTTGTTTGAATCTAAACCCTAATGGTCATTGCCACTATGTAAAAAGAGTCAACTGAGGGGGCCCTTCTACGCATTTCCTTATTGCATTTTGTTATTTTTCAACCCGAAAACAAACGCAGAGTAAATCTAAACGAACTTTTTTCCCACTCTTAATGCATTACTTGATTATTAATTTGCAGATTTAATGAACTATTGAGGTTGTTAGGCATCCATAAAAGCATGTCATTATTCCGGTCAGAGATGGATGTGTAATTGACACTCTCAGATTATGATAATTACTATGTTAAAAGGACACCGTATCAACTATGTAAAGTCCACGAAATAACCAACAACGAAAGTTTTTAACAACACAAAAAGAGAAAAATATAATCCTTGTTGTTTTTCAAGGTTTGACATCCCAAGTCGTACCCGGCCTTTTATTAGGGAGTGTACAAGAGTGGACAAAGGAGCTATTCTAATTTTTGAACGAATTAGTTACATGGAGTAATTTCCTTTAAATCAAACTTGATTTTGTTTGGTTTGGTGAACCCTTATGAAAATTGAGTAACAAGGGTTCTAATCTCATTGATGGTATACATGACTCTAACGACCATGACAAGAACCACCAAGTCCATAATGACAAGCTAACTAACACTTTTAACGCTGTGTGATATTTTTAATCAGCTTTTCCCACTATGAGAGCAGACAAGCAAATAAATAGACCTGATAGGACCAGATAGTACCCTTAAAATGGAGTCGAACTCGAGCTTCAAAATTTGATCCAAATCATTGAGTCTTTTAAAAAAATCAGGTTGATTGTACATCGATGAACTTAAGATCAAATCATTGAGTCTCAAAATTATACATTTCACACGTATAATTTACGCTGAGGTCTACATGCGCTGTGTGGATCAAATATTTGGACCCGGGACGAAATTCGTGTCTGAGTTCAAAAAGGACACCACCCCTTGATAGAAACACCTGTATATATATGACAGATTAGTTGGCAGTTTAGTATGGTGTATCCTAGGTTTATTTTGCTTTCTTTGTGTTGTTCACAAGTAAATTAAGGGTAATATTTCGCATGTATAATTTACGTTGAGGTCTACAAGATGAACTGTGTGGATCAAAATTCTCAAATTGTTCACAAGTAACTAAGGATAGTATTGGTCCTACCATTGACCAGCAGAGAGGAGCTTCCTGGTTGTTTCCAAATTTCAGGGCTTGTGCGATTAACACTGCCTTAAGGTTTTTTTTTTATATCTCAGAGTGTCTGAGTCAGTTTATGTGCACAATTTACTCTAGCACAGATGACAACTTCCGAAACAACCTTCAGCATAGGAAAAAGAATAAGCAGAGAACAATAGAAGCTACAGCGTTGAATTTTCTTACCTCATTTTTTGGTTTTGCAAAATTCAGACCTCATTTTTTATCTTTTTCGCCTCCATTTCTCATTCCCACCAACGTCGGCCTTGTCTTCCCTCCATCGATCTTTACGGTTTGGCATGCTTCTGGTCTCTCTCCTCCCTCTCCCCAAATTATGGTTTTTGCTACCAAAAAGTCCACACACCCCTCAGTTGCTCAACCAAATCTCGAATCTCGACCTATTTCATTCTTTCTCCCTCTTCAATCGATCTCTGTCGATCTTTTCGGTTTTGCATGCTTCTGAACTCAAGCAAAAGCCAGAATTCAACAATTGCTTCCAAAATCAACTCTCTGGCTAAGGCTATAGCCCCTGTTACCATTATAAGGACAAAAATTGGAAAACAGCATTCCTTAGTAAACCATAAAGGAATGCTCATATCAACACCAAAACCATATTTATTGTTAAAAATTTCTCAGGAACATAATACTTCAACCCTCTCATCTTTCTATTAACAAAGAATAACTATCTATTTCAAATATAGAAATAGAAGACAGTGGAAATGTATGAACAAACAAATTTAAAGGTGACAAATCTAAGCTCAGTTTCTATCTCTTTTTGATAAATTATTCTTTTCTAATTTCCTTTTCACTCAGAACCCTTGAAGTTATTATAGCGTAGTCTCGTGCTCATTCTATCATAACCGTGTTTAATTGCTCTACAGTTATGTTGAGTAACAACAAATTATGTGACCCCAAGGCGTGAATAGCCTGACTTTGATTAGACTGAAGAGGAGAAGAGTCGAAACAAATCACAGCAAATTATGTCTACGGTCTGATTTGATTTAATAGCGAACCAATCTAAACCAGGGAGTCAAATTGTCTTCAAAATCACAATTTACTTCTATGAGTAAGAGCCCGAACATCAGTTTTACAAGTACAAATAAAGTAGTAGCAATTTGTGATTAACACTCATTCCTAAACACCATTTCTTGAATCAACAGCGGAAGAGATTAATCTCCCAAGTCCTTGCAACCGATTAAAAGAAAAGTAAGTACTTATAAGCAACTACAAGAGAGATACAGAATATAGATTAATTGAAGAATATAATCTGTGGATATTTTACACCGCCAGAATCAGATCTACTATTAATATTGACTGCCTAAATTGGATCTACGATTGTACGTCAGCTGGGGGAAAATAAATGAACGAACCAAGAGCGTGGATGGGAAAGTGTCTTTAGGCACCTTAAACGTCCTGCCAAAAACCAATTGACTCGAGACTGCTAACAAAAGATGTATCCATGAGCTGTTCAAGCATGAAATTATCGATGCCAAATTGCCAATTAAATCTAAACGGTTCTAACAAAGTGATCATGAAATTCTATAGGAAAGAATGTAACATCCTACCCAAGCCATGGAGATTCAAACACTTCTATATATGGATGTATGACAAATAATTTGTTTTCGTCTCCGGACCAAATCATCTTATTTACCATTACTACAAGAATTGGAAGATAAACTGAACGAAACATCCATGTGAGCGGTTTTTTTTCCCCGTCAAAAAGATCCACCTGACTATCGAGAAATCCCCAAGTAAAATGATGGACAACTAAAAGAATTCATCTAATGCTTGCTCTTTGATTCCTCAATTTATTGTCTCTGTGATTACCTTCATTGACAGCTTCTGAGTCCTTTAGTAGTGTCTGTTGAGGCATCTACGCATATCAAAAGAATCCTACAGATACTGCTCAACTGTAGAATCAACTCATCCGTTATAAACAATGCAAAACACTTCAAGATGGAAAAATATGAAGAGCATTTTTGTCAAAAGAAAACACTAAGAAAAGATAAATTTCCCTGTGATCACTCTAATAACATGGAAGATAGATTCACAGGAGATTAGCTTCATATGAATCATATCTAATTATAGTTTTCTTCTTAACCAACGGAAAACTTTTTGTGAAATTCATGTAGAGCAGTGTCAATGCAACTGAAATGATTTTCAAGAAGTAACACCATTTGCTCACATTTCAGGCATTCATTGTACATCTACTTGCTGTGAAGGATCTTCCAAGTAGGTAAGCTTGGGAAAGATAAATCTGCAACGAAAATGAAAAAATAAACTTGTATATCTCGTCATAGACTATAAAAGGCTCAGTCGATGAACATATTGAATTTACGTACTCTTTTGAAAAGAAGATAGACGACAAAACTGACAAATTGGCATACCCAAAGGCACTTTGTAGTTACACTTCTGTAAATTGGCATACTGGCCGATATTTTGGCAATAGTGTGCCAATCCTTATAAACACACTCAGTTAGAGATCCGGTGGTCCATAGAATCATAGAATTGTACTGATTTGTGCAAATAATTTGCACGACCATTATTATTTTCATAGAAGCACAAATATACATATGTATCCCAATCTAGCAAAACTCCCTAATTTTCTACCTGCAGAAAAGGGGAGTAGAAAGGCAATTTTCATAGACTTGACCATTGTATCAAAAGGCAGGGGTTCTTCCTGAAGGTTTGGGGGATGGTGCAGTGCACAAAATGCATTACACCGTGTAGTGCACCATCCGGCCTTGCTCGGGTTCTGAATATTTGGTTCCCGTCATCTAATCTAGAAACTTGATCATGTACCAAATTCAGATGGCCTGACTGAAATCAAACATTAAATGGAAGGACATCTCAAGTACAGAGTCCACAGGTCCTTTAGCCGGAAAACATGGAGGAGACGAAAGGGAATGGAGTCCTACGAAGGCAAAGTGCCCGCTGGACTGCCCGCGATTGGCTGCAAGGCAAAGTGCCGCATCAAAGGGCTGCCCGGCCTTCCCCCTCTTTAGTGTAGGTTTTTAGAAATGTGCCCGAGAATGTGCACTCTCATTTAATGTAAAAAATGTGAGGGGCATTTCTAGGAACTCAAATTCTTTTAGTAGTAGTAAGTTTGCTGCCTTACAGCTCGTTTGCCGGATGGATGAGAAAGAATAGTGTACAAAAAGTGGATATGTTATAGAGGGAGGTGAGTTAAGAAGATCAGATTGGCTTATACTTTGTTTCAATAATTGATATGGTAGATTAGAGTGGATAATAGGATAAATTACTTTTATGCTATCCATAAATCGTTGCATTGAGAGTACAAAAATTAATTGAGGCGCAATTCGGTCTTCATACACACCTAGATTAGCTAATCCTAGTAGGGATGGATTGGCTAAGCAGGGATAAGCTCTCCCCCACCCTTCCCCATCCGCTTTCTCCAGCCGCCACCAAATATCTTTCTTTTTTCTCCCCCGAACAAGCGGGCCCTTAAGAAGTTGGAAACCCAATATTAAACAAACAAATTGAAAACATTATTTTTATATTTTTCGGGTGGAGTCGTCACCAATCAAAACATGAAATAGAAAAAATATATATATCTACAAAGAAAGGTAAATGAAAACTACAAGAGGGGTCTCAAAACAAAACAACCCATTCCAATCAAAGGGCCTACTTGTTTGAATCTAAACTCTAATGGTCATGCCACTACGTAAAAAGAGTCGACTGAAACAGACGTAGGGTAAATCTGAACGAACATTTTTGCCATTCTTAATGCATTACTGGATTATTAAATCGTTGATGTAATTAACTATGTGGTTGTTAAACATCCATAAAAACAAGTCATCATTGCAGTTGGGGGAGGATGTGTAATTGACACTCCCAAATTATGAGAATTGGTTATCAATTCTGTGAAGTCCACTGAAATTAGTTAGACTCCACAATTGAACGAGCAATGGGCACTATAGAGGGGAAGAAATAGCAACAAAGAAAGTCTCTAACTACAAAACACGAAAACAGGGACGGAGCCAAGATTTTTACGTAGTGGGGGCGGACTATATATGTGTAGGAGGGGCGGAGTTATATAATTTGATGATATCTACATTTTTTCAATGCAATAGCAGGGTTTTTTCAAATTGTAGTAGGGGCGACAGCCCCTACTAGCCACTCCTGGCTCCCTCCTTGCACGAAAAAAAACCATAATCCTTGATGTTTTTCAAGGTTTGACTTCCCGGTTCATACCCCCTTCTATTATAGGGAGTGTATAAGAGTGGACAAAGAAGCTAGTCAAATTTTTGAAGTAATTAGTATTAGTCTTATTTATTTGAAATCGGTGGCCTGTAGCGAGCAACTCACTACATGCATGTAGTTAGCTTGATAGCCATCCATTCTTGTTTTGGACGGTCTAGCTTTTAAATCAATTATTCACGTGAATAGTTTATTTAAAGTCTGGACCGTCCAAAACACTTTGGACAGCCCAAATTCACTCACTTCACCTAGTAGTCACTACAAGTCCCCGCTCCCTATTTAATATGGTTCAACATGGAGTAATTTCCTTTAAATCAAACTTGATTAATGTGTTTGGTTTTGGTGAACCCGAAAGCAAGTTGAGCCACAAGGGTTTCAATCTCATTGATGAAAGACATGGCTCCAATGATCATCCCGCTGATATTTTTAGTCAGCTTTTCACACTGTGAGAGCTGAAAAGGTCAAAGAGGGGAAAACAATGCCTGATAGTGACCATGTAAATTGGACTCAATTTTGCTTCAAAATCTGATTGGAATCGTTGAGTGATTCTAACAAAAAATCAGGTTGATTGTGCATCGGTGAACTTAAGATCAAATCAAATTTATTTTGTAGTGGAATCTCAAAATTATATATTTTACAAGTATAACTTACGTCGAGGTCTACAAGATAAACGGTGTGGATTGATCAACTATTTGGACCCGGGATGAAACTCGTGTTTGAATTCACAAAGGACACTACCCTAGATAAAACACATGTAATTAAACGACACATAGCAGTTTAGGACCCTATGTTTGATTTTGTTTTCTTTGTGTTGTTCACAAGTAACGAAGGATATTGGTCCTACCAGTGATCAGAGAGGAGCTTCCTGGTTGTTTCCAAATTTCAGGTTTACTTGAATGTTAAAAGAGAACTAGGCATATTAGTCAACGGGCACTCATATCTGTTGACTCAGGGCTTGTGTGGTTCACATTGCCAAAAGGTTTTTTTTTTTTTTTGATATCCTAATGTGTCAGAGAGTTAGTTTATGTGCACATCGACTAATTTCTGGAAGACTAATCTTACTGTTCACTTGCGGATGACTCATTTATAATTGAAGCAAAACTCTGAATGGATTAGCCCCAAGAATGTTAGCAAAAGTTTTCGAGTTTGAAACCCGACTTTCAATCTTCTAGTTTTTCCTTTTTCAAGAGTAGGTAGCTAAACATTTCCTAGCAAACTCAGTATGCTGAGATCTTGAGAAGGTGCTATCTGTAGAAGGCTTCATGTAGAAAAATAAATTAAGACTTAATAAAAACTTTTTTAATGCTTTCAATCCTTAAACCCTAACGGCTCAATTAGATGCGGGATAAGTTTTGGAGATAAGTTAGTAAGGTTTTATTTATAGAGAATGGACCATACTGATGTGATATTTATGAAGAGTGAAATTATGCAAAGCACTACAAGTCCTAGAGGGGGGGTGAATAGGACGACCACTTTTAAAAATAAACCACTTCGATCTCAAACAATTTAATCATTACCCATGGCAAATCAAACAACTCAACAAGTTCAATATAGAGTAATTAAACTAATGAGACAAAACACACGATATACGTGGAAACTACTTAGGGTCTAAACACCCTAAGCATAAAACCACGGCCTAGTCCTACTCATGCATTCCATAAATCAAAAGGTTTACAAGAATTAACAAGACTAGGAATTACCCAACAAGCCCCTTGTGACACCTAGCTCCAATTCTTGATGTAGTACCCCGTACTCCTCTTTGATTCCATGGACTCCACAAGCACACCCGTCTTGATCTCCGAGTCAACTCGGCACCGGTCCAACCGACTCACGTAGAAACAAGGCTACACAACATGATGTATGAAAAAGATTGAATTTTTATGAAAGTTTTTGAAAACTAAAATCAACCTAGAGTAGATCTATGGAGAGGAAGACTCTAGATTGAAGAAAGATGAGAAGAGCAAGCTCAAATCATCAAGAACATCAAGTTCACAAAAGAGAAAAGGGATGGAGAAGAGATGAGACTAAAAAGATTGGATTTTTATGAAAGTTTTTGAAAACTAAAATCAACCTAGAGTAGATCCATGAAGAGAAAGACTCTAGATTAAAGAAAGATGAGAAGAGCAAGCTCAAATCATCAAGAACATCAAGTTCACAAAAGAGAGAAGAGATGGGACTTTCTCTCTCTAAAAATGGCTGATTTTCTCTCAAGTGGGTGTGAAAATGAGTGAAAAATGCCTTTTATAGCTCACATTTTCGTGCTCCCCAAACCAACCAATCAAAACAAGACACTAGGCCACTTAAAGAGTCTGCCAGACGCGTGTAGACGCGCGCAGACGCACCTTCAGGATTTAGACACATGGCACAATCTTAACAGTCAAAGCCAGACGCGTGTAGACGCGTGTAGACGCAATAAGCTCAAAGCTAAAACCTAATGCCTAACTCATTTTAAATGTAAGATCCAAATAAAGCATTAATAAGACAACCTAATGCTCATTAAAACATGTTATTTTGAATGGCCTAAATGCACAAATGATATGCAAGGATATACCTCATTGGATGGAGCTTCGAAGCACTTGACTTGGCGATGACTTGATCATGAAGCTTGAAATTCTCGAATGGAGCATCTAGACTCAACTCCTAGGCACTCTAACTCCCAAACCCCAATACCCGAATTACAGACTCCGAAAGGCTTGACATAACCCGGAAAATGCCAATAAACCTAACAAAGGGTGAATTAAATAATACTTAATTTGGAAGATTTTGGTGATAAGAGGGGGATAAAGTAGTACTTTGTTTGTTTTGTAGTCAAAATTGGGAAAAATTGGGGATAAGGATAAATAAGATGGTTTGGGGTGGATTAGGGGTATTGAGAAGGGGGTGATAAATATGGGTCGGGTCAGACTAGTTCATAAATAACACCCCTGCACCCTCACTGTTCAGTCCGGGTGTTAAATAACACCCTTCCTCATTGTGTTGCCATACCAAGCCATATTGGTGGGACCAGGATGTGTTATACCCCCAAATCTTATACCCAACTAAGACCCTTGCCAAACGAACCCTAAAAGTGACTAAATAATTGGGCTTGGTGATCTTTTGTCAAACGTTAGGTGGAGATATGAATCTTTGTCAAATGGTGAAACAGCATCTTTGGAACGAAATTTTGTTCCTTTCGAGTGCATTAGAAATAAAATTAGTAAATAATATTTGTATGCCCAATCACTTTAGAAAATTCTTATGTTGAGCTATAAAAGTCGTTCAAAATGTCCAAGTCTCTTTGTTGATTCTTCTCGCAATGCTTGTTCTCGTCCCAAAGTCATCAGTGGAATTTCCACCTACTTCAGAGCCAATGCAACTTCATCAACCATCATTACCAAAAAAAATGAAAAAAAAAATTGATCAACCATTTTCACCTTGATGGGCCCACCTCGATGATCAAAACTATTTGTCACGTGAAGTCACCGGTTAGATTAGTCGTGAAAAGTTTAATTTGACAAGATATCGCTCTTTATACATTCATTGAATGTACAAATGTAAATCAAAAGGGACGGAGAATATGAGGTTAGAATTACTATTTCTGGTTGGGAATTTAAAGGACATTAGATATTTTAATGAAAACTTAAATGCTTTTTTATTATTATATGACAATTGAACATTTTTCATGATTATTCTTCCTACTCTTTATCTCAGGATTACGACTCCTATTTATCCCCCGATCAATTATGCTAGGACAATTAGGTTGAGATCGGCCAAAATTTAGGACACTCTTTGCTGTTTCCTATATGCATTTGCGTTAAATTCGAGTTGAATTTTGGAGATCAATCATTCGTCTCAACGAGCTGAGTCTAAAAAGTAATAACAAAATATAGGTAAAAGCAAAAAAAAGTTCACTAAACATAAAAAGGATTTGAACCACGTGTCGTTCGTGTCTTTAATATCGTGTTATCTTGATTTTTTTTTTCAATTTCGTTTTTCGTTTTCATACTTCTCTAAATAATCCCTTGGCCACAATCCCACCTAATCTTATCCCCAAACAAACAAACCCAAATGTAAAAATGATCGTGGATCTATTCTACGCTCGACATAAGTAGTCGAATCTCATATCTTGTCCCACAAAACAAACTAGTCCCAATAGGAAATAATAATGCTACGGATACAAACATTAATACACATTGTCCTACTCAGTAAACATGAAACTTCTATTCATTGTATGGTTCTAGATGCATCTGTATTCAAATTTGTGCACACACATATTCCTCCTCGTCGCATTTCTGGAGTGGAGGTAAAACCAAAGAGATTATCTTCTTTACAGAAGTCTCCCATTGTAGACCCCACCGTGCAATCATTGCAATAACCTGAACCGTTCATCTTGTAAGGCCCGCAAAATAATGTATCCAAGTAAAAAATCAACGTGATCAAACATTGATGGGTATGTCAAAAGTTGAATTTCGTTTAGAAAATGAACGGTCTGGATTCTATGTAGTTTTTAAGTTAAGTTGTTAAGTTAAAATGTCCATGACAATCCGTTTTTTTAAAACCAAAATTCAACTTTTGACATACTCATCGATGTCCGATCAAGCTAATTTTTTGCGTGAGTACATTTTTTTTATGGGCCCTACAAGAAGAACGGTGCAGATTATTGCAACGTATGCTCAGTGAGGTCCACAAAAGCCGGTGGTGCAAAATAATGTATGCACGCAAAATTATGTATCCACATATAGAAGACAATCTCAAATCCAAATGACCAAACCGAACGGGTCCTAAACCAATCTTTCCAGAAACCAGACTTTGAATTCTTCTCTAGCTCCTCCTCCTCCTCCTCCTCCTCCTCCTTCCACTTTTGACACTTCCAGTCGCCCCCGTGCCAAATCATTAACTGATTTTAGTCGGGCCAACAATCACCCAACCACAGAATTCAACTATATGGGTGGAAACCACAACCCATAGCTTCTTCCTTTCTCAATCTTATGGGAGGTGTTTCCGATCCCCAAAATCTCTCCCAATGAGAATTCCAATACTTTGTTGGCTTTTCTTGATACCTATTTTCATAATCTCAGTCTCAGGCCAGTGTCTCCACGAGCAGAAATCACTCTTGCTACAGCTCAAAAACAACCTCACTTTCAATTCATCAATTTCCACCAAACTCACAAACTGGAATCAAACACTCGACTGTTGCAAATGGAAAGGCGTCGCCTGCGATCATAACGGCTACATTGCGGGTCTCGATTTGAACAGCGAGAAGATCTCGAACGGAATCGGCTACTCCAGTACCCTTTTCAGTCTTAGGTATCTTGAAACCCTGAATTTGGCTAATAACAGTCTCAATTCCGCCCCAATTCCGTCAAATATTGGGAACCTCAAAAATTTGGAGCATTTGAATTTGTCAAATTCCGGATTTTCTGGGCAGATCCCAGTTGGGTTATCTCTCTTGACAAGGTTGGTTGTCCTTGATTTATCCACTCCGTATTTTCTTGGGACTCCTACGTTGCGAGTTGGTAATCCTAACTTATCAACACTTTTTGGTAACCTTAGTGGGGTTAAAGAGCTTTATTTGGATGGGGTGAATGTATCTGCAAATGGGTATGAGTGGGGTCAGGCCATTTCTACTTCAATGCCTAATCTTCGAGTTTTGAGCTTGTCAAATTGCTATCTATCAGGGCCTATTGATTCTTCACTGCAAAAACTTCACAATCTGTCAGAAATCAATCTGAGTTCGAACAATCTCACATCTCAGGTCCCGGGTTTCTTTGCAAATTTCCGAAATTTGACAGTCCTGAGACTCAGTTCTTCGAATTTGAACGGGACTTTTCCAGAGAACATTTTCCACCAGATACCTACCCTGAAGACTGTGAATTTGGCAAGCAATGAACTACTCAATGGTTCTTTACCTGATTTTCCACAAAATGGGTCCCTTCAGAATCTGGTGCTTAGCTTCACCAGTTTTTCTGGGAACTTACCGGATACGATTGGGGATTTGAGGGAGCTAAGAAGGATAGAGATTCCCGGGTGTTGTTTCAGCGGACCAATTCCAAAGTCGTTGGCAAACCTTAGTCACCTTGTTTATTTGGATTTTTCATTCAACAATTTTAGTGGTCCAATACCTTCGTTTCAAATATCCAAGAATCTCACTTTCATAGACCTCTCATATAATTCACTAACAGGGGTGGTTCTTTCAACCCACTTTGAAGGCCTTTTGAATCTTGTATATATAGATTTATCACACAACTTCTTCAATGCAAGCATTCCTTCTTCTCTGTTTTCCCTTCCATCTCTGAACAAAATTCTACTTTCCAACAACAAATTTAGTGGTCAAATTACGGGGTTTCCAAATGTATCCCTATCTCCACTTGACACGCTAGATTTGAGCAGTAACAAATTAGAAGGACCAATTCCTTCGTACTTCTTTGATTTTCGAAGGCTTAGTATACTCTCAGTTTCTTTCAATTATTTTAATGGCACCATGGAGCTCGGAATTATCCAAGGACTCCAAAACCTAACTCGACTTGAGCTTTCTTACAACAAGTTGACAGTCGATGTAAGTGCCAATATTTCTAGCTTGTCTTCCTTTCCTCGGCTAAATGTATTGAGTTTGGCTTCGTGCAATCTGCGAAAGTTTCCTGCACTGATGAACCAATCGAGAATCATCCATTTAGACCTTTCGGACAACCAAATTTCGGGGGTAATACCTAGCTGGATTTGGAATGTCGGAGATGGAAAACTTATGTTTCTCAATCTTTCTTGTAATCTCCTAGTGGGCTTACAAAGCGTATATATCATGCCTAGTCTTGGCATACTCGACCTTCATTCCAATCAGCTCAGTGGCGAAATTCCAGTACCCCCAGAAGCGACTATTTATGTGGACTACTCCGGCAATAAATTCAACTCTTCAATCCCTGCTGAAGTTGGCAACGGCATTGCCTCCGCTGTTTTCTTCTCTCTTTCAGATAACATGCTCTCTGGACCCATCCCTCCATCAATATGCAATGGGAGCTACCTTCGGGTTCTTGATTTGTCCAACAATAGATTAAGTGGCAAAATACCACAATGTCTGATTGACAGTCGCACTAAGACTCTTGGGGTACTGAACTTGGGTAACAACAGTCTTTCTGGTAATATATCCGGAACGTTCCAACAAGGATGTGCTTTAAAGACACTGGATTTGAGTGCGAACAAAATGGAAGGGCCGGTTCCAGAGTCCCTGTCGAATTGCACAAATTTGGAGGTTCTGAATCTTGGCAGCAACAAAATGAATGATAATTTCACTTGCTTCTTGAAATACTTGTCCAATTTGCGTGTCTTGGTTTTGCGGTCCAATGATTTCCAAGGGGGAATCCGCTGTCAAGGAGTGAATAATAGCACGTGGCGAAAGCTTCAAATCATCGATATATCTTACAACAACTTCAGCGGTGATCTGCCTCCGGAATACTTCTTACTTTGGAATGCAATGATGATTGATCGGAGCAATGGAAAATCAGAACTCTATCACCTGGGTTACGAGTTCCTGAATCTTAATAACTTCTACTATCAGGATAGAGTAACTGTATCCGTAAAAGGGCGAGATATAGAGCTGGTGAAGATCATAACTCTGTTCACTGCCGTTGATTTCTCGGGCAACAGTTTCGAAGGAGAGATACCGGATACCATTGGGGCTCTGAGTTCCCTCCACGTGCTCAACATGTCGCGAAACGCTCTCTCAGGTCAAATCCCATCAAAACTTGGAAAGTTGACACAGCTTGAATCATTAGACCTTTCAGTTAACAAGTTAAATGGGAGAATTCCGGAGACACTTACAGGCCTCACATTTCTTTCAGTCCTGAACTTATCACATAATCAACTGGTTGGAAGGATCCCGGAAGGCCGTCAACTTCAAACATTTTCAAATGATTCCTATCTAGGAAATGCAGGATTATGTGGGTTTCCTTTGAGCAATACTTGCAATGCACCGCCACCGGCACCATCAACAAAGCCAACACCAACATTTGATGAGGAAGAGATTAACTGGGTATACATAACTGCTATGTTGGGATATACCGTGGGGTTCGGAGTTATTGTTGGGCCACTTTTGTATTGTAAAAGATGGAGACAATGCTACTACAAACATATCGATCGAGCTATTTTGAGGATTCTCCATCACCAAGAGCGGCGAGCAAGACGTCAAAGAAGAAGAGACAACAGAAATGTGATTCGGAGACGCCAGCACCACTGAAAGGTAAGTGTTTGAAGAAAAGTGTTTTTGCCTATTTTACTGGGTTCACTTGTTTCAATAAAGTAAATCGGGTAAGGGCATTCCCCATACCTGAAATGTGCAAGCATAAAATGTTTTTAAAACGCCGTACGAATCGTGTATTATCTTTCCAAGTTTCTGAATTGTTTGTTGTATCATATGGAGAACAATGAAATATTAGAACCTATTATTACTACAATAAGATTAGTGAGTCATTTAGTAGTGTTACTGTAGAGATATGCATGCATCAATTGTCATGACATGGCAATCTATAAGATCTCATTAAGTGGTACGCATTGATGTTACTTGTTACATATCCATACGAGCTGTTCAAAACAAGAAAAGGAAAAACAAAGAAAAAGAAAGCATATCCAAGCATTGGATCGTACGATTTTGGCAACGCTCAGTGCAACACAAGCAAACTTCTAAAATTCTAATAGACGTACGATCAACAGCGATTTAAGTAATACTAAAGAAAATGAATGGAAATCAGATTTTCCATATCTCATTCAGGGAGGAAAGCACATCTAGTGATTCTATACGACCAAAAAGTTAGGGACGGCAAAACTACCGCAACGACAGATTCCATGCTCGTTTCCTGTTTGTTTTTTTGATAACTATCGATGTCTGATCAAGATAATTTTTTTACTGGATGCTCGTCTTAACGATCCCTACAACACCTATGGTTCAGATCAACGGGTTACCGAGCGCAAAATTGTACAACTTTTCTTGAAAATACTTTCAAATTACAAGGTCCTGAATTCTGAATGAAAATCAAACGAATTAGATCAATTATGTAAATATCCTATGAGCCTGGTTTTTTTGAAGACCACTTGAATAATTATTTTAAAATTATTAAACGGCTCGAATCGTTTATGTAGGACCCGTTTTCAGGTCCCACAAGATCGCATTTGGCAAACCACTTGGGTTGGCCACAAAACTATGCCGTTTAACAGTGCACAACAGCTTCTGTGTGGTACATGCACAGCAGCTTCTGTGCGGTATATGCACAGCAGCCTTAAGGAGACAATATGTGATTCGAATCTATAGTCTTTTCCTAAACACGGAGAGAAAATACCTTACTTTGACAAACAGCGTTATCAGCCCTTCTCAGTGTTGTCGTTGATGTAATAGCCCAACTAATTTGTTAAAAGTGAATAAATCAATGTGAGTATCATTTCTTATTGAAGCAGAGAGGTTTTGTTTCCTCTTGTGGTTATGATTTTGCACTTGTTTTTTATACAAGTCCATTATGATGAATTACACTATGCTTTTGACCCCTTTTTCATTTTACCCGAATCTCTCTTAACTTTTTGAGAAAAGAGAGTTTAATTTTCTTCCTCTGTGGTTTCGCCGGAGCTCTGGATGTTGCTGTAGCAGTTCTGGGTTTATGAGACTCCAATTCCATGGTAGTTTTGTTTGGTAAAACTTCGGCCGTTGAGATGTTGATTTCTATTGGCATTCTCTATGTGAGTGTGCTCTGTTTCCTTGAATAAACATTGGTTCCCTGTTTCTCAAAATAGAGATTGTTGTGGAAAATTTCTCTACTTCAAAACATGGCCAACCAAAAACCTTATGCCTTGTATTTTAAAACATGATTATACTCCAAAGGTAAAGGCATTAAGGCCTCGTTTGATTCGGGGATTAGGAGGGTGGGATGAGACTATTTTTGCCTAATCCCGCGCTGTCCCTTGTTTGGTTCCCCGAAAATAGCATGGGATTAACAATCCCAGGACAATTTTAATCCAATACGTATGGGACTGTGTAATACCTGGGGGGGTGTGGGACTAATTAGTCCGGGATAAAAGGACACGGAAGGATCTCCATCAACAATTACAAAATTGCCATTCTTCTTCTTCTTCTTCTTCTTCTCTCTCTCTCTCTCTCTCTCTCTCTCTCTCTCTCTCTACACCAGGCGACTCCATCTTCTTCGCAGCTAGCAGCCCTCTTCTTCTTGCTTTGATATCTTATGGATTATCACAGTAGGTATATTTTTCGTTTCCTATGTTGATCATCTATCACCTGTTTTGTCTTCATGTCCTCCTTTTAATTGGGTTTCATTATTATCTGATCTTGGTTCCTGTTTGATGAATTAATTCTCATTTTGGATTATTTGCCCTCTTCTTCGCATTTTGGATTATCTCGTGCAACCTGTTTTTTGATAACCCTGATGTGAAGGATATACATGGAAATCGTTTCTGGGTAAGAGAAATCGTCAAGCCAATCGGTTTGTTCAATCGTTTCTGGTTAGACTTGAACATTTTCGGTTTGTTCAAAGATATATACATGGAAATCGTTTCTGGGTAAGATTAATTTTCTCTGTTGCTAGAATTAATCCCAAAATTTAGTTTGGGGAACCAAACATGGGATTGACCGAAACACGGGATATCCCGGTGTTAATCCTACACGAATCAAACAAAGGATTGAGTGTGATTCAGTACTAAATTAGTCCCAGGACAAATAATCCCGGACTATTAATCCCAGGACTATCAATCCCATCTATTTTAGTCCGCGAATCAAACGAGGCGTAAGAAGCATGTGATGCATGGAAATTGTTAAGCTAAATGCACATGAGATGCACACGCCTTTCAATCCAATTCCAAGCATTTTTTTACGGCAAACTTTCTTTCCACATATTGAACCACTAGGCGGAGTATCTAGACTTGACTAAAATAAAACCACCTCCCAAACTTAATGGAAAAGAACAAATACAGACTCCACTGGTTTGTCGGTATCCGGAAATCGCAAATTAACATAACAATGACTACTAAAAATATCTAGTGTAACAGCATCCCAGCAGTTTCTCTTATGGAAAAAACATCACTAGCAAAGGGAATTGATATTGACACTCCCCATTTTGATATTGGCACTCCCGATTTTGTCTCTATTAGGTGAAATTACTGAATCACCCTTGTACTTTTAATTACATTTTTCTCTTGCTTTCAAAATACAAGGGCGGTTTAGTAACTTCACCTAATAAAGACAAAATGGGGAGTGCCAATATTAAAATGGAGAGTGTCAATATCAATTCCCCTAACAAAAATGACAATTAACAAAACATGAAACTACCATTGGGTGGGGCCTCCGTCCTCTCAGCTTGCAAAGAAGGACGGGATTGAGCCTAGCAACATGCCAAACTTCCAGATTACTATCATGCAGCTTTCGTGCAACATGGTCTTGTTGAACCTAGTATCCCGCGGAGTTTTTTTTTTTTTTTTAAAAAAAAAAAAATTGTCTAGAGCTTTATTGTTTGATAGGGTTGGCTCAGTTACTCCCTATACCGTAAATATGCAAAATGCCTTTGTTCTCTGTGTGATATAGTAGGTGGTTTCACACACATAGAAAAACATAATAGGAGAGGTTTGTACTTCCGGGGGAAAAAAAAAGAACTATTACGAAAGCAGTGTAAAAGCATTTGGGCTCACTATTTTTTTCTAAAGAACCGATGAAATGGAAAATGGGAACACAAGAAAAAGCTCGAGTGCAGTTAAAGCAAAAACGAAGGACTAGGGACAAAGATCTTGACCTTGTTGAGTCAAAGTCTTCAATAAATAGTCATTGCTTGTTGAGGACAATGATAATATGGGACCTGAGAGAAACTAATAACACATCACAGGAAATACCGTGGAACCTTCACAGAACTAGTTTCCAACACCTAGAATTTTAACCTTTTTCAGTTGAAGGTGTATAAGAAAATACATTTATAAGTGCACTGAAAGTTCTTTAATTGGCACAATTATTACCAATATAGGAGGGTAAGCTTAGTTGCGTTTACGTAAAAGCATATTTGGGATCAGGTGTGGGGAGCGAGAGAATGTAGAAGAATCTGAAGTTAGGAGTGTGTACATATATGTCACATCGTATATTTAAATACCAACGTAGCTTGTACAAGTATTAGTTTGCCATTGGTCCTTGTATAAATAAGAAAATACATTTACTTGAGAAAATTTGAGTTAACAGAATTATAGTATCTTATCAATAATGTAAAGCCCAATAATGTAATTTGCATGCTTGTGTGGTGATTTGAGTTAACTAGGTGTTTACCAATTTTTCCCTCCATCAAAATCGATAAAACAAAGTCAACAACCAAAACAAGGGCAAGCAATGCGGCTCGAATCCGTGGTTCCTCTCGCCGTATTTCAAGACTTCACCGGATGTAAAATGGCAAGCCAATCAAATGTGCCTGCCGGTTAAGCCAGTGAACAGCGTTCCACCTAGCGCACGAACGAAGATCAAATTTCTCCCTCTGCCTCCCTCGATCATTCAACCATCGCCTTAAGACACCAATAATGTGCCTGCCGGTTAAGCCAGTAAACAGCATTCCGTGGGATTAGTTGATGTTTGTCGTTGATTTAGAGCTCAAAAAGCACGAAATCTGGTTCTCTCTCTCTCTCTCTCTCTCTCTCTCAAAATACCGATCATGCCTATTGGCATACCTTGTATGGGCATGTACTTTGTATATACAGCATGCGTCCCATACTGCCAGTCTTTTTCGTGCAAAGAAGTGTTTATATTTTTTTTAATTTATATATAAAAAAGGGGAAATCTTTTAATTTGAACTTTGAAGCCTGACATCATTCTTCATTTGCCAGCTAATGTGCATTGCCATTGAACTGAGGAGACAATATGTGATTGCAATCTATAGTCTTTTCTAAACACGGCGAAAAGGAAGATGATTTTTTTTCACTTCTCAATTCTCTTTCGCAATAACGGTGAGACACCAAAAAAGGAGGATTAAGCAAAGTGAGCCTTTCAAGAGAAAAAATACCTTACTTTTCCAAATGCCGCCACCGGCCTGATGTTCTGTGTCTACTCCGCCACCACCACAAGAGCGCACGTGAGAGCGAGAGAGAAGTCAGCCGAAGCAGATTGGTGATTGGTGCACCTTTTAACCAACTAGAGCCAAGACACACATGATGCGTGTGCAAGTTGAACTTTAATTTTAAAAAAAAGTATGGGGTACACTCTATTTGAAAAAATATAAAAAAGTTCGACTTGCGTCCATCGCCTATGCCCCGGCCTCTAATTAGTAAGGAAATGCCATTAAAATTGATCTGAAAAAATATTAAAAAGTTCGACTTGCGTCCATCTTGCTCCAGCCTCTAATTAGTAAGAAAATGCTATTAAAATTGAACAATTTTGTACATACATGTTTCGTAGTGAACAAAACACTAAATCATCATCTATGAATTCAATTGTACCCATAAATAAGCAACGCAACGCCAGGCAATGTCCCAAAAACCAGTCTTTCATTCTACTACGTGGCAACCCTATAACAACCCCCATACAAATTAAGATCTCAAATTAATGTAGAGTGTCAATCAAGGGGAATCAACCTTGTGAAAAAACATGAGATTTACAAAGAAAGAAACGAGAAGAAAAAATCTATGACCTTTGTAAAGTATGACCAATTTTTTAAAATATGATTTTTTTTATAAAGAATTGTTATAGGGTCCATTATAGCTTTTTATAATACCTCTAGTCCACCTAATGTTTTCATAACATCTCTAATCCACCAAATCACTTTTTTTATTCTCTTAGGTCCATTCTATTTTTTTACTAGACAAATGTACCCTTACATTAAATTTAATACATAATATACATTTACCGGAAAAGTCGTCGGCGTCGGAAAGTCTGTCGGAAAAGTCGCTGGGAAATTGGACTTTGTCGGAAAAGTTCGCCGGAAAATCCTATCGGCGCCGGAAAATTGACCGGCGCAGATGTGGTTATCTGAACTATGTCATTTTTTTAAAAAACCTACTTAGGATCAGATGTGGTTATCTTGACTCGCAAGAGGTGGTTATCATACTCATAAGATGTGGTTATCTGGACATATTTTTGTTTAAAAAACTTACTTGGGATCAAGTCATCAACCACCCAAGCACTACAAGGTAGCAGCACAAACCCTCTGCTTTTAACATAAAAAATTTACTGAAAATTGAATAAAACAAAAAACCACTTATGATTTTGTCGGAGTGAACGAAAATCATTTTTTAGAGTTCAAGATTAGAGCTCTAACACGAGTTTATTGGCGCCAACAGCCAATACGGGTCTCAAATTAAAATCTAAGAAAATAGATTTTGAGCCTAGAAGTAGACTTGCCTTGGCGAGGCAGTTTCAGTGGTGCCATTCCACCGACGAGACGATCACGGAGTGCTTTTCCACGGGCTGCCGCAAAGAAGGATAGTGAGATCTACTCTCACTACTCACGCCGTTCATCTTCCACAAGTCTGGTGAACCGCCCCGAGCCATCAACGCGAAGCTTAAGCCGCCTTACCTGATTTTGGACGGTATACCTCAAGCTGCAATACGTTGTTCGAAGTCGGAGTAGATTTAATCAAAGAAACCAAACTCTGTCTTGCTTTGTTTCCATGAAAGAGTAACTTTGCTCTTACCCAAAAAAAGAGGTCATCTTGTTTTTATCTACTACATCTGCTATCATTTAAGGCAGACCAAGAAAAAAAAAAGATTTTTGTTGCCGACAAAACTGAAGAAATGGTTGAAGCTCCTAATCACTTCCCCGAGCCTACTTTCAAGTAAGTGGGCCATTCAATTTTCAATTTTCAAGTAAATGGTCGCCATTAACGCCTGAGTTTTGAGCTCGGAATTTCTTCGGGCATCGAGGAGGGTGAGCACGTGCGCACGAGGGGCAAGGGGTTTAGAGGTTCACACGTGTAGTTTGTTGCGTATAAGTGGGGGTAGTTGGGTCTTTCGTTATTCTAGTGGATTTTATGTCTTAGAGAATATTTGGGTGGACCTTAGACTCTAGGAAATTGCTATAGTGGACCCTATAACAACTCTTCCTTTTTTTTATTGAATAATATGGCTGTTTGAGTTAGAGGAAAATTGGAAGAAAATTTTCTTTTACTAACACTTAATAATTAATGTCCAACGAATTTTTGAAAATATGATTTTTTATTGAATAATATGGTTGTTTGAGTTAGGGGAAAATTGGAAGAGAATTTTGTTTTACTGACACTTATATAATTAATGTCCAACAAATCTCTACTTTGTTCAGAATTTTCATTTTTAATTATAGAAAGTCATTTTTTTCAAATGCTAATTAAACAACGCCAAACAATTAAAATAAAAAAATCAAAAAAGTTGCTCACGAAACTTGATTTTCGAGTAACATAATGCACATTGAAGAGCAAACACAAACAAAAAAAACTCACATGTTTGTGCAGTTGTCTCAATTTTCGGGAAGGTGGTTCTAACCGAATCTATTTCTTGGATCAATACTTCTTCCCCATTTCATTATCTGGTTCTCTCTGTCCCATCTCATCAAAAGCGGAGGAAGGGGAGAGAGTTTGAAGTTACTATACCGCATCATGATTCATAGAAGACAAAAAGGAAAAAAAGGGTCGGGTAAATTTTAGAGGTATCAACCACATCTAGGATTTCCTCTACCATTTTCGGTAACCTTTTGCACAAAAAACTGAAGCAGTTGCAGATGAGGGAAGGGCAAAAAATAACCGCAGCGGTTTGTGGGTGGTAATTGTAGTATTTGGTTTTCCATTAATGCCCTTACAGTTACTAAGTGCATCAATTAATTTTAAGGGTCATGTGTTTCACTTTTGGGACAACTTTGGAATATCAAATTGTGAGTCAGGCTCAAAATTTTGTCCACACCAAAGTGTTGCTCTCCCTTTATATATTAGAATAGATATTAAGTTGGAGGCAAGTTTAACACTCGGCAAACAGCGTTATCAGCCCTTCTCACCGTTATGTTTAATGGCTTTGAAGACTCCTTCCCCAAACTATTAATGTTTTTTCTCTTTGCTCTCGTCTTTTTTTTTTTCACATGCCACCGATTGATTTGCGTAATTCCTTTTTATCCAAATTGTTTGTTCCCCCATTCTTCAATACAACTGGAAACAAAATGCAAATGGAGAATTAGAACTCAAAACATGTCATCAATTGCTTTTGATACCAGCCCATTATGATGAATTACACTATGGCTAGAGTAAGATTTAAATACGACAAAAAAAAATGGAATAGTTACATTTTATAAGCCAAATCATCCTGATCCCTTTCCATTTTACCCGATTCTCTCTTAATTTCTTGAGAGATGAATGAGTTTAATTTTTTGAGAGAAGAAAAGTCGAATTTTCCCCAATAGACGAGATGGTAACCCAATAGAGTGATCATATTTTCTTTTTGTAATCGTCCGAAACACGTACAATGAAGTTCAAGGGCATTAAATTTGGTAGAAATTGTTTACCTAATGCTTTTTTCCATGTGTTTTCATGTGTCATTTGAGTTGACATCTTATTTCTTCACCCAAACAAGAGATGAGAGAAAAGGGAAAAATCGGCAAATGGGAACGCAAAGAAAAAGCTCGACTGCAGTCAAATAAAAAATGAAGGACTAGGGACAAAGATCTTGACCTCGATGAGTCAAAGTCTTCAATCGATAGTCATTGCTCGACCTACCATTTGTCCAAATTAATCACACGTCAAAGGAATTACTATGGAAACTTCAGAGAACTAGTTTCCAACACAACTAAAATTTTAACTTTTTTTAGTTGAAGGTGTATAAGAAAATACATTCATAAGTGCATTGAAAATTCATTGATTTTTGAAAATACATTTTCAAGTGCATTGAAAGCTCATCTATACCACTGGAAGGTGTATAGATATCTCTGAAAATTCATTGAAATTCTAAATTTTTTTGACATCATTTATGCATTATCCACCATTGCCTAGTGGGTTGCGGTTATCATAAGCATTTATGTTATTAGATTTGGTTGGGTTGGCACAATTATTAAGTTATTACTAATTTACAAGGGTAAGTTTAGTTGCGTTTACGAACGATCACAATTGGATTAGAGTAAAATCAAGGGGTGATTACCACTTTCAAATTGCTTATATCTTTTAAATTATAAATTCTATGTGATTAGAATAAATTTTTGGTTGATAGAACTAAAAAAAAAGATCCATTTTGCATAGAAAAAAGAAATATTAATTAAAAGATCTAGCTCCATTTTTTTTAATCACGTTAAAGAACAAGTATAATGGGTTTGAGTGAACAAGTAACCCTTGACAAAGCTCATTGGAGAACAAGGATTCATGTAGCCGACCCCAAGTAACTAGGATACAAGGTTCAGTTTGGCTTGGTTTACGATAAAATAGAACGAGGATCAATCAATTGGGATGGAGGAGTGTATAAAAGCACCTTCCCCATTGAGCATTTCATCACCATTTTCAATTTTGCTTCACAACTGAAGTCGAAAAAATGAGAATTGAATTCATTACCTGTTTTTTCTCAATCACCGCACTCACAATCTTTTGCTGTATTACCATTCCAGTAAATAGCCAATGTCTGGAGCATCAAAAATCTTTGTTGCTTCAATTGAAGAATAGCCTCGAGTTCGATCCAACTTCCTCTGTCAAGTTGGTGAACTGGACTCAAAGCTATGATTGCTGTCAATGGAATGGTGTGACTTGTGACCATTCCGGACGTGTTATAGGTCTCGACCTAAACACGGAATCAATCTCCGGAGGTTTGAACCACTCAAGTAGCCTTTTCAGTCTCAAGTTTCTAAAGAAGCTGAACTTGGCTTACAATAGCTTCAACTTCACACAAATTCCATCCAGTTTTGGAGTCCTCACCAATCTGACATATCTGAATTTGTCACACATTGAATTTGCCGGGCAGATTCCTATGGAATTCTCGCGCTTGACGAGGTTGATAAAGCTTGATCTATCTTCTGAGTATTTTATCAGAATTGAGCACCCGGATTTATTTGCACTTCTCCGTAACCTTAGTGGGCTTACTGAGCTTTATTTGGACGGTGTAGATATATCAGTCAATGCGTATGAATGGGGTCAGGCCATTTCGTCTGCACTGCCTAACCTGCGAGTTTTGAGTTTGAGAGGCTGTTCACTTTCAGGCCCTATTGATTCGTCCCTTCAAAATCTTCAGTTTCTTTCTGAGATCAATCTTGATTCGAACATTCTCTCTGCTCCAGTTCCGGATTTCTTAGCAAATTTCTCGAATTTGAAGGTGTTGATTCTCAGTTCTTGCTTCCTGTATGGAACATTTCCAGACATCATATTTGAGCGGGTGCAAACGCTGGAGACTCTGGATATGTCATACAATTCACAACTCACTGGTCGTTTACCAGATTTCCAAAAAAATCAGTCCCTTCGGAATCTGGCGCTTAGCTCCACCAATTTTTCAGGGTATTTACCGGAATCTGTTGGGAATTTAATGGAGCTAAGAAGGTTAGAGATTGACGAGTGCCATTTCAGCGGGCCAATTCCAAATGCATTGGCGAACCTTAGTCAGCTTGTTTATTTGGATCTTTCAGAAAATAATTTTATTGGTCCAATACCTTCTTTTCAGGGGTTGAAGAAACTCACTCACATAGACCTCTCTCGTAATGCACTAACTGGTGTGGTTCTATCAACTCAATTTGAAAGCCTTTTGGATCTTTATCATATAGATTTATCACAAAACTCCTTCAATGGGAGTATTCCTTCTTCTCTGTTTTTCCTTCCATCTCTGCAGAAAATTCTGCTTTCCGACAATAAATTTAGTGGTCAAATTACGGGGTTTTCAAATGAATCCTTGTCTCCACTTGGCACGCTGGATTTGAGTCGTAACAAATTAGAAGGGCCTATCCCCTCGTATTTCTTCCATTTTCTAAGGCTTAGTACCCTCTCACTTTCTTTCAATAATTTTAGTGGCGATATAGACCTAGAAATTTTACAGAGACTCCAAAATCTTTCTACACTTGAGCTTTCACACAACAGCTTGACAGTCAATGCAAGTGTCAGTAACTCTAGCTCATCATCCTTTCCCCAACTCAAAACATTAAAATTGGCTTCTTGCAAGTTGCAAAAGTTCCCTCCTCTGATGAACCAGTCGGGGTTGTTAGAGTTAGACCTTTCCAAAAACCAAATTTCTGGGGTAATACCTAATTGGATTTGGAATGTAAGTGGTGGAGATCAAGTTTATATGAATCTTTCTTGTAATCTCCTAGTGGGTTTTCAACCGGAATTCAGTATTCCTGTTATTGATTTCCTTGATCTTCATTCCAATAAGCTCCAGGGTGAAATCCCAATACCAGAATCAGCAAACTATTGGGACTACTCAAGGAATAGTTTCAGCTCTTCTATCCCTGCTGAAATTGGCAACAAGATTGCCTGTGTTAATTTCTTGTCTCTTTCAGATAACATGCTTTCTGGACCCCATCCCTCCATCAATATGCAATGGATTCACCCTTTATGTTCTTGATTTGTCCAACAATAAATTCAGTGGCATTATACCCAAGTGTCTGATTGATGCGAGTATTATTTACCTCGCCGTACTAAATTTGCACAACAACAATCTTACTGGTAACATTAGGGGGACATTCCAAGAAAGTTGCCGTTTGAGGACCCTTGATTTGAGTGGAAATAACTTGGAAGGGGAGGTTCCAAAATCCCTAGCCAATTGTGCAGATATGGAGGTTTTAAATCTCGGTACCAACAACAAAAATGGTAACTTCCCGTGCTTCTTGACAAACTTTTCCAAATTGCGCGTCTTAGCTCTGCGATCCAACAAATTTCATGGAAACATTCTCTGCCGAGGAATCGATAATAATATTTGGCCAAAGCTTCAAATCATTGACCTGGCTTTGAACAACTTCAGCGGTATTCTACCGCCAGCATTCTTTTCACAGAGGAAGGCAATGATGGGTGGGGGTAATGCAAAATCGCATCTCAATCTCTTGCGCTTGTGGACATTGGGTGCAAACTACTATCAGGATTCAGTGACAGTTATCAACAAAGGGATGGAGATGAAGCTGGTGAAGATCTTAACTGTATTTACAACCATCGATTTCTCCAACAACAATTTCAAAGGAGAAATACCAGATACAGTTGGGCATCTGAAGTCCCTCCATGCTCTCAACCTATCACACAATGTCCTCACAGGTTCAATCCCATCAGCACTTGGAAACTTGACACAGCTTGAATCACTAGACCTCTCGTGGAACAAGCTCGGTGGAAGCATCCCGGTGACACTTGCAAGTCTGACATTTCTTTCAGTCCTAAACTTATCATACAATCAACTCGTTGGAATGATCCCAAGAGGCTCCCAGCTTCAAACATTTTCAGAAACATCATTCGAAGGAAACAAAGGATTATGCGGAGCTCCTTTGATTGCTAGTTGCGGTGAAGCAGAACCGAGAAGGCCAACATTTGATAGAAGGCAAGAGGATGAGATTAACTGGGTCTACATAACCGCTACGTTGGGATATACTATGGGGTTTGGAGTTATTGTTGGGCCACTTTTGTATTCGAAAAGATGGAGACAATACTACTACAAACTTGTCGATAGAGTTATTCTGAGGATTCTCCATCACCAAGAGCAGCGAGCAAGACAACAAAAAAGAAGAAACAACATAAACCAGCTTCAGAGACGTCAGCACCACTGAAGGGTAAGCATTTGAAGCACAGTGTGATTGTGTTTTTTCACTTGGCTCAACTTGCTTCAATAAAGTATATTCAGATAAGGGCGTATGTCAAATGTTCGGGGCAAGATAGTTGTTCTATTGAACTGAAATGTGCAAGCATAGTTGTAAAATCTGCATATGAATCATGTATCATCTTTCTTAGTTTTCAATAAGAGGTGTGTGTTTTTTTTTTTTTTTTGTTCAAATGTTAGGAGAACTTACATTTATCGAGTTTTTTTTTCTTTTTCCAAATGTTAGGAGAACTTACTCTACTCTATGATGGGTAGGAAACACGTTTGAACTACATAACTTTTGCACCGTAAGTGTGGTCAATAGTCACGCTCATTTTACACGAGTTTGTAAGTATATTTTCATTTTAGTAATGTTTTGTATTCGCTTATTTCACTATTCACGCTTTCTTCCCTCTTTCTTCTCCCACCTAGCACACGAACGAAGATTGAATTTCTCCCTTTGCCTCCCCCGGTCGCCCGACCATAGCCTTAAGCCACCGATAATTTGCCTGGCGTTTAAGCCCCTGATAAGCATTCTGTGGGATTAGTTGATCTCTCTCTTTCTGTGTACAGCAAAATACCGGTCATGCCTATTGGCATACCTTATATGAGCATGGACTTGTATATACTCCATGGATCCCAAACTGCTAGTCTTTTTCATGCAAAGAATTGTTTATATATTTTTAATTAATGAAACAGGGGATGCTTTTTAATTCTTTGGACGGCCTAAAAGAGATGAGCAATTTAAAACAAATCATTATCTATGCATGTACCCATTACTTATTGTTTGCGTAGGTCCCACTTTTTAATAATGCTCTATGTAAGAAATCAGCTTGAACTTTTTAACTAAACTCTGTTTGCGACTCCTTTATTTTGCCAATTTTAAGTTGACTAAAATATTTGTCCAATTTTAAGTTGACTAAAAAAAAGTTCATTTAATATCCTTTTTTGAAAAAATATTCCTTGGAGAATGTGCACTTTTTTAGTGTAGAAAAAGTGTGGGGCATTTCTGGAAACTAAAATTCTTTTAGTAGTAGTCAATTTGTCCCTTTACCGGTCATCTGCCGGGTGGATAAGGAAGAATGACATATAAGAGGCGGATATGGCAAAGGGAGGTTAGTTATGGACATAAAATTAGTTTATACTTGGTAGTTGATGTTGTGGATTAATTAGAGTCGACAATGAGACAAATTACTTGGTTTCCCTTCTTAAATCATTGCATTGAGAATATATTTGAGGGGGAATGCGGTCTAATTCAAATTCTAGAGGGGGTGGGATTGGCTTAGACCGGATAAGCTCTCCCCCACTCTTCTCCATCTTCCATCTCCCATTACCAAATACCCTTCTTCCTTTTCTCATTCCCTCCGTTCTCCTCCTGAAAAACAGAATAGGTCCTTAAGAAGCTGGAAATCCAATATTAAACAAACCAATTGGGAACGTTCTTTCGATATTTTTCGGGTGGAGTTGCCACCACTCAAAGCATTCAATAGAAAAAATAACTAAAGAGAAAGGTAAAAGAAAACTACAATAATAGGGGTATCATAAGATGGGCTCCTAGAACTTGGGACAATTGGGTTGCTCATTTCTTTGCAATCAGAGGTAAAACTCTAAAATCACTCATACTCAAATTGGCATTCACCTCAACAATCTACCAAATTTGGATAGAGAGAAATACACGCAAATTTCAGACTAAAGCATGTCCAATATCTATGGTAGTGAGAAAAATTCATTCAATGGTTAGATATAGATTGTTATCTCTGGATAAATTACCCAAGGGGGCACAGTCTACAAAGCTCCTTGCTAGTTGGGGCATAGATTGATTTGGATTTGTTGTATCTTTGTGCTATCATCCTCTGGTTGTTGGTTTCAGGTTTCAATCTAAACAGGTTCCTCTTGTTTGTGGATAAAGCATTAACCATTTACAGACTTTTGCTATGGACCATTATGGTTTCATTCCAGATAGACGTCACTTGCTCATGGTTATAGAGGTTCAGTGTATGCAGGATCTTGCTTTTGGCCACTTACTATACTTCTATTATCAGGTAGTTATCTTAAACTCGTTTATGCTCTGATTGAGCTCTTGCTGACTGGAATTATGTGTAGACTGGAATACATTTTGGTATTGTGATTGTTGACTTGATCATTATATGAGTTGTGTGCATCATTATACTTAAGAGCCTGTGTGAGGTGTGAGTTTGAGCCTCTGATTTTTTTGAGAGAGGAGATAATATTTAGTGGGGGAATTTGGTGAGGCACAGTTGAGGGAGTTCGGATCTTTTAGAGAGAGTAAGGAAGTGCGAGGTTTCAAGGGAGTAGAAAGGTGAGCCTCTATACTTTTTTAGGATGTCCTTTGTGTGCATATTATCCACCTTTATAGCTTTGATCTGATTTGATATCCTAGTTGGGCCCTTCTTTTGTTGTGTGCTCTTATATGATCTGCCAGGCTAAGTGCAATGGACACTTCTCTTGATTTCTAGGCAGGTGCTGTCCAATTTTGGGCAGCCGTCCATCTTGTCCAATTATTATAGTCTGGGTATCTACCATGGCACAACCCAGGTTCTCTTCCATTCATGGGCTGCTGGGCTAGGCAGTTCCAGTTGGGCCCTTCACTTTTACAGTCAGTTGTGTGCCTTCCCGAGCTATACTACGTCCCAGTTAGTCCCCATATTGTTAACCTTTTGGTATCCTACCCAATGTGTACTGTTGCTGAAATCTCCGTTGGAACCTATCCCTAGTGGGGATTTTCTGGCTTGCCTAGTTTTGTTGCCCACTGCGTTGGGATCCAACCTAACAGAGGGGGTTGTCCTCTGATGCTCTATTTGCATGTTTTCAACTTCCTACGTAGAGGAATACTCTCCATCTTGTTTATTCCTTTGTTGCATGTCCCACCTATTGTAGCCCTATGGCCATCCCCGCAATTTTTTGTTTTCTTTTTCTTGTTTTCTTTTGTTTTGTTTTGTCCTCCCTAGGGTATGCCCCTTGTAGGCTGTATATTCTTTTTGCCTCTTTTATTTTCAAGCTTGGTTTACCCAAAAAAAAAAACAAAACAACCCATCCCCCTCAAAGTACTTACTTGTTTGAATCTAAACCCTAATGACGTAAAACAAGTCAACTGAGGAGGACCTACTATGCAATTCGAACCAAAAACAAACGTAGCCTCAGTCTGATAAATTTTGTTATTTTTCGAACCAAAAACAAACGTAGCTTCAGTCTGAATAACCATTTTTCCCCTCTTAATTTGCATTACTTATTAATAATTCGTAGATCTAATTAACTATGTGGTTTTTTTTTTGTTAAATGATAAAAGAGATCATACATCCGAATGGGCCGCCGTCCCCCGAAAAGGAGAACGAAGCCACAAGGAGGCGTAAACAAGAACCAGATTTAGCACCTCACACAAAATAGGAGCAAAACACCGGCAACTCATTGCCACTCCAATAATAACTACCACAACAACCGAAAACATCCTTGAAGGGATGAGAAAAGTCCCTAGGAGGAGAAAAACTAACGAACTAACATAAAAGATAACAAAAAACTACAAGCCCACAACCAGTCAAGGAACCAAAGCACCAAGTTGACAACACTAAGTCACACCAAGTCTGATCCAGTCACCCCGAGTTGAAGACGAGTCGCTCTAACACATCCTGTCCATAGGCCAAAGCTTCATCTCCGGCAAGATCCCGACGCCTTCACCGCAGAGCTCACCTCCGGCAACCACAGTTCTTGATGCACCTCCGGCGACCCGTTAGGAAACTCGGTCAATATATCCATAAAAGCCAATCATAGTTCTGGTTGGGGATGGATGTGTAATTGACACTCCGAAATTATGAGAATTATGTGAAAAGGGCAATATATCAACTATGTGAAGTCCACTGAAATTAATTAGACTCCACAATTGAACGAGCAATAGGCACTATAAACGGGAAGAAATAACAACGAAGAAAGTCTCTAAAATCAAGATTTAAGTTCCGGAGTCCTACCCAACCTTCTATTAGGGAATTTTTGAAGTAATTTCCTTTAAATCAAACTTGATTTTGCTTGTTTTCGTTAACCTGAAAGAAAATTGAGGCACAAGGGTTCTAATCTCGTTGGTAGATTTTTTATGGCCGGTAGTTCTATGTTCTCTATTTTCTTTTTGCGGGTTGATTAAATCTTGTGGCCGATTCAAACTTGAGATTTTGGCTCAAGCCAGAAGAGACTAACGAGACCGATAAAACTGGTGACAACTGACCCATCCAATCCAACTACGTAATGGTCCAGTTTCGGTTTCAATTTTCACAAACCGAATGAACTGATTCGGTTCCTGAAAATGTCCAAAACCGGACCGGACCGGACCAGTTGCACACCTAGTTTTAAGGACCAGTCGTTTTTAGGATTTGAACCTCCCGTTTTGAGGTTGCAAGGAAAGGTGGTCGACAACCACAACGCCATTTTAAAGGATACAAAGTTACAAACCTCATTTAAGAGGTAGACGACTTTAATAAATGAAACACATAGTATGAGACGAAGTAAACCCAGATCGTGGTTTTTCATAAGCGGGCCGGGTGTGATTGAATCATCGGGAACAGGAGAATTTGTCATGATTTTCAGAGAGACATAAGGTAATTTGATGATGACTAGAAGAGGAAGAGGGGAGATGCGTGGAGTGATGACGAGTGATCGCGCTTATGCCCACGTCTTGTATACGGTAAAAAAATGTCTATATACTTGCTAATATATGCTTATTTATTTGTATATACAGCTATATACAAGAAATCAGCATGAATATTTTTGAAAAAGATCTGTTTGTGACTCATTGATTTTGTCAATCACTGCAATATGTTTTGCAATATGTTTCAATTCAGTGTCTATTTGCGTTTTTTCATTAGTTAAAGACAAAAGCGAGACGAAGCAGTGAGATTTTGTTGAATTACAATTTACGAACAAATGAGACTATCTGCCATGTAGATTTTGTCCAAGGCTGATTTTGTGTTCCATTGTCGTGTTTCACTCGTTTTTCCTTTCACCTTCCTGGTCATTCATGTTCTTGAAAACTCACAAACTACTCGCAAACTCAATGTCCAAATCCCTATTTAAACCATCAAATGTAGTTTGTAAAGTTGAGCTATTTTCATTGAAATCTGTAGCCATCCAAACAGACTTGTCAAAGATGGAGAAATCGCTAATAAGAATTTCTCAATCAATAAAAGAAAATAAAACCACTGGGTGGGCCTCTGCTGCCAAGAAGGACCAAAGATTGAGCATACACACCAAAATTCCAGATTACTCCTATCCGAACCATGGGCCGAACATGAGAATTCAACGGTATGATACGTTCATCTTGTAGCTCTACTTGTGCTTCTTATTTATTTAAAAAATCGCATCAATATGAAAACGGTAGCACAAGATTTTATTTGATTTGTCTACGAATACATAAACAAGAACTGTGATTTTGTTTTTACAGACCATCTATTTGTGAAGCCAGACGCATCGAAATCACGTATGTACGATTATCAGATCAATCGACACAGTTTACAATACCCCTGCATCAAACTGTGGGCAGTATTGCCCCCTATGGGCAGTAAACTAACACAAGACTTCACATAATAACAGGAATACGCGTCCATAAATGTGCCATAGACTTGGACACCAACCCAATATTCATGAGTAGATGAACAAACCATTGGCATCGTTGCTAAGATTTTCTATTCCCTTAGCAGAATCTAGCCTCGCGGTGCAGTTAAGCTAGAAAAGTTGAATTTTCCGTAACAGATGCAATGGTACCCAAAAGATTGATAAGATATTCGTTTCCTTTCATCCTAAATACATACGTCATACGTTGAAGTTCAATAGCCTCGCGCTTTTGCAGTAATTTGAGTCTACATTAAAGTAACTAGCTTATATCTAACCACTTCACCAAAGCAACAGATGAAAGAAAAGGGACAAGCCAACCAAGGACCTTGACCTTGTTGTGTTATAGAGATTCAAAGTTTTCGATCAGCGATTCTTCATCCTTGATGCCAGAGTCCTTACGCTCCAATTTGAATATTTTCATGTAGCGGACAAACCCAGTGTTGAGGGTTGGGTCATCTATTTCGAATCCGGGCTATGCTGGTTTAGCTGGCATTTTCGCAACCATGGGTCAATTTATCCAAGCTTACCAGCGATCGATCCGTATAAATTCCAACATGGCTGCAGTGTTATGCGTGGTAAGGGCAGGTTTATGGCTTTCTTATAATCATTACATTTTCGTTCTCATAATCAAATTGTGGAAACGGATTCTCGTTTTGTTTTTAATGCCTCCTGCAAGAAGCAGGTCAAGCCCGAGCATTTGCGCGAACTTATCCAGGACTTATCAAGGGGAGTATTCCTCCTTCTCTGTTTTCCCTTTCAGAGTTTCTTCCAATCAAATCCTCTTCTGCTTTGGATGCACTACAGTTGAGTAGTACCAAATTACAAAAGGCCTATTCCCTCGTATTTATTTGATTTTCAAAGTCTCTAGGGCGGCTCTAGGATTTTCATCTAGCGCTAACAAAAATACGTAGAGGTCCGCTAGACGAGTAACCCAACACTGACAATACTAAAGAAAATTTAATTTATATCCAAAATTTTTAGTTTTTTCAGTACATTTTTTTTTAACCCAACGAGGTCGCCTGACCTTGCTAGAATAGTAGTAGAGCTGCCCCCTGCCGTGACCTCTTTCTTTCTTTTAACAACTTCAGTGGAACAGTGCACCTAGAAAGTATATTCCATAGGCCCAAAAATTTTAGTGGGCTTGAGCTTTCACACAATAGCTTGATAGTCAATCAAAAGATTAGGATTGGCTTCTTGCAAGCTGCAAAAGTTCCCTCCTCTAATGTGCCAATTGTCGTCATTTCATTTAGACCTCTCCGACAGCCAAATTTCTGAGCTAATACCTAATTGGATTTGGAATGTTGGGGGTAAATATGCAAATTATCTTAATCTTTCTTGTAAAATCTCCTTTTGGGTTTGCAAGGGGAAACTATATTCATGGTTATGTAGTCCTTGACCTTCATTCCAATCACCTCCGCGGTGAAATCCCAATACCACCAGTACATGAATGTTATGTGGACTACTCGAGAAAGAAAGGATTACGCGGAGCTCCTTTTATTGCTAGTTCCAAGGAAGCAGAACCGATGTCGCCAACATTAGATAGTAGGTATTCACATTCAGATGAGGATGTGATTAACTGGGTATACATAACCGCTACATTGGGATATATTGTGGGATTTGGAGTTATTGTTAGGCCACTTTTGTATTAAAAAAGATAGAGACAATGCTACTACAAAAACCTGTCGATAGATTATTCTGAGGATTCTACATCACCAAGAGCAGTGAGCAAGACATCAAATAAAATAGAAACGTTGTCTTTACATAATTTGCTCTAAATTTGTATTTCACATTGATTTTTGGAAATAAATAAAAAGGGATTATCATTAATTCAGGGGTTTTGGGAATTATTTGAATTTCAAGATATAAACTTTATTATTTATACCAACAAGGGTGGGGACTTAAGTAGCTAAGGTGTTTAATTGGGACTAATAATTAAGTTCCCCCTATCTCGATAGGAATCTCAAGAACTTAATTGTAAGATTATGTAATGTCCGTACTGCAAAATTGTTATTCAAATCTTATGAACAAAGTCGTAGCCAGAGGTCATTCAGGTGTAACATTCCCAAAATACAATTACCCCATAAGCGCAGCTCTATCAGTTAAGCCTCGTTCAAGTAAGTCCAACATTTGTTGTGATTTTGGTCCGAGTTACACATTTGCCATATTGCGGATTTAGGATCCATCTAGATAGCTGTAGATTTTCAAATGGAGGGAATCGATCTTCAACATCAATAAATGATGAATGTTTTGTTGGAGTAGTTTGTGAAATTTAAGCCAACGACAGATCAAAAGTAGGAGAGATGTTTTTATTTTTTATTGAAAACATTGTAGAACTACGTCACTCATGGTATGTAGTCATTTCAAATCCATCATATAGCCCATTTGATATATACAGCTATCCAAACAGACTTGTCAAAGATGGATAAATAACAACTTTGAACATCTAATGAATCACCATCCCGGTAACTTCTTCGATGCAAAAAACACCAGCGACTTCCAATAGCTAACACGAAATTTTCATTGAGCGAAAAAGAAAACCACCATGGGGCAGGGCCTGCTTTGGCCAGAGCTTGAGGCTACATACGCGCCAGCATTCCACGTTACTATTATGCAAATTAGACTGAAAACGCGTTAAGCAGTAAAAAAAAAAAAAGGAGTAAAGCAAGAGATGAACGAAAAGGGACCCACTAATAACCTTTGATCTTGTTGTGGAATAGAGATTCAAAGTCTTCAAACCAATGATCCTTGATACCGGAGTCCATACGCCCAAATTCGAATCTTTTCATTTAGTGGAAGGATAACTGCAAAAAGCAATGAAAACAAAGGAATTTTACTTGATTCTTGCCATCTCAATTACAATGAACAACCAAATTAAGTTAGGAAATGCCACATATTAACGGGAACAGGAATCCAGCAAATTTGCATATACTAGTTCCTTTGTAGTACTAACATAAGAAATGTTATATTTGGATCCCTGCTTTTGAGTAAAGTACCCTTGCCAAAGCGACACGGCACGGGTGTGGGATATGAATCGGGTATGGCTCTTCCAAAGAGGACGCACTCGTCAAAATTTCAAGCCAGCCTTTGTACCAATATGAAGAAAATGAAGAAAAGAAGAAAGTATCATTGGGTACATAACTTTTTGTATAGAAAAACATTTTTGCTTCATCAATTGTTCAGATACAAAAGCATAAATATGTACAAGATAATTTTGTCATGCATCTCTGTATTGGTATCCAAATCTGGATCCATATTTACCAAGGTACGCTATATCTTGAGGTTTGAGATGCCTGTACCATTAGCACCGTCACAAAATATCAGAGTTGAGCTTCATCACACAAGCAACAAGTTAAATTTTTTATTTTTATTTTGTTAACAGATGAAATGGCTTCCAAACACCTAAGTCTTGGTCTTTGAAGACAAACGAAATATATACGTACTATGTGGATGGAACCTTCAGAGAAACAAATCAGACACCAAAGGAAATACCATAGAACCTTCAGATCGAGAAACTAGTTTCCTACATGACTGCATTTTTAAACTATTTGACTTGGTCCACAATTTGAGGATCCCACTTAGCCCCTTCCTACCAATAAACGAGTCGTAAGCTTAGCTACACGGAGAAGGTGCGGGAGTGGGAGTGGGAGTGGGAGCGGAAGCGAGAAACTACGGAAGAATCAAGTAGCGTCTATAGAAGTGTGTATGCATAAATATAGTTTGAAAGCTCTCAAGTGCTCCCGGTAGATAAATTTTTGGCCACAAGGAATAGTTTTTATAAAAACCCCAAATCAAACCCATATATTTTGATAAATTTTCAACACTATGAACAGCTAATATATCAGCATCTCAGTAACTTCATTGATGCAAAAAACATCAGCAACTTCCAATAGCTAACACGAAAATTTCATTGAGCGAAAAATAACACAACCATGGGGCAGGGCCTGCGTCGTTTTCAACACCAAAAGCAGGGGCCAGTGCTTGAGCCTTGAGGATACATACGCGCCAGTATTCCACTTCACTATTATGCAAATTAGACTGAAAATGCGTTAAGCAATAAAAAAAAAGAGGGTTAAATATTTACTTGCCCCTCAAACTATCAAAAATTTTTTTGCTTCCCCCTTCAACTATCAATTTCATATACTTGTCCCTTCAACTATATAAAAGTTGTTTACTTGACCAATTACACACATTCCATCCAAGGTTTGGATGGAAAAGTTAGCAATGAGGGCAATAATGTCTTTCACCTACTAATATACATATCTATATGTATATCCCTTCTTCCTTCTTCCTAAGACCCCTCTCTCCCTCTCTCTCTCTCTCTCTCTCGCTTGGGGTTTTTTCCTACAATACTTCCCATGTACTGTAGTAGCAATTTTTTTTCCCCCCTCAAGGGAGATCCACTAGGACTTCCTCCATGATTTCCTTTTGTTTTCTCAAGGGAGATCCAACAAGACATCCAACAAGCAATCTGGAAAAAAAAACCCAAGCTTTGGTTTGATCGACGGAATAAAAATTGATCAAGTCGGCTTCATTGTTGTGGCCTTGTAGGTGTACAAAATGTCCATATTACCCTCTCTCCTTTTTCATCAATTCAAAAGAAGAAAAAAATTAACGGTTTCCGTCACAAATTTTGGATGAAAAATGTGATTTGTCCTTAGTAAAGAAGAAAATGATAGTTGAAGGGGGAAGAGAGTTCAATTGGTAGTTGAAGGGGGAAGTGAAAAAAAATTTGATAGTTCAAGAGGCAAGTAGATATTTAACCCTAAAAAAAAAAGGAGTAAATAGTCCTCTCTAGACCATGGGTCAAACATGATCTGCAAATTCAATTGTATGATTCATTCATTTTGTCGCTCTGTTTGTCACATTGTTATCAATACCATAACATCCTTCCGTCCCAAAATTTTTGTCCGGAAAGCAAAACGAGGATCTAAAAATAATACAAAATTTTGAAGAAAAATTCAATACTTTTTTACGGTTTACTAGATATCAATGAGTATTTTTAGTTTATGAAAAAAGTTCGAAAATTTTCTTTTAAAAGACTTACTATTTTTAGATCCTCGTTTCGCGGACTAGACAAAATTTGAGGGACGAATGGAGTAATAAATAGACTACAATTGTGATTTTGAAATACATAGTACCTCTATATTGTGAAGCCAAATGTATTGCAATAGTGAATGTATGATAATCATATCAATCTGATACTTTTTACATGACTGGTGTAACACAGGATTCCAATTAAACATGGTTCCAAATTCCAAGCACTATGGACAATAACTTTAACCAGACTAGATAATGAAAAAGGATATGAACCCACGAATTTGCCAAGTTTTGGACACCTGAACTTATCACATAATCAACTGGTTGGAAGGATCCCGAAAGGCAGTCAATTTCAAACATTTTCAAATGATTCCTTTCTAGGAAATGCAGGATTATGTGGGTTTCCTTTGAGCAATACTTGCAATGATGCCTCACCGCCAACGATACCATCAACGAAGCCAACACCAACATTTGATGAGGAAGAGATTAATTGGGTATACATAACTGCTACGTTGGGATATACCGTGGGGTTCGGAGTTATTGTTGGGCCACTTTTGTATTGTAAAAGATGGAGACAATGCTACTACAAACATGTCGATGGAGCTATTTTGAGGATTCTTCAGCACCAAGAGCGGCGAGCAAGACATCAAAGAAGAAGAGACAACAGAAATGTGATTCGGAGACGCCAGCACCACTGAAAGGTAAGTGTTTGAAGAAGAGTGTTTTTGCGTATTTTACTAGGCTCACTTTGTTTCAATAAAGTAAATTGGGTAAGGGCATTCCCCAGACCTGAGATGTGCAAGCATAAAAAGTTGTAAAATCGCCGTACGAATCGTGTATTACTGCATTGCCATTGAATCTATAGTCTTTTCTAAACACGGAGAGAAGGAAGATGATTTTTCACTTCTCAATTCCCCTTTGTAATAACGGCGGGACACCAAAAAATTGAGGATTAAGCAAAGTGCGCTTTCAAGAGAAAAAATACCTTACTTTTCCAAATGCATTCACCGGCTTGATGTTCTCTGTCTAATCCGCCACCAGCACAAGAGCGCACGTGAGAGCGAGAGAGAAGTCGGCTGAAGCAGATCGGTATCGGTGCATGCTTTAACTGATATTAAGTTGGAGGCGAGTTTAACACTTGACGAACAGCGTTATCAGCCCTTCTCAGCGTTATCATTGATGTAATATCCCAACTAGTTTGTGAAAAATGAATAATCAATGCGAGAGTATCATTTCTTGTTGAAGCATAGAGGTGAAACAATTGATTTTGTTGTGAAAAATGCAGCTTGACATGAAACTGTTTTTTCCTCTTGTGGTTATGATTTTGCACTTGCAGGACATTTCTAATTTACTTGAGAAGTCAAAACTGTACATAACTGTACATAATTTTTTCCTCTTGTGGTTATGTTTAATGGCTATCAAGACTACTTCCCTAAACTATTAACGTTTTTTCACTTTGCTCTCGTCTTTTTTTTCTTTCCCCACACGCCACCGATTGATATTTGATACGCATAATTCCGTTTTATCCAAATTTCCTGTTTCCTCATTCTTCAATACAACTGGAAAAAAATTGCAAATGGAGAATGAGAACTCAAAACATGTCATCAGTTGCTGTTAGGAAACGGCACAGCGGAAACATACCTTACAGAGTAAGTGTCGAATCGATGATAGCGTTCTACCTCGTCTAATGCACGCCTGAAAATCACCCACGACTCCAGCTCGGTAGTATGTAAAACTACTAGAGTTTTACACTCATTTCCACGGTCTAGAACCAACACAACTGAAAGAGATTTTCCACCGATGATCATGGCTTCAACAGGGTTCGTATATATAGCCATGAACCTAATTAACACCCATTAATCAGGAAATGCCAAGGGTTGTGAAACCCCTGCAATCAATTCATGGGTTATGAACCCTTTGGTTGCTCACTCAAACCCTTTGAGTTGCCCACTACTTGGGCATTGAATTACATCTCCCACTTGCACATAGTGGGCACAACCTAGCCATGCATTCTCTCTATCATTTCTTGTTCATACTAGTAATAGACTGTGCGACCACCGAGCGCATCTGCACATAAATTTTGGAGTACTATGCTAAATCTTAATAAAAGACCAGCATAGTAACATCCCATAAAAGTGTCTCGGTATGCCCTAGACTCATTTGGCCTCATCGGATTAAGCATCTTTAATCCCTCTTGAGTACTAATACTCAAAGCTATGCTTAACCCACAAAAAGTTATAATGTACTTACGATCATGTCGCTAACCGGTGGCGCCACAACCTGTCGACAGTAAGCTACATTACCATTGATGTGTTATCAAATAGTCTTCCCTTCGCCCTCATGCCACTCAATATTGGTACAGCCGTTCACCCAGTAATGCCCCTTTAGACCGAATCAATCATGGACATAGGTAACATACTAAAGCAACAGTCGCTGCTCCCACTATCTTGTGACACAGTCAAAAGTCACAAAGGGCATAATATAGGTCATTTAAATGACCCAATAGACTCACACGGTGAAGAAGTAGGGATCTATTCTCTCACCTCTATCATTGGTCGAATTAGCACATGTAGTATGAAATACATGCTACGATGGAGTTCTCTTTAAAGAAAGAGCGTATGTCTAAACTCTCTACACCGTACAGATCTTGGTCAAGTCGTCAGTTTAAGCGCCTCACCCGAGTCTCCTATTCGCTCGCTACTTTGAGCGCCAAATTAAAAAACTCGCATCTGGCTTATCACAGGCTACATGGAATGTGGGTTGTCCATGTACGGTCTAAGTAACAGTACAGACCTCATCTTAGCTTCAACTAAGGCGACGTTAGTAAACATACGTCTCATCTCTGCTCACTATCACAGCGCCAGAGGCGATCACTCGTGTGAGTGAGCTGATCTCTACCTGTCGACATACACATAATACAATATGTGTGTAAATAATCATGCTATATGAGAAACGAAAAACAACCTCATATGCATTTAAAGACAAATATCCCAATGGTCAACTGAAAAACAAAGTACAATCAAAGTCTACGAAGTCCTAAACTCCTAACATGAGCCTGAAAAGCATCTCTAGCTATAGGCTTTGTTAGAGGATCAACAATCATATGACTTGTAGAAACATGCTTTAGGACCACTTCATTTTGCGCAATCATCTCTCGAATGTAGTGGTAACGTATGTCAATGTGCTTGGTTTTTCCATGATACTTCGGATCCTTCGAATAGGCAAGGGCTGCCATACTATCACAGTGCACTGTTACAGGATCTGAAATATCTGTGACAACTCCAAGGTGCTGAAAAAACCTTCTTAACCAAACTGCTTCCTGTACTGCTGACGAGCAAGCTATGTACTCTGCCTCCATGGTCGACAAAGCTATGCATGATTGCTTCTTGCTGCTCCATGTTATTGCGCCATTGTTTAGTAAAAACGCATAACCCGAAGTTGATTTGCGTTCATCTAGGTCACTACCCCAATCAGCGTCACTATAACCAATTAAGCGCAAGTTCGAACCTTGATAGCAAAGTACATAATCTTCTGTTCCTTTGAGGTACCTGAGTATCCTCTTCACTGCTTTCCAATGAGCAAGTCCAGGATTTGACTGGAATCTACTGACAAAACCAACTGCATAACATATATCAGGCCGTGTACACATCGTAGCGTACATCAGGCTACCGACAGCACTGGCATAGGGAACACGAGACATCTTTTCTCTTTCATCTTGAGTCTTAGGACACATGTTTTGGCTTAGAGCTTCGCCTTTTCCAATTGGAGTGTCAATAGGCTTACAGTTATGCATGTGAAAACGTTCAAGAATTTTCTTGATATAAGCCTTTTGGGATAAACCAAGAAGTCTCTTTGAACGATCTCTTACAATTTTCACCCCGAGGATGTAATCTGCTTCACCCATGTCCTTCATTTCAAACGTAGAGGACAACCACCCTTTGGTGGCGACAATCATCTCTTTATTATTTCCAGCCAATAATATATCATCAACATATAATGACAATATGATGAAACTTTTCTTGGACCGTTTAACATAGACACAATGGTCTTCCTCGACCATCGTAAACCCATTCGATAGAATAGCTCGATGAAATCTAAGGTACCATTGCCTAGATGACTGCTTTAAGCCATAAATGGACCGATTAAGCTTGCAAACTTTGCGCTCATGTCCTTTGACCACAAATCCAGCAGGTTGATCCATATAGATCTCTTCATCTAGGTCCCCATTCAGAAATGCTGTTTTAACGTCCATTTGGTATAGTTCCAAATCCAAATTTGCTACAATGGCTAGAATAAGGCGAATTGAGGCAAACCTCACTACAGGCGAGAAAGTCTCCTCATAGTCTATTCCCTCCTGTTGGGTATAGCCCTTTGCCACAAGGCGAGCTTTGTACCTCTCAATTGAACCATCTGCCTTGCGCTTTACTTTGAACACCCATTTATGTCCAATGGCCTTGCGCCCTGGCGGAAGATTCACCAAGTCCCAAACTTGGTTAGTCCTCATAGACTCCATTTCATCATTCATTGCTTCTATCCACTCGTCTTTAGCAGAAGACAATAAAGCTTCTTGCACTGTTCGAGGCTCATCATCGTCACGTGAAGAAACCATAAAAGCTTCCCCTTCTATCTCAAATCGACGACGGGGAATGTTTCCACGATCGCTTCTACGCAACTGAGGTGGTTGTGATATGCTCCCACTTGGTGGCAACTTGCTCCCACTATCCCTAGGAGCTTGAGGAATTTCTTCCAAATTCTCTACTAGGCGATCTGGAGCAGCTTGTTCCACCATTTCAAAAAACTCCATGTTTTTCTCAACCTCACCTCTGCGTGGGAATTCATTCTCAATAAAATTCACATCACGTGACTCTATTTCAGTTACGCTTCCATCGGGTTGTTCACCAAGGAACACATAGCCTTTAGAGTGTTCTGAGTATCGAATAAAGATACATTTCTTCCCCCTGGGGCCTAACTTCCCATATTTATGAGAAGTATCGTGAACATATCCCGCCGATCCCTATGGCCGCAAATTTCCCAAATCGGGTTTATCGCCGGTCCACAATTCATAAGGTGTGGAAGGCACTGATTTAGAGGGCACTCGGTTTAGAATATAGGCAGCAGTCAAAAGTGCATCTCCCCAGTAAGAAATTGGGAGATTTGCTTGCGCCATCATAGTCCGCACCATGTCTAACAATGTCCGATTTCTTCTTTCCGCCACACCATTTTGTTGCGGTGTACCGGGCATTGTTAATTGCCTTTTGATCCCTTTTTCATCACACAAATTTTTGAACAACTCAGACAAATATTCGCGCCCACGGTCTGTTCTAAGAGCCTTAATGCTCATGTCTAACTGATTCTCAACCAAATTCATATATCGCATGAAGCAATCCAATGCTTCTGATTTATGAGAGATCAGATAAACAAAACCATATCGCGTAAAATCGTCAATAAATGTGATGAAATAAGAAGCCCCATGTCTCGCCCTTACATTCATTGGGCCACAGATGTCAGAGTGGATTAATTGCAAAGGAAAAAAATGCCCTTTTGGCTTTTCCAAACGGTTTTCTTATTGACTTTCCTGCTAGACAATGTTCACATGTGGGCAGAGTTACTTTAGAGAGCTGGCCTATAAGGCCTTCTCTTGCCAACCTTGCCATCCTGTCTTTCCCAATATGGCCTAGTCTAGCATGCCATATAATAGATTCATCAGACACATTATCAGAAGTAGTCAATAAAGCAGCTGAATTATCAAAACGAGGATATTCAACATCCATTATTATAAAACCGTCTGACATAAAACCACAACCATAAAGACTCGTTCCCAAATAAATGGAAACACCATTATTCTCAAAGACAAACTTGAAACCAACTCTAAGCAAAGTAACTAAAGATAGAAGGTTCCGCCGAATATCTGGAGCATACAAAACATCATGGAGCAATAGAGTGCGACCACTCCGCAAATCCAGCTTGTAAGTACCAATTCCTAGTACCTCCACGCTAGCTCCGTTCCCCACTTGAATGTTTCGACTCCCCATTGGTATCCGACGGTACTCTACATACCCGACTCGATCTCGCGCTATATGCTCGGTTGCTGCTGAATCTTCCTCGGCTCAGTGCAATCACGAGCGAAGTGACCTTCTTTGTTGCAGTTATAGCAAACCAACTTAGCCTTGCTCTTTTTACCACCGCGCTTTCCTCTCTTGCGCCGGATGACCTTAGCCTTCTTAGGCACTGGCCCAGCAGCCAGTCCTTGTTTGTTGGAGATCTCAGAGAACTTGCGCTTAGGCCTGGATGCCTTGCGTGAACTTGACTCAACCATGTGCGCAGAACTATTTGGCTTTGCCGCCTCTCGGCGCTCAGCTTCAAGTTCCAAATGGCGCTCCACATCATCAAAAGTTTTGAGATTCTCATTGTGTGTCAAGTTCAAACTCATATCATCCCAAGTTTCAGGAAGGGAGCGAACCAAGGCTTGGATCTGCTGTTCATCAGTTAGGTTGTTTCCAGCTGCTTTGAGTTCACGGATCATGCTCGACATCGTCCTTAGATGCTGCCTCATAGTATGTTCAGGGCATCTTATAGGAATCGAACCTTATGGTCAATCCGCGGAGTCTAGTGGCTGAAGTCCCACCATACTTTGCTTTGAGAGCTTTCCACATAGCTTCAGCTGTTGGGTATTCATCAAACTCATCAAGCAAATCATTGCTCATGCTGCTCAACATAATAGAGCGCGCACAGCGATCTCTTTTGCGCCACTTATCATAGGCAGCAAGATCAAGTGTGTGCCGAACAGTGTCCCCTTTCTCAGGCTCAGTCATAGAGTGAGTTAGGAGGTCCTCAACTTCTTGCTCATTCAGAACATACTGGATTTTTCGGTGCCAGATGTCAAAGTTGTCCCCATTCAACTTCTCACCCTTGTTCAAATCAGCAACAATGTTTTTGGAAGCCATCTCACTACAAAATAATGCGCCAAAGGGATATTACACACATATAATTCATAAATTTTGCCACATCAATCTAAATTAAACAAAGACAATCTATCACACGTCGCAAAATCGAAAAATTGCTAAAGCTCATAATCATCTTTTGCGCCACTAGCGACTATTGTCAATATTTAATTTAATCAAGCGCAAAATTTTGGTTTTCGGGAGTTATATAACTCAACCAAACAACCTCCCACTATTTAAGATATTTCTTAAACATGAAAGAAATATGAACAGCAAGGGTTAATCTAAAATTAATCCAAATGCACCACATTCAACGGTTAGCATTTCATGTTTAAAAAAAACTTCGTTCTAGGTTATTACAAAAACCGACAGCTCTTAAAACCGACTCCCACAATTTATAACACATTTTTTTAAAAAAAAAAAGTGTTAAAAAAAATTCAAGATCTGGAAGCATAAAAATGACAAAGATACAAAACCATGGAGAATTGATAGAAGTGGGACCGACCCAACATTTTATACCGCAAATATCACAGATGACAGAGTCAACATATTATTTTATTTTATTTTCGGCAGAAAGTGAAAATAGCCTCTTTCAGAATGATGGATGGGAAAGGTCACGTGGGTTTTGAAAATAATAAAAAAAAAACAAAGAAATCCACTGTTCATCTTCTTCCCCTTTGCAAATCAATCGGCCGGAAAAACATGCAAACTGGGTTTTACATTACACAACTCCAAAAACCAAATATCATATACCGTTGAACTCGTAGTGAAACAAAGATGCAGAAAATATATATGCCTTGTCACGAACCAAAACTGTGCACAAGGAATTTATGGTCAAAGTTACGGATTCACAAATTTTGACCTCAAATTCCGGCCAAACGGCACCACAACTGCAGTCCAAACTTTCCAGAATCCATCACTACCATATAAACTACAACATGTACGATTTTGATGCAATTCTGAGTTGATTCGAAAAACCACCATTTTTGTTCCGAAAAAAAAAACAGATATGCTATTACAATTCCGAAATGTAATATAGATTGAATATGAACGGGAGAACACCATAATCATGGCTCTGATACCACTGTTAGGAAACGGCACAGCGGAAACATACCTTACAGAGTAAGTGTCGAATCAATGATAGCGTTCTACCTCGTCTAATGCACGCCTGAAAATCACCCACGACTCCAGCTCGGTAGTATGTAAAACTACTAGAGTTTTACACTCATTTCCACGGTCTAGAACCAACACAACTGAAAGAGATTTTCCACCGATGATCATGGCTTCAACAGGGTTCGTATATATAGCCATGAACCTAATTAACACCCATTAATCAGGAAATGCCAAGGGTTGTGAAACCCCTGCAATCAATTCATGGGTTATGAACCCTTTGGTTGCTCACTCAAACCCTTTGAGTTGCCCACTACTTGGGCATTGAATTACATTTGCTTTTGACACCCGTTCATTACGATGAATTACACTATGGTTTGAGTAAGATTTAAATACAATAATAATAAAGGGAATAGTTACATTTTATAAGCCAAATCCTCCTGATCTCTTTCCATTTTACCTGAATCTCTCTTAATTTTTTGAGAAAAGAGTGAGTTTAATTTTCTTCCCCTGTAGTTTCACCCGAGCTCTGGGTGTTGCGGTAGCATTTCTAGGTTGAGCTTTTTTCTGCATCAATTTGATGTTCTTGAGACTCCGATTCCATGGTAGATTTGTTTGGTAAAACTTTGGCCATTGAGATGTTGATTTCTTTTGGCATTCTCAGTATGAGTGTTTTCTGTTTCTTTGGATAAACATTGGTTCCCTGTTTCTGTCAGTGCATAATTTGTGGAAAATTTCTCTACTTCAAAACATGGTCAACCAACCCTATGGGATCCTTATTACAAAGCAAGCCATTTCAGCATATAGTTCAACGCCTATTCAAGCTTTTATGAAGCAATCAAGTGGGCTTTAAATCATAATTATTCAGATTCATAAGGATAAAAGGAAACTTTGCTATTTTATCTCCATCCTTTGGGCTATCTGGAAGAATAGGAGCCGTGCAGTTTTTGCAGACTTGCAATTCAGCGTGGATGCTACCATTGGCATGGCTAAGGACTCTTCTCAATGGTTTCTTCGTGCTTCTAATTGGCTTTCGAAATCCAAATCTTTGACATCTTCACCTGTTTCTCAAAATGCCCCTTCATTTGTTATTAAGCATGGTCCTACTTCTGATTCTACTCAGCGTGCTTGCCATCTCCATGTAGATGGCGCTTGGAAATAAGATAAAGATTGGAGTGGTTTGGGGTTTACGGCCAGCCAACCTAATGGGATCCTTATTACAAATCAAGTCATTTCTGCATATAGTTCAATGCCTATTCAAGCAGAAATTCAAGCTTTTTATGAAGCAATCAAGTGGGCTTTAAATCATAATTATACTCTGTAGTTTATCGCTTTTCTGATCTTTTCTGATTGTTTAAATGCCATTATGCAGATAGCAGGGAGAGCTGAGTGTCATTTTCATGACACTATTTTGCTGCGCAACCTAGCAGCGGAAGTTTCGAAACTACCTTTTTGCAGGATCTCAAAGGTTGCTTGCCAACATGTCCAGCGAGCCCACTTGCTTGCCAAGCATGCCTTGGCTACTTTTGCTCCTCACCCGGACACCGGTACTGGAAGTTTATTTCAGCCTATTGTCTAATGTTGCTTAGCTTTGTTGTTTCTTTGGGTTGTTATGGAACTTATTGTTACCTTTGATTATTTAATGAAGCTTCTATCTTATATTTTAAAACATGATTATCCTCCAAATTTAAAGGCATTAAGAAGCATGTTTTGCATGGAAATGTTAAGCTAAATGCACTTGAGATGCACATATTGTAGTGGGCGAATATTATATGGACCGGAACTTGGGCCAACTAACTTGAGTTGAATGTTGACAATCAAATTACCAGTCATCATAGCCGATGGGCCGAATGATAGTGGACGAGGCTTATCTCATTCCATATGGACACTTGGCTTGGGAAGATTAGATGGGCCAAGCGTGCCTTGGGCCGAAGACCAAGGAACGTTGAGATCAAGTATCAGGACCTGTTGGCCGAACGGTCATAGGCCGAGGGAACTGGCCTAGACCGTTTTGTTTGGACCCAGGATGTGTTAATAGGATCTCTGGGTTTGGTGTTTCAACTCGAATCTAAGGGTACGACCCATGAACCAACCTGGGGAGGCCGCTAGATGTTTACTCAAGCACATGGGAGATGCTACGTGGCGTATGAGTAGGTGCTTCTACAATCTTTGAGAAGGCTAGCATGGTAGAGCATCATTGGCCGTATCACCTGACCGAGGCGGTTACTCTTGACGTCATGGGATCATGCCAAGCACGAGAAACTTCGAGAGCAAGTACATCCATGCCTATAAATGCCAAGGGATAAACCCTATAAAGGGACACAATCTTTGATTAGAAACTCTATCAAGTTGTTCTCTCTTTGCACTCACTAACTTGATCGTCAGAGTGCCCTTCGGCAAGTGTGGCCAGAGTGGCGCTAGCTACTTACTGAGTTGCATGCCACCGCAAATCACAACCCCAACCCCCCCGCTACATTTCAATCCAATTCCAAACATTTTGCACGACAACCCTTCTTTCCACATCTTGAACCACTCGGTAGAGTATCTAGACTTGGCTAAAGTAAAACGACCTCCTAAACTCAAATGAAAAAGAAAAAATACAGACTCCAATGGTTTGTCAGTATCCCAGGAGTTTCTCTTATGGGAAAAAACATCACTTACTTCCAATAGCTAACAAAAATTTCTCAATCAACAAAAAATGAAACTACCATTGGCTGGGGCCTCCGTCATTTCAGCTCGCCGATGAGGACCAGATTGAGCCTAGCTACATGCCAAACTTCCAGATCACTATTATCACACATAGTAGACTGAAAGAAGTTGAAGCAGTCATAGTGTCATGGGCCGACTAGGAGTCCCCAAATTGAAATAGTCATTGCGCCTACCATTCGTATACTATTTGTCCAAATTAGGTACTGGCCTGAGAGAAACTAATCACACATCGAAGGAAACAAGGATGGAGCCAAGGGGGGACAAGTGGTGGCGACCGCCACCACAAGATTTTCAAAAAATGTAATTATTATGTAGAAAATAATTTTTTATTCCTGAATTATGTAGACTCGCCACCACTAGATTTTTTTAATCATTCATCCTCATAATACATTTTGTCTTGTTATTTTTAAGTACATATTTTCGCCACCACAAGGGTAAAATCCTGGCTCTGTCCCTGGAAGGAAATACCATGGAACCTTCAGAGAACTAGTTTCCAACACAACTAATATTTTAGTAGTAACTTTTTCCAGTCGAAGTTTATAAGAAAATACATTTATTAGTGCATTGAAGTTTCATGGGCTTTGTGAAAATACATTTACCGGTGGAAAGTGCATAGATATATGTGAAAGTTAATTGATTTTTTGTAAATGCATTGAAATTCCAACTTTTTTTTTTCTATTGGCTTTTTGTATGCATTATCCACCCCTGCCTAGTGGGCTGTGGTTATCATGACCATTTTTATATTAGATTTGTTCCACAACTTGGGTTGGCACAATTATTATCAATATAGGAGGGCCAGCTTAATTGCGTTTACGTAATACATACTAGCACAATTGGGAACAGGTGTGGGGAGCGAGGGAACATAGAAGAATCTAAAGTTAGAAGTGTGTACATATATTACATTATATATGGAATACCGGCATAGCATGTTTTGCGTATTAGTTTGTAATTAGTCCTAGTAGTTGAAAACTGATTTGTAAAGCCCAGTAATGTGGAATGGTACCTGCATGCTTGTGTGGTGATTTGGGAATGTGGACAATGAGTCAAGTCCACAACCAAACAGGAAAGTTGAAGGACAGTCTAATTAAAAGAACGAGGACCAATCAATTGGGATGGGGGAGTGTATTAAAGCCACCTTCCCTATTTTGCCATTTCATTACCATTTTCAACTGAAGTCGAAAAAATGAGAACCGAATTCATTACCTGGTTTATCTCAGTCACCACACTCACATTCTTCTGCTCCATCACCATTCCTGTACACAGCCAATGTCTGGAGGATAAAAAATCTTTATTGCTTCAATTGAAGAACAGCCTCCAGTTCGATCCAAATCACTCTGTCAAGTTGGTGGATTGGACTCAAAGCCACGATTGCTGTCAATGGAATGACGTGACTTGTGACCATTCCGGCCATGTTATAGGTCTCAACCTGAACTCGGAATCAATCTCCGGAGGTTTAAACCACTCAAGTAGTCTTTTCCATCTCAAGTTTCTAGAGAAGCTGAACTTGGCTAACAACAGCTTCAACTCCATACAAATTCCATCCAGTTTTGGAGTACTCACCAATCTGAAATATTTGAATTTGTCACACTGATTTTGTTGGGCAGATTCCAATGGAATTCTCGCGCTTGACGAGGTTGGTGAAGCTTGATCTGTCTAATCACTCCGACGAATTTTCGGGGAAACGTAAACTCCAAATAGAGAAGTCAAATTTGTTTACCCTTTTTTGTAACCTAAGTGCGATTAAAGAGCTTTATCTGGACGGGATCAATATATCAGCAAATGGGTATGAATGGGGTCATGCCATTTCGTTTGCACTGCCTAACCTCCGAGTTTTGAGCTTGAGAGATTGTTTACTTTCAGGCCCTATATATTGATTCTTCCCTTCAAAATCTTCGGTTTCTGTCTGAGCTCTATCTCCATTCGAACAATCTCTCTGTTCCAGTTCCGGATTTCTTAGCGAATTTCGCGAATTTGACAGTGTTGACTCTCAGCTCTTGCAACCTGTATGGAACATTTCCAAAAGTCATATTTGAGAAGGTACAAACACTGGAGACTCTGCATTTGTTTGCCAATTTACTACTCAATGGTTCTTTCCCTAATTTTCCACAAAATATGTCCCTTCGCGAACTGGCGCTTAGCGACACCCGTTTTTCAGGGAATTTACCCGAATCCATTGGGAATTTGATGGAGCTGAGAACGATAGCGATTAGTGGGTGTCTGTTCAGCGGACAGATTCCAAATTCATTGGCAAACCTTAGTCAGCTTGTTATTGTGGATCTTTCAGACAACAATTTTAGCGGTCCGATACCTTCGTTTCAGGGATGGAAGAAACTCACTGACATATCTCTCTCTGGTAATGCATTAACAGGTGTAGTTCTTTCAACTCACTTTGAAGGCCTTTTGGATCTTTCATGTATAGATTTATCATACAACTCCCTCAATGGGAGTATTCCTCTTTCTCTATTTTCCCTTCCATCTCTACAGGAAATTTCGCTTTCCAACAACAAATTTAGTGGTCAAATGACTGGGTTTTCAAATGAATCCCTGTCTCCACTCGACACGCTGGATTTGAGTAGTAACAAACTGCAAGGGCCTATTCCCTCGTACTTCTTTGCTTTTCAAAGTCTCGCTAGTCTCTCACTTTCTTTCAACAACTTCAGTGGCACCATACAGCTAGAAAGTTTCCAAAGACTCCAAAATATTTTTTTGCTTGACCTTTCATACAACAGCTTGATAGTTAATGTAAGTGTCACTAACTCCAGCTTATCATCCTTTCCCCAACTCGCCGAGTTAGGCTTGGCTTCTTGCAAGTTGCAAAAGTTCCCTCCTCTGATGAACCAATCGGGGTTGGATGAGTTAGACCTTTCCAACAACCAAATTTCTGGGTTAATACCCAATTGGATTTGGAATATTAGTGGAGGATTTCCATATACTCTGAATCTTTCTTGTAATCTCCTGGTGGGTTTTCAACCGGAATTCACTCTTCCTCGTTTCGATATTCTTGACCTTCATTCCAATCAGCTCCAAGGTGAAATCCCAATACTACCAGAAATAGCAATCTATGTGGACTACTCAAGGAATAATTTCAGTTCTTCTATCCCTGCTGAAATTGGCAAGAGCATTGCCTCTGCTTTTTTCTTCTCTCTTGCAGATAACATGCTTTCTGGACCTATCCCTCCATCAATATGCAATGGGAGCAGACTTGAGGTTCTTGATTTGTCCAACAATGGATTTAGTGGCACTATACCCCCATGCCTGATAGATTCAGGTAGTAAGACCCTTGGCGTACTGAATTTGCATAACAACAGTCTTGCAGGTAACATAACGGGGACATTCCCAGAAGGTTGCGCTTTGAGGACCCTTGATTTGAGTGGAAATTGCTTGGTAGGGCAGGTTCCGAAGTCCTTGGCCAATTGTGCAGATGTGGAAGATTTAAATCTCGGTACCAACAACATAAATGGTAACTTCCCGTGCTTCTTGACAAACTTATCAAGTTTGCGCGTCTTAGTTCTGCGATCCAACAAATTTCATGGAAACATTCTCTGCCGAGAGATTGAGAATAATATATGGCCAAAGCTTCAAATCATTGACCTAGCTTTGAACAACTTTGGCGGTATTTTGCCGCCACAATTCTTTTTACAGAGGAAGGCAATGATGGATGGGGGTAATGCAAAATCGGATCTGAATATCTTGCGTTTTGTGACATATGGTGAACTCTACTATGATTCAGTGACAGTAATCAACAAATGGTTAGAGATGAAGCTTGTGAAGATATTAACTATATTTACAACCATCGATTTCTCCAACAACAATTTCAAAGGGGAAATACCATATACAGCTGGGGATCTGAAATCACTTCATGCTCTCAATCTATCCAACAATGCCCTCACAGGTTCAATCCCATCATCACTTGGAAACTTGACACAGCTTGAATCACTAGACCTCTCGTGGAACAAGCTCGGTGGAAGCATCGCGGTGTCACTTGCAAATCTGACATTTCTTTCATTCCTGAACATCTCATACAATCAACTCATTGGAATGATCCCAAGAGGCCCCCAGCTTCAAACATTTTCAGGAACCTCGTTTGAAGGAAACAAAGGATTATGCGGAGCTCCTTTGATCACTAGTTGCGGGGAAGTAGAACCAACAAGACCGACATTTGATAGTAGCAGAGAGGATGAGATTAATTGGGTCTACATAACTACTATGCTGGGATATACTGTGGGGTTTGGAGTAATTGTCGGGCCACTTTTGTATTCGAAAAGATGGAGACAATGCTACTACAAACCTGTCGATAGAGTTATTGTGAGGATTCTCCATGACCGAGAGCAGCGGGCAAGACATCAAAGAGCAAGAGACAACAGAAACCAGCTTCGGAGACGTGGGCACCACTAAAGGATAAGCGTTCAAAGCACAGCCTGCTTGTGTTTTTTTTTTTTACTTGGCTCAACTCGCTTCAATAAAGTATATTCAGGTAAGGGCGTTTGTCAGAAGTGCAGGGCAAGATTGTTGTTACTCTGAATTGAAATGTGCAAGCATAGTTGTAAAATTGGCATATGAATCCTATATCATCATCTAAGTTTTTTAATAGTGTGTTGTATTGTATAGTATCTTTAATCTCTGCCACTATAAAAGCGACAGTTTCATGTTTGTCATGCACATGTTAAAAGACCTTTATACCCTCTGGTTATCATAATATTACCCAATTACCGCAAATCAACATGAACCACTTAAGTAGAAACCTTCATCCACTCAAAGTTGAGACTCGCAAAAATAAAACTCAGACTATTACTAGAACTTTTTCTGTATATCCATATTGAGCCCACATAATTAAATTAGATGGTTGCTCTACGGAATTGAATAATGAAAAGAACCAAAATCTAATTTTAAAAGAAGACAGAGAATACTAAATATTTGTCTAGAGACTATTTGCCTGATATTATGGAAGTGTACATTAGAATAAAGGTGCTACATGACGATTATATAAAAGTATTAAGTATCAAAAATTATTAAGAATGGAGTAAAATTAAAAAAAAAAAAAAAAAACTTGAAAGGGCCACCGATGACATGATTGAAGAGTTGACCTTATTAATCAATAAAAATAAAAAAATATATATTTCAACAAAATCGAACTTGCAATAACTTCATTAAAGTTGAAAACACAGTATATCATAATCGGTATCGGGTGTTAGAGGTGTGAAAATTAGTATTAATGAAAAAAATTGAAACATTTGTCAAGTATACGATTGGCTTCTTGCAAGTTGCAAAAGTTCCCTCCTCTAATGAACCAATCGCAGTTGTCTAACTTAGACCTTTCCAAACAACCAAATTTCTAGGGTAATACCTAATTGGATTTGGAATATTTTTCCCGATTATCTGAATCTTTCTTATAATCTCCTAGTGGGTTTTGAACAACTGAATTTCCAACAACCAAATTTCAGTCTTCCTTGTTTCAATGTCCTTGACCTGCATTCCAATCAGCTCCAAGGCGAAATCCCAATACCACCAGAATCAACAAACTATGTGGACTACTCAAGGAATAATTTCAGCTCACCTTTCCCTGCTGAAATTGGCAACAGCATTGCCTCTGCTTCTTTCTTCTCTCTTTCAGATAACATGCTTTCTGGACCCATCCCTCCATAAATATGCAATTGGAGCAGCATTGAGGTTCTTGATTTGTCCAACAATGGATTCAGTGGCACTATACCGCAATGTCTGATAGATTCAGGTACTGCGACCCTTGGCGTATTGGATTTGCAGAACAACAATCTTGCATAACAAAATTTTGATCTTCATCTGATCATGTCCCAAGATAGAATATTCTTAAGTGATACATATATGTTCAATTGTCATATTTCACATTCATAATTTTTCAGTGAGTATGAGTTTTCATGGACTTGTGAAGCCTAATCCAATTGAAGTCGTGCTTCTCTGACTGTTCGTGATTCGACAGATAGATTGTATAAATACTTGTTTTTCCTTTTACCTTTCTGGTGTAAGTTACGATTCTAATAGCTCTCTCTTGTAAGTTTCTCCAATGCGCGAAGGCCATTCCTGTTCTTGATTTAGTAGGCTTTGGGTGTAAGAAGTATACTTGCAACTATAGTAAATAAAGTTAAGGCTGGTACCTAATTCACATAATTTTCCTTATTCTCAGCATGAAGGAATTCCAATCACCTGTAACGCATGGAAATCTATAACAGTCCAAATAGACTTGTCAAAGATGGAGAAATTTCCAGTAGTTTCTCTCATGGAAAAAACATCACCGACTTTCAATAGCTTACAAGAATTTTCCAATCAACAAAAAGAACAAAACCAGTGGTTGGGGTCTCTGTTGCCAAGAAGGACCAAAGATTGAGCCTAGAGGCCCTAGATGCCAAAGTTCCAGATTAATTTCGTGCGGAGTAGACTAGAATGAGTTAAACCAGTAAAAAAGGAGTTAAAAGCTCCTATCCGAACATGAGCCCCTAATTCGACCATGAGTTATTTTTGCTTTTATCCCTTAAACTATCACCATTTTGTCTACTTAGTCCCTAAACTATCTAAAACATGAATACCACCCTTCAACTATCAAAATCCATTTTATTAAGTCCAACAACTCACACCGTCAAAAATTTTGGACGGAAAAATTATCACGTGTGTGTCACGTGCTATTAAATCCCAAACACGGGCATAATCGGCACTTCACACGTACAGGAAATAAAACCCACCCTCAACGTCATTCCTCCTCCCACTCTCTCTCTCTCTACACTTAATCGACTCCCATGTCTCTCACTCCTCTCCTTCATCAGAGTTAGGGTTTTGAATCTGAAACAAAAATCGAAGGGATCGAAGGCAAGAGATTTGGAAATATCAAGGTTGAATCAAAAGGAAGACAAGAATATTGGTGCTTTATTTCAAGATGGATGACTCAACGCACGGGAATGACGAAATCCCACATTGTAAGTAAATAAAATCCATTTTTTTCGATTTCTGTTTGCGGTTTATGTTTGTTTATAGTTTGCATGTGCCTAAATCTTTTAGTTTTTTAGAATCTGTTGGGTATTGTTTAATTTTTTTAGGGTATTTGGTGGGGCTTAGATTATGTTGTGTTTTTTTTCCCGATGTGCCGCTTTTTTTTATTTCACAAATATGTTTACCTAGATGGTGGGACTTAGAATCTGTTGTGGTTTATTTTATTCCAACATGCCCCTTTTTCGATTGCACAAATCTGTCCACCACATGGTTTCCCACTTCAATAATTTTCTATCATATTATTGACTGTGTGTTTAATATATCCCCCACTTCAATAGATGTTTAATTTTTTTTTTTATCATAAATCTGTTATTTTAATGTAGATATCAACCCTAACTTCATGCTTGATGACATGCGTGACGTGAATGTTGGTAATTGGGAATGGGAGAGTGGGACCTTTCCAGAGAGTGGGGTTACAATTGATGATACAGATATGATACAGGGGTTAGGTAGCAATTTATTTGAGGATGACTCAGATTCTGATGCAAACTATGACCATTTTAGCGACAGTGATTATGGTTTTACTGATGAAGATGATAGGTTGTATGATGAGAATGTAGATGTGAATACCACTTTACCATCCAATTTTCTTGAGAGAGATGATAGGATGTTTGATTCAGATAGTGAGGAATATCCAGATTCTGATGATGGGTTCTCTAGTTTGAATGAAACAGAGGATGAGGATGATTCAAGGACCAAAAAAACACATGTTTTTAAGCCAATCAAAGGGAAAGAGGAGCCTGTTTTTTGTGAGGGTATGCTATTTAGAAATAGGGCCCAGTTTGCTGGGGCTATCAGACACCATTCAATTCTTCAAGGGAAACAAATAAGATTCACAAAAAATGAAACTACAAGGGTGAGGGCTAAATGTAGGGTTTATGTTGATCCAGATAATGGTAAATGCAAGGTTGAGTGTCCATGGGAAATATTTGCTTCGGAAAGAAAGAAAGGCAGCAAAACATTACAAGTGAAAAAGTATAACCCAAACCATAATTGTGGTAGGATTTGGAATAACAAGTTGATGAATAGTGAATGGTTGTCAATGATGTAGCTTATTCATGTAAAAAATCTCATCAATATGAAAACGGTAACCCATGATTTTATTTCATTTGTATACGAATACATAGACAAGAATTGTAAATTTGTATTACAGACCATGTATATTGGTGAAGCCAGAAGCATGGAAATCACGTACGTATGATTTATCAGATCAATCCGACACAGTTCACAATACCCCTTCATCAAATCCCTATGGCCTGTAGTGCAGATAAAGAAAAAAAGCCTGAGTCCTTATGCTCCAATTTGAATATTTTTATGTAGCAGGCCAACCCATTGTTGTTCAGCCCACTGTGTTGAGGGTTGGGTCATCTATTTCGAATCAAGGCTATGCTGATTTAGCTTGCATTTTCGCAACCATGGGTCAATTTATCTGAGCTTATCAGTGATCAATCAGTATAAATTCCAACATAGCCAGTGGCGGAGCCAGTGCAGGACCAGGGTGGGCACGTGCCCACACTGGATTTTTACCCCCTGTTTTTTTTTTTTTTGCAGCCCGTTTTAAAGTTTACTATATATTATAAAATTATCTGCTTTCTGACAATAGATATGCTTGGTCCAGTTGGCCAAGCGCTGGCCTTCCTCCTTGAAGGGCAGGTTTCGAATCCTGGTAGCCTCGTCAGGATGTTATTTTTTTGGGTAAATGTCTCGTCAGGATGTTGGTAATATGAAACATGATTTCTCGCCAGCTTATTCACTTGTTTGTTCTACCTTTCTTTTCTTTTTTTTTCTTTTTTAAAGTCTTTTATATTTTATGATCATACTATCCACATTAATGTATGAAATCCTATTAAAAAATTCCGGAAGCCGAACAGCCTGCTCTCTCCAACATCTAAAGATCCGCCAGCTTTTGATTTGAACAAAGAAGACAAATTAATGTACAAATGATGACTGGTTATTTTTGTTAGGGAGTGAGACTCGCCAGCAATGGTGGATTTACCATTGAGCTTTTTAGTTTTTGAGTTTTTTTGGTAAAAATATAACATCAAACCTACCTTTCTCTCTGCACGTGATCTTGCACAAAAAATGGTGATCTTGCACGAAAATTGTGGAAATTGGAAGACATCAAGTTTATCCATTGGTTAACTTGCTTTTAGTTTTTGCATAACTTTACTGGTTGCCACTGCTGTAGTTGAAAGGGCATTTCCAGCTATGAATTATGTGAAAAAAATCCGTGGCGCAATCGAACGGGCGATCAATATTGGACGAGTGACAGCATGATTGCATATATAGAGAAAGGCATATCGAAAAGCATAGACAATATTAAAACTATTATGCAAAGTTTTCAAACCATGAAAACTCATCGTGGTCTATTGTAAAGCCTAATTTTAGTGACCTTTGATTATGACTATGATCATTTTATTTTTATTTTTGATGGAAAGGTTGTAAACTATAGTGTATGATCATGATTATTTGTACTCATGTTACTTTTTGCTAGTGTTTTTAATGAAGTAAGTTCATATTGGTGTACCATATATCTCGTCGTGAATTTTTTTCTAGCTTCTTTCTTCGTGGTGCCCACACTGCACCAGATTCCTGGCTACGCCACTGAACATAGCTGCAGAGTTATGCGTGGTAAGGGCAGGTTTATGGCTTTCTTATTCATTACATTATGGTTTACATAATCAAATTGTGGAAACGGATTCTCGTTTTTTTTTTTTTAATGCCTCTTGCAAGAAGCAGGTCAAGCCTGAGCATTTGCGCGGACTTATCCAGGACTTATCAAGGGGAGTATTCCTTCTTCTCTGTTTTCCCTTTCATCAGTGCAGAAAATTTGGCTTTCCAACAACCAGTTCAGTGAAGTTTCAAAGTTTCTTCCAATCAAATCCTCTTCTGCTTTGGATGCACTATATTTGAATAGTAAAAAATTACAAGGGCCTATTCCCCTGTACTTATTTGATTTTCAAAAGTCTCCGGGGTGGCTCTAGAATTTTCATCTAGTGCTAACAAAAATACATAGAGGTTGTTAGACGAGTAATCCAACGCTGACAATACTAAAGAAAATTTAATTTATATCCAAAATTTTTAGTTTTTTCAGTGCAGTTATTTGAACCCAGCGAGATCGCCTGACATTGCTAGAATAGCAGTAGAGCTGCCCCTGCCGTGATCTCTTTCTTTCTTTTAACAACTTCAGTGGAACAGTACACCTAGAAAGTATATTCCATAAGCTCAAAAATTTTACTGGGCTTGAGCTTTCACACAATAGCTTGATAGTCAAACAAAAGATTAGGATTGGCTTCTTGCAAGCTGCAAAAGTTCCCTCCTCTAATGAGCCAATCGTCGTCGTTTCATTTAGACCTCTCCGACAACCAAATTTCTGGGCTAATACCTAGTTGGATTTGCAATGTTGGTGGTAAATATGCAAATTCTCTTAATCTTTCTTGTAAAATCTCCTTGTGGGTTTGTAAGGGGAAACTATATTCATGGTTATGTAGTCCTTGACCTTCATTCCAATCACCTCCGCGGTGAAATCCCAATACCACCAGTACATGAATATTATGTGGACTACTCGAGAAAGAAAGGATTACGCGGAGCGCGCTCCTTTTATTGCTAGTTCCAAGGAAGCAGAACCGATGTCGCCAACATTAGATAGTAGGCATTCACATTCTGATGAGGATGAGATTAACTGGGTATACATAACCGCTACATTGGGATATATTGTGGGATTTGGAGTTATTGTTAGGTCACTTTTGTATTCGAAAAGATAGAGACAATGCTACTACAAAAACCCGTCGATAGATTATTCTAGGGATTCTACATCACTAAGAGCAGCGAGCAAGACATCAAATAAAATAGAAACGTTGTCTTTACATAATTTGCTCTAAATTTGTATTTCACATTGATTTTTGGAAATAAATAAAAAGGGATTATCATTAATTCAGGGAGTTTTGGGAATTATTTGAATTTCAGGATATAAACTTTATTATTTATACCAACAAGGGTGGGGACTTAAGTAGCTAAGGTGTTTAATTGGGACTAATAATTAAGTTCCCCCTATCTCGCTAAGAATCTCAAGAACTTAATTGTAAGACTATGTAATGTACGTACTACAAAATTGTTATTCAAATCTTATGAACAAAGTTGTAGCCAGAGGTCATTCCCAAAATACAATTACCCCATAAGCACAGCTCTATCGGTTAAGCCTCGTTCAAGTAAGTCCAACATTTGTTGTAATTTTGGTCTGTGTAGCGGCCGGAGGCCAAAGGGGTCGTTGCCCTCGGCCTGACCCCTGACCCGGGGGTGGGGACAAAATGGACCCTCTTGCTAGGAGGGGGCCACGCGCGGCAGTATTCTCACGGACGATGTCCTCGGCGGATCACTCCCCTCGGGAAGAACCCTCCAGTGACCCCAGGGACCTCGGACTGCTGCCTCGGCACGCCCGGGAGAGCGTCTGCCGAGGCCACCCCGGGCCGGGTCGGTTGACCTCGGCGCCGAGGGAGGAGTGCACGTCGGGTGTCAAGGGGGCTCGATCGAGGCACCCCTGACAGTCTGAGTGGCTCATTAATGATCTCAACCACTGCGCACATGCCGCAGCCGTGGCAGGCCACCAACCCCACAGGCTACGCCTGCAGGGAGACTAGGCTGGCAGGGAATGTCAGTGACAGCGACAGGTGACGACTCCGGGACTGCAGCTCCCGAGGCGCCGTTTGTGGGACGTGCGTCAATCCATGCATTTAATGCCTTGGGAAGGACGGAGCGCGTGGAGCCCCCGAGGGCGTGGGGGACACGCGCCCCCTCGCCTATAAATAAGGCACTCCGCCTCTTGAATAAGGGTTGGAACATCTCTCTCTACTCTACACTTTCAGCTATACCTTCTCTCTCTAGAACTCTCCACAGCTCTCCTCTTCCAGTCGCTGACTTGACCGTCGGAGTGCCTTCTCGGACCACCACCGTCCGGGCTAGGCACTAACGTGGTTGCTCCCTTGTGCAGGTTCACCCCAGGCGCGAACCAGCAGCTCTGGCCTCCTTCCCCGGCGCCCCCTGGCCCCCAGTGAGGTCCTGGTCCGCTCCTCCTCTACTTGATACCAGCAACCCAAAAGAGGTCATTCCGGTGAAGCGCCCCCCCACAATTGGTGACTCCGCTGGGGAGCTGAGTTCTCTCCCAGCCTCTCTTTTCTCTTTAAAGTGGTGGCCCTTCAGCCTTCCATAAACCTCTTCCACACCCTTCCTAGAGTTCCTAGAAGATGACGGACCTCACTCTTGGCTTGGATGCGTTCAACACAGCCGGAGAATACGTCAATAGCACTGACCGCAACAGGTACCGCCAAGTCAGGAGCGACTTGAGGCTTACCCTCTCCCCCGTCCTCAACCGTGACGGAACAGTCACGGTGGCGTCTAACGGCGCCGGCCCCAGCAACGCTAGGGCGGGGAACGTTTTGTTCAGTATGAACGGGGATGTGGTCTCCCTTGACCACCTTACGGCATCCGCTCAGATGGAGGCACTGCCTCCTTCTCCCCCCCTTACCGTCGAGGCCGAGTTGGCCCTGTTGAGAAAGGAGGTGCTGGCCATGAAGCAAGCCAGAAACCAACCCACAACCTCGAAGTCTGGCGGACGAACGAGGACCAGAAGACCTCCTCCGAGCACAAGGAGCGGGGGTGAAAGAGCACCCGTCTTTAGCCGTCTCGGCCCAGTCATAGAGGTGGACAGCCGAGGGAACGCCTTCGTCATCCCCCAGGAGCACGTCCCCCCTCGGGGGCGGCGGAACCAGGGGGAGCCGACGGGACAGACCGAGTACCCGGAGGACAGCGCTACTGCCTCGAGCGCTAGAACTCCGGACATCCGCAGGGACGCCGAGTATGCACGGCGGGTTCATAGGGACCAGAACAAGGGCAAGGGACCAGCTGGACCCCGTGGCGTGCGCCGGGAGCCTGGCGCGGGAAACCCGTCGGCGACCCGAGGGGACTTCCGAGGCCGAGGCCGATCGGTTGATCGAGCTGGTGGTTGTCCCCCCGACCGGTCGGAGGATCGACGGGGGGCTCGGGAAGTTCCCCTCCGAGACGGCCGACGAGGCCAGCACGAGGAGGGTGCCACCCTTGAGGCCACTTCGGCAGGGAGGGGTGGCAATGACCACGACCAAAGGCTCAACCTGGGGGAAAGGTACGAGCTCCGCCACCAAGGCGGAAGCATAGTGCTCGTCAACACTCGGACGGGAGACACGAAGGTCTACCACCCCGAGTAGGAGGCTAGGCAGGAGTGCACGAGGGATGACGCCCGGGCCGTCCGAGACCCGCGAGCGAAGAGACGCTCATCCGAGCGGAGCAACATGCATGTCGACCACGAGGTCCGACATAGGCAGGATGTGCCACCCAAAAGGACCTGTGGGGTATACCAAACAATTGACCTCAACCGACCCGGGGGCAGCCAGTCCGACTCTCGGCTGGAGAAGGCCAAGCAGTCACCCTTCATAGCCGAGGTCTCAGAAGTTGTCCCTCCTAGGGGCTTCAAGATCCCCAAGTTCGACAAGTACGAACCCACCACGGACGCCATTACCCACATGCAACAGTACCGGTTGGTCTCCGAGCTCTACGGACATGGCAACGCCCTTATGTGCAAAACTTTTTCCATGAGTCTTAGGACCACCGCCCTCTTGTGGTACAGCCAGCTGGCCCCGGGGTCGATTGGGGACTTCGATGAGCTGGAGCGCGCATTTACGTCCCGCTTCGTGACCAGCAATACGCAGCCAAAGACACTCGACGCCTTGGTAAATATGAAGAGAGGGTCGGACGAGACCCTCAAGGAGTACATCGCCCAGTACTGGGAGGTATATAGCTTGGTTGAGAACTGCGACCAAAAGGTAGCAGCCACCTCGTTCAAGAACGGCCTGGAGGACTCCTCGGATCTCTTCAAGGACCTCATGGTGCACCCCCCCAAGGACATGACTGAGCTCATGTGCACCGTGGATAGGTACCGCGAGCTGGAGGAGTTCCTGGTAAACAAAGCCTCCAAGGGGGGGGGGGGGCAGCAGAACCTCCCCGAGGGAGGGGAAGAAACAGGTCAATAACGTCAAGAGGGGCGGAAGAAATGAACAAGGAGGTGGAAGCGGTGGCAGGGGCTACCGAGAAAATAACAACAAAGGCAACGGTGGGGGAGGATGGGAGAAGCCCCCCAGGAACGACAATGATTATGTGGCCGAGACGACCGTCTTCACGCTACCAATCTACAAGCTGCTTACGGAAATTGGTAGAAAGAGGTGGTTCCTCTAGCCGGAAGATAAAATAGGGTCGGATCCGACCCAGAGGGGCAAGTGCACCTATCACAATGAGGTGGGGCATTACACAACCGGGTGCCGACCGTTCAAAGCCCATCTGGAGCGTCTGGTGGCCGAGGGGCGGTTGGAGGAATGGATCGACCGCACCAGGACCCCGACCCTAGCCCAGGGGGCACCCCGTCCTCCCCCCATACCGCAGGGGCAGCAGGTCCAGCAGGGGGGGCAGCGAGGACGGGGAGGAGTCGTCGAGACGATCCATGGCCCGGTGAGCAAAGACAAAGCCGAGGCCATGCACCAGGAATTGGCCAAAATAGAATAGGGGATGCAGGTACTCTCGATCGGGCAACCCCCGAAGAGGAAGTATCAGGAGCCCGAGGATCCCTACACCATCTCCTTCACCGAGTTGGATCTAGAGGGGATACAGCTTCCCCACGAGGACGCCCTCGTGGTTGAGGTCGGGATCGGCGACATAGACGTCCGGAGGATACTTGTCGATCAGGGGAGCTCCGCGGATGTCTTTTACTATTCGGCCCTAAAAGCCATTGGACGGACGCGTGACGAGCTAACCCCTTCTGACACCCCGTTGGTGGGCTTTGCCGGGCACCCGGTGTACCCCCTCGGGAGCATCACCCTCCCGGTCTGGGCGGGGTTGATGTAGCTCGATGTGGACTTCACGGTGGTAGATTCCCCGAGCCCCTACAATGCCATCCTCGGTCGCGGGTGGCTCCACGCCATGAGGGCCATCGCCTCCACTCTCCACCAGTGCATCCGTTTCATCGGAACGACCGGGAAGCAGGAAACCATTTGGGGGAACCAGATGGCCTCCAAAAAATGCTTCGTGAACGCTGTCCGGGTGAAGGACAAAAAGGAGAGCAGGATGCCGAGGCAGGTCCAGTGGATCGAAATGCCGGAATCCACGCCTGTTCTCGATGACGTCGGCTCCCTGGCCGAGGAGAAGGCAATCGAGGACCTCATCAAGGTACCGATAAGCGAGGATGGCAGCAGGTACTTTATGGTAGGCTCCGAGCTCTCTAATCCCGAGCTCAACGAGCTGGTTTGCTTCCTCAAGGACAACGTAGAGGTTTTTGCGTGGACTCCATATGAGATGCCAGGCGTTAGCCGGGATTTCATCACGCATAAACTCAACGTTGATCCGGCTAGGAAGCCGGTAGTGCAGAGGCTGCGGCGATC
>CM037159.1:4729188-4914803 GCA_020921065.1 Vaccinium darrowii | reverse complement strand
CTCGGCCATCCACTCGGATGCTATGGTGGAGGAAGTCCAGAGGCTCCTCGAAGCCGAGGCCATCAGGGAGGTCCAGTACCCCACTTGGTTGGCCAACACTGTGGTAGTCAAAAAGAAGACCGGCAAGTGACGGGTTTGCGTAGACTACACCAACCTCAACGATGCATGTCCGAAAGATTGCTTCCCGCTCCCTCGCATAGATCAGCTGGTGGACGCCACCGCCGGACACGCCCGGCTCAGCTTCATGGACGCGTACCGAGGGTACCACCAGATCGCCATGGATGAGACGGACGTGGAGAAAATGGCCTTCATCACGCCAAGGGGGACTTACTGCTATCAGGTAATGCCTTTCGGCTTGAAAAACGCAGGAGCCACCTACCAGAGGATGGTCTCCAAGATGTTCCAGAGGGAGCTCGGGGACATCATGGAGGCGTACATCGACGACATGGTGGTAAAGAGCAAGCTTGCGGAGGACCACCTGAGCCACCTCGGCAGGATCTTCGCCATACTCAAATTGCACAAATTGCGGCTCAACGCCGAGAAGTGCGCATTCGGGGTCGGCTCGGGAAAGTTCCTTGGGTACCTGGTCACTCGGCGTGGGATTGAGGCGGACCCCAATCAGATCGCTGCCATCCAACGGCTCCGAGCCCCCACGACCATCAGGGACGTCCAGAGACTCACCGGAATGGCAGCGGCTCTCAACCGCTTCATCAGTAAGTCTTCGGATGCCTGCCGCCCATTCTTCGAGTCCATCAAGACCAGCAAGAGAGCGTTCCAATGGGACGCGGAGTGTGACAGAGCTCTTGCCGAGCTCAAGGGATACATGGGACGGGCCCCCCTCCTGGTCACCCCAAGGGAGGGAGAGGACCTCCACTTGTACCTGGCAGTCTCGGATCATGCGGTGAGCTCAGCACTGGTTCGGCAGGAGGGGCCGGACCAGCAGCCCATTTACTATTCCAGCAAGACCATGCTCCCAGTCGAGACGAGGTACCTGCCGCTGGAGAAGCTGGCACTGGCCCTCGTTACGGCAAAGCGCAAGCTCTTCCCCTACTTTCAGTGCCACACGATCATCGTCATCACCGAGTACCCCCTTAGGGCTGTACTTCGGAAGGCAGACCTCTCGGACAGGATCTGCAGATGGTCAATGGAGTTGTTAAACTTCGATATCCACTATGAGCCCGGACGGCTATCAAGGGGCAGGCCCTGGCAGACTTTGTGGCCGAGCTCACTCCAAAGTTGGAGGCCGAGGCCCAGGAGGCAGGGGCGGACGGTTCCGCCCCCGACGATCCCGTCCCTGCACAGCCGGGATTCGTCCTCAGAAGGTCACCCCCGCGAAAAGCGACAATATACGCTGGCGATTCCTGGCGCATGCATGTCGACGGGGCCTCTAACAGCCGAGGCGCGGGGGCCGGGATAGTCCTTGTGTCCCCCGAGGGCACCCTCCATGAGTGCTCCATGAGCATTGGCTTTTCTGCCACCAACAATGAGGCCGAGTACGAAGCCCTCATTGCGGGGCTGCGGCTCGCCTTGAACCTGGGCATCGAAGAGCTGCAAGTCTACAGCGACTCCATGCTGGTGGTTAGCCAGCTTAACAGTGATTATGGCTCCGGCGAAAACTGCATGCTTAAATATCTCAGCCACGTCTTGAAGCTGCAGGAGGATTTCAAGAAGGTAGAATTCTGGCACATTGGCCGAGGCAGCAATGCTCACGCCGATGCCCTCGCCGCCCTCGGCTCAGCTTGCTCGGACCTCGGGGGCTCCCGGTCAATCATCCTGGGGGACATTCCCACCCCCAGCTTCGAGCCCGGCCAAGAGGACGTCATGTGGGTCGCTCCAACAGGCCCTAGCTGGATGGACCCCTTGGTTGCCTATCTACGCGACGAAAGGCTCCCGGCGGACGGCAAGGCGGCTCATCGGGTTCGGTGCCAGGCGGCCTCCTACTTCCTTTCACCAGCTGGGCAGCTTTACAGGCGCACCCACATTGGTCCCGACTTGCGAGTCCTCCATGAGGAGGAGGTGCCCCCGGTTCTGTAAGAGCTGCACGAAGGCAGTAGTGGCTGCCACTCAGGGGGGCGGTCCCTGGCCGAGCGTGCCGTCTCCCAGGGCTACTGGTGGCCCAAGATGAGGGCATCTGCCGAGGACTATGTTCGAAAGTGTGGGGCCTGCCAAAAGCACTCCCCCCTCCTCCATCAACCCACTCTTTCCCGTAACCCAGTCACCAGTTCGTGGCCATTCGCCCAGTGGGGGCTGGACATTGTCGGCGTGCTACCAATTGCCCCGGGAGGCTTCAGACACCTCATCACTGCCACGGACTACTTCACCAAGTGGGTTGAAGCCGAGCCCCTCATCCACATCACAGCAACTGAGGTGGAGCATTTCATCTGGAAAAACATCATTTCCAGATTTGGCGTCCCATATGCTATCGTCTCGGATAACGGGACTCAGTTTGTGGCCGAGGCCATCAAGACGCTCTGCAAGAAGAAGAACATCCGCATCAATAACTCAACGGTGGTGTATCCCCAGGGGAACGGCCAAGCCGAGGCCTCGAATAAGTCAATCTCCGCTGGCCTCAAGAGGAGGTTGACCAACAAACGAGGCAAATGGGTCAAGGAGCTCCCCAAAGTCCTCTGGGGCTATCGAACCACCCCGCGCAGGGGGACCGGCCGAACGCCCTTCTCATTAGCCTACGGGATGGAGGCGGTCCTCCCCCTCGCTGCTACTGCACCCACGGACCGCACCGAAGACTTCCACCCGGCCACTAATGAAGAGCACATCGTCTCGGAGCTCAACCATGTCGAAGACCTCCGCGATGAAGCACACATCAGACACGCGGCCTATCAACAGGAGGTCGCTCGGGGGTACAATAAAAACGTCAGGGTCCGCCCCTTCAATGTCGACGACCTCGTTCTCCGCGAGGTGGTGCAGAAGAAGCATAAGAAGAAGTTCATGCCCAACTGGGAGGGCCCGTTCAGGATCACAGCCAAGGCAGGCTATGGAGCGTACAAGCTGGCCGAGATGGACGACACGATAGTAAGCAACCCATAGAATGCCTCCAAGCTCCGGAAGTTTTATGGGTAGCCCATTACTCTTTTTCCGTTCTTATGCTGCCTTCGGTCAATTTTTGTAAACCGAGCAGCCACAATTTCAGTGGACATTTCTTTCACATTCTACTCTGGGTACCCTAACGGTTCGGCGAACCACTACTCTACCCCTGTGCTCTGTGGCGCAGGGACCAGACCGTTTGGTCTCGGATGATTCCTAGTTCAAGCCCTTGGGTTGTACTACCAGGCCTTGCTATCATCCAATCCCCTGCCAATACAGGCTCAAGGGATGAACGCTGGTTAGTGTTCGGCTAAGGCCACCTCGGCTAATGTCCGAAATCGGGGGCTATCGAAGCGATTCCCCACCTCAGCCGAGATCTATCCTAACACGCTCGGTGGCGCTAACATGTTGGGTCTCGTCCTCGGTTGGCTATGGCCCCCGAGGCACGAGCGCCCCAGTGCGGGCTTGGGCGAGTCGCCCAATAGTTGGTGTTCGGTCAATACAGCCGCCTCGGCTTACGTGCATGACTAGGGGCTATTTTGAACCGATCCCCAACCTAAGTCCGAGTTTCTTCTTTAGCTTGTCTTCGGTAGAAAGCAAGTGTTCCTTACTTCCTCCCGAAGAGGGGCTATTTACCAGAGATCGGCTCGGTGCGATCAACTAGAGCTCGGCTCGTCCTAAACTATTATCGTTACATGGGAGTTAGAGAGATTGAAGTCGATCGAAATGAAATTGATGGAAAACATAATAACCGAAGGGAAATGGAGCATTCATTCATTCACGTCAAAATGGGGGCTCGGCCATGGTGCATCGTTCGTTGCCGACCCCCTGAATACCTGTTTAATTACAAAAAATCTGAGGACTGGTCAAAGCCACAGAGTTCGGCGCCAGCCTCAATAAAATAAAAACAAAAGCCTAAATCTAAACCCCCGGGGCCTCGGAATGATCGCCCTCGGTGCCGTCCTCAGCGTCTTCAAGATCGTCCATCGGCATCTCTGGGACTTGGGGCTCGGGGGTTAGAGGGACAATCCTGGCTTCGGACTCGGGAGGAGCGTTGCAAGCATCCACGCCTCGGATGTAGGCCACAGGGAAGCAGTCCTTATGGCCGAGGCGATACCCCTTATCAAAGGCTCGGGCCTCCATCTCTTCAGCCTCTTTAAGGTACTGCTTCCTGGCTTCCAACTCCCCCCTCCGGTAGCCGTTGTCATTGGCCGCGGCTAGCATGTCTGCCAGGGCAGCCTGGAGCTCGGCAATCTTGTCCTCAGCTGCTTTTGCTCGGACCAGGGCTTCTTTGACTCTGTCCTCGGCAGCCTTGGCGCGCTCCTCCGCCGTTCTGGCGTCCCGCTCGGCTGCAGCAGCTTTGTCCTCGGACGCTTTGATCCGCCCCTCCACCCCCTCCTTCTCAAGGCTGAGGTCGGCCATCTTCTTTCCGAGCCCCTCGAGCTCGGACTTCTACTTCGCCGAAGACTGGCGCTCCTCCTTCAGCTTGGCCTCGGCGACCTTCGACGCCTTGCACAACGTTACCACCTTTTTGTGGGTGGCAATAGAGGCTTGGCTCGCCTACGGGGAAGGGGTGAGGTGAGTACCGAGCCTGAAAAATAAAAGAATATGGACTCGGGGAGAAGGGAGTCACCTTGATGAGGCAGTTGTGCAGCTCGAGGAAGTTGTCATCGAGAGAGGAGACGTCAAGGGCGGACATGTCCACCGGGAGGGCCAGGCCCTTGAGCAGGACGTTGGCCGTCTCGGGGTCCCTCCGAACGCTGTCCGCCGTCGTTAGCACCAACCCGCCTCGGATGGCAAAGACAGGGGCCCAGACCTCGGGGGGAGGGGCGGTGTCAGATCCCCCTACCGCCTCGCGGCCCGCCGGGATGGCCCTCCTCGCCGGCGCTCGGAGAGGAGCCTGCTCTTGAGTTCCGAGGGGAGGCTGGGGGATGAGGATGGCAGTGGTGTCGGCCGGGGGTGGTGCTTCAGTAGGACTCGGGAGAGCATCCGAGGTAGAGCTATCAGCTCCTCGGGGCCTCTTCTCGGCCGGCTCGTCTTCGGCCATGAGCGGCTGCTCCCTCCCTCTCCTTTGCCCTGTGCCCCTAACCGGCTGCGAGGAGCGCCCTCGGCGAGCCCGTTGCTGTTGTTGCCTCAGTTGGGTTAGTAAAAGTCGTCCTGTGTCTGCCGCCATCTCTCCCCTTGGCAGTCTCTCCCTCCCCCACAGCTGTTCTCGCTCTTCGTTCGGGAGAGCAGTCCTTTTCCTCCTTCGGCGGTTGCTGGCCCTCGGCGACTTGCCCCTGTGCAAGAAACCGTTGTAGCTCAGCTGGTATCCGAGGAGGAGATGGGCTTGCTACTGGCCGTGGGCGTAGAGAGCCTGAATCACGGCGTCGTCCGAGAGCTCGAGTAGCCTTTTGTTGACGAGGCTGGTGTCTGCAATAAAGGCACATCATAAGTAAACCCTCGGCAAAGAACAATATATACAAACAGAAAATAGAAGGAAAAGGTCTCGGCTTACTGGGCTCCCCTCGGCGGTGGTTCAGGGGCCAGGTGTGAGGCTCCTCGGGGGCCCACGTATAGTTCCCCCTCACCGTCACATAGTTGTACTGGTGGTCCTCTGAGTCGTAAAGATCCCCGATGAGGTGATCATATTCGCTCCTCATCGAGAAGTAGTATCTTCTGAATTTGGGGCTGAGGCCCATCAGATAGATGCCGACGACGTCGTAAACCATGGCCGGGATGCCATACGCCTCAGCTAGCTTCAGCACCGAGCATAGGACTCGGTATACGTTGACCACGACCTGGTGGGGACCGAGGTCATAGTAGTAGAGAAGTTGGCGGACCATCTTCGGGAAGGGGAAGCGGAGTCCCCCCTCGGTGATGGCCATGAGGGGGACCATGACATGGTCATCCCCATATGTAATCCGGTCGCCGAAGAAAAGTTCAATCTCCACGTCCACCGGGATCTCGTACCTCTCCCGGAAGGCCACCAGACGCTTGGGATGCTCTGGGTCGAATTCCTTGACATAGGGGCACTCTTCGTCCCCGAATTTGGGGAGGGGAACCTCCTCCCAATCCTGACCGAGGGTAAGTGAGCATGCCTCGGCTCGGCGGGCCCTCGGGGGTGCGTCTTCCCCCTCCCCTGTCTCGGGCAGAGGAGGGTCCGATGAACCACTTCTCCCCACGTCTTCGTCTCCGTTCCCCAGGTCAACAATCTCTATGGGCACAGGGGTGGGTTCAAATATTTCAGGGGCCCTCGGGGAGGTCGGACGCTCGTCAACGCGGGATGTAGAGGCCCCGGAACCAGTATCCGCTCTCTCTTCTTCCATTCTGTTCCACTCCTCGGGGTAGATCGTTTGGAGAGGGGGGATGTTGAGCACACTCGAGGGTTGGTTTCGGTATCGGTTGCCGAGCTCCCAGATGTATGCTACCGCCTCCTCGTCAAGGTCTTTGTCGCTGTCAGAGATGACGAAGGGCCCGTTGCTCATCCAACCGAGAACCTAAAAGAACGCACGAAGAAACCCATCAGTTATATGCATTAAGGGTATGGGTGCCGCGGGTGCAGAGTGAGCTCGGCTAAACCGAGTGGACCGCCCACTCGATTGACTCTCGGCTGGACCTAAGACGTGGTGTGTGCGCTCGGGGAAAGGACGCGGTCCTCGACAGGGAGCCTCGGAAGAACAGGTTGAATGTTCAACCTGCCCTCGGAAGAACACGTTGAATACTCAACCTACCCAGAAAACGGCAGCCGTGCGCCGCCGTGAAGCTCGTCGGAAAACCCAAACAAAACAGAGCAAGACTGAAAATCGCTAAAAACGGGCCAAAACTGGTCCAAAAAACACGAAAAAGGCATAAAAAAGTGAGAAAACAATGAGAAGCATCGATTTACCTCGAGTTTTGGTGCTAAAAGTGGCTGAGACGCAAGATCTGGGCTCAAGACTTTTCGAATACCATGGCGGCGTGAGTCTTCTCCGGTGAACAGCGAGATTTCAGAAGCAACAGTGCTTTCTCTCTCTACCCGAGGTTCTATATATAGGGGGGAGGGGGAGCTGTCACTCGACGCAATTAATGCGGAGGCGGTGCGCCGGCTCGGGAAACGGCATGGCGGCTCGGCGGACCAATCAGCGCGTGACACCTGTCCGCCTCGTTCGAAACTTTCTGGCGCGAATCCCATGCACCGGCGCTCGAACGAATGCCGAGCTGACACGTGGCAGCTGACGCCAGTCCACGTCAGGGACTCTCTGACATCGGATTACCCAACGGTCACATCAGGTCACATCATGTCCTTTCAAATTCGAGGCGGTGTGACGTCCCGAGCGTAGGGCTCGGGTGGACTTCATCCTCGGCAAGGACTCGGCACACCCACGGCCGCTTGGATTGGTCAACTCCCTCATCCAGGACCGCCGGGTAAGGAAGTTGAGGGGCTATTGTAAGCGGCCGGAGGCCAAAGGGGTCGTTGCCCTCGGCCTGACCCCTGACCCGGGGGTGGGGACAAAATGGACCCTCTTGCTAGGAGGGGGCCACGCGCGACAGTATTCTCACGGATGATGTCCTCGGCGGATCACTCCCCTCGGGAAGAACCCTCCAGTGACCCCAGGGACCTCGGACTGCTGCCTCGGCACGCCCGAGAGAGCGTCTGCTGAGGCCACCCCGGGCCGGGTCGGTTGACCTCGGCGCCGAGGGAGGAATGCACGTCGGGTGTCAAGGGGGCTCGATCGAGGCACCCCTGACAGTCTGAGTGGCTCATTAATGATCTCAACCACTGCGCACATGCCGCAGCCGTGGCAGGCCACCAACCCCACAGGCTACGCCTGCAGGGAGACTAGGCTGGCAGGGAATGTCAGTGACAGCGACAGGTGACGACTCCGGGACTGCAGCTCCCGAGGCGCCGTTTGTGGGACGTGCGTCAATCCATGCATTTAATGCCTTGGGAAGGACGGAGCGCGTGGAGCCCCCGAGGGCGTGGGGGACACGCGCCTCCTCGCCTATAAATAAGGCACTCCGCCTCTTGAATAAGGGTTGGAACATCTCTCTCTACTCTACACTTTCAGCTATACCTTCTCTCTCTAGAACTCTCCACAGCTCTCCTCTTCCAGTCGCTGACTTGACCGTCGGAGTGCCTTCCCGGACCACCACCGTCCGGGCTAGGCACTAACGTGGTTGCTCTCTTGTGCAGGTTCACCCCAGGCGCGAACCAGCAGCTCCGGCCTCCTTCCCCGGCGCCCCCTGGCCCCCAGCGAGGTCCAGGTCCGCTCCTCCTCTACTTGATACCAGCAACCCAAAAGAGGTCATTCCGGTGAAGCACCCCCCCACAGTCTGAGTTACACATTTGCAATATTGTGGATTTAGGGTCCATCTAGATATCTGTAGATTTTCAAATGGAGGGAATCGATCTTCAACATCAATAAAAGATGAATGTTTTGTTGGAGTAGTTTGTGAAATTTAAGCGAACGACAGATCAAAAGTAGAAGAGATGTTTTTATTTTTTATTGAGAACATTGTAGCTAGACTGAAAACACATTAAGCAATCAAAAAAAGGAGTAAACTGTCCTCTCTAGACCATGGGTCGAACATGATCCCCGAATTTGATCGTATGATTCATTCATTTTATAGCTCTGTTTGTGTAGCTCATTAATAAAAATGTCACATTGTTAACAAAACCGTAACATCCCACGGTCCCAAAAATTTTGTCCGGTCCGCAAAACAAAGACTTGAAAATAATACAAAATTTTCAAGAAAAAATTTAATATTTTTTTACCAAGTTACTAGATATCAACGAGTATTTTTAATTTACGAAAAAAGTTAGAAAATTTTCTTTTAAAAGACTTATAATTCTTAGGTCCTCGTTTTGCGAACTAGACAAAAAATTTGGGACAAATGGAGTAATAAATAGACTACAATTGTGATCTTGAAATATATAGTACCTCTATATTGTGAAGCCAAATGTATTGCAATAGTGAATGTACAATAATCATATCAATCTGATACTTTTTACATCACTGGTGTAACACAGGGTTCTCAGTAAACATGCATCCAAATCCCAATCACTATGGACAATAACTTTAACAAGACTAGATAATAAAAAGGATATGAACCCATGAATTTGCCAAGTTTTGGACACCAACATTATAACATCCACGAGTAGATTAACAAAAATATTGGCATGATTCCACGGACTATCTTGGTCCCATAGCATCAGAATCAAGCCTCACAGTAGAGGGAAAATACATGTCCATTTTCTAACTACTTTACCAAAGCAAGAGATGAAAGAAGAGGGACCCACTAAGGACCTTGATCTTGTCGTGGAATAGAGATTCAAAGTCTTCAAACCAATGATCCTTGATGCCGGAGTCCACACGCCCAAATTCGATTCTTTTCATTTATTGGATGGATAGCTGCAAAAAGCAATGAAAACGAAGGAATTAACAGGAATCCAGCATTTGAGTAAAGTACCCTTTCCAACACGACAAGGCACGGGCATTTAAGTACCCTTGCCAACACGACACGGCATGAGTGTGGGACATGAATCAGGTACGGCTCTTCCAAAGAGGACGCAGTTGTGAAATTTCTAGCCTGCCTTTGTACCAATATGAAGAAAAGAAGAAACTATCATTGGGCACATAACTTTTCGTATAGAAAAATATTTTTGCTTCATCAATTGTTTAGTTACAAAAACATAAATATGTACAAGATAATTATGTCATGCATCTCTGTATTGGTATCCCGTATACCCTCTATCAGAGTTGAGGACAAACACCCGAGCAACAAGTTGAATTTTTCATTTTTGTACACACCCGAGCAACAAGTTGACTTTTTCACAACCATTAGCGCCGTCACAAAATACACACCCGAGTTAAGGTAACATAAAACATAACACAACCATTAGCACCGTCACAAATTATCTGAGTTGAGCCTCACCCCCAAGCACAAGAAGTTGAATTTTTCATTTTTATTTTGTTAACAGATGAAATGGCAAGTGGGAACACAAAAGAATTGGTGGTCCAGTAGGTTTCCAACTTTTCTTCAATTTGTTTGACACGGTTTCAATAAAGCAAGACCTGAAAGACTAGGGACAATTGGAAAGCAAAGAGGGGGACCCAATACGACTTCCAAACACCTAAGTCTTGGTCTTTTAAGACCAACGTCAGGTATACGCAATATATGGATGGGACCTTCAGAGAAACAAATCAATCAGACACCAAAGGAAATACATAGGACCTTCAGAGAAAGTACAGTAGTTTTCCTAATCCTACATGACTGCATTTTTGAACTATTTGATTTGGTCCACAATTTGGGGATGCCCCTTAGCCCCTTCCTACCAATAAAGGAGTCGTAAGCTTAGGGGTGATTTGGCAAAAAAATCAAAAACCGGTTTTTTGGTTTTTTTTGTTTTGTCCTTATTTAAATTTTTTTTTTTTGTATTTGTTAGTTTTGCGTCAAGATTTTGTGGTTTCTATATTTATCTCGATGAGACGAATCTAACAAGTACTCCAATAATGCCAAAATTAATCCAATAATCCAAGTATTTTCAACTTTATTCAAAAAAATATTTGGTTTGACCAAAAATTTATACTTGTTAGATTCTGTCGTTGAGATAAACCCAGAAACCACAAATCTTGACGCAAAACTAACAAATGCAAAAAAAAAAAATTGAATAAGGACAAAACGAAAAAACCAAAAAACTGGATTAGTTACACTGAGAAGGTGCGGGAGTGGGAGCAGAAGCGAGGAACTACATAAGAATCAAGTAGCATCTCAAGTGCTCCTGGTAGATAAATTTTTGGCCACAAGATTAGTCAAGGTGAACACTAGCTGGCCCGGTCACCTTGTAACGACCTAACCCTACTGACCATGGATCCACTTTCGGCCCAAACACTTTGGCTTTAAAAGATATTGATGCAGGGCAGCCTCCTTCTAGAAAGTTAATTTGCAAGAAATAAACACAAACAAAAGTTTGAGCCAGAGGTACCACACCCTCTTTGAAATAACAATTTTCAGTAAAAACTCTATTTTCTTTATTCATAAACAACCAAATTCTGCCATTAGACTTACAATGATACTTATAGTGTCAAAACAACCCTAGACCAAGATTTGATTAGTTACTCAAGCGAAATCAAAGAAATTACGAAAACTACCAAAAATGGAAATTTGGAAATAATTGGCAGAATAAAAAAACTAAAAAGAAATATAAGTTGCCAAAACAAACGGCCAACAAAAACAAAGTTTCTTACTAAAAGTTATTAGCAAATCTATTATTTCCTAGAATGACAAAATTCCCCTTTTGAAGGCCTAGATGACATCAAACGGCCGAAATTCATCGTTGATCATTTCTGCAATGAGTATTTGAAGCCCGTTTCCAATCGAACATGCGAGCTCCGGGCCTTTTCGCCAAAGTTGGCCGTGTGACTTATTTATGCTGTTTGGGCCGTGAATGGTCCAAACGGTTAAGAAATGTGGATGAGACCCATTATACATTAGAAGGGATTATGCAAATTAGACTGAAAACGCGTTAAGCAGTCCTCTCTAGACCATGGGTCGAACATGATCCTCGAATTCGATTATATGATTCGTTCATTTTGTAGCTCTGTTTGTGTAGCTCGTTCATAAAAATGTCACATTGTTAGCAAAACTGTAACATCTCTCCTTCCCAAAAATTTTATCCAGTCCGCAAAACGAGAACTTAAAAATAATACAAAATTTTGAAGAAAAATTCCATATATTTTTAACAATTTACTAATATCAACAAGTCTTTTTAATTTATGAAAAAACTTAGAAAATTTTGGGACGGAAGGAGTAATAAATAGACTATAATTGTGATTTTGAAATATATAGTACCTCTATATTGTGAAGCGAAATGTGTTGCAATAGTGAATGTACGATAATGATATATCAATCTGATACTTTTTACATGACTGGTGTAACACGGTTCCCATTAAACATGCATCCAAATTCCAAGAACTATGGACAATAACTTTAAAAAGACCAGAAAATAAAAAGGATATGAGCCCATGAATTTTGCTAGTTTTGGACACCAATATAACATCCACGAGTAGATTAACAAAATATTGGCATGATTCCAAGGATTATCTTAGGCTAAGTTCTCTAATGGATTTTATCAAGATTTTGATAAAATCAACCCCTTGATTTTATCCATTCGTGAAGTCATTTGATAAAATATGTAGATTTTTTATATTTTTTAATGCAAAAATCCACAGATTTTATTAAATGTTTTTACGAATAGTTAAAATCAAGAGGTTGATTTCCATTGGAGAACTAGCCTTAGTCCCATAGGATCAAAATCAAGCCTCACAGTACAGTGGTCTTGTTGTGGTGCCCCAAAGCGGTATTGGGGCACCGGTGCCCCTGTTTTACTTACCACCAACACTGGGTCTACAAATTACAAAAACAAATCGCACTTACCATAAACATAGGATTTACTTACCACAATTTATGGCTTATACGTGTGGCAATTAAAGTTTATATTTGTGGTAAGTAAAGCATGTGTTCATAGTAAGTATAATTGCGCGGTAAAAGAGTAAAACCACCCTTTTTCTTGTGGTGGTTTTCATCTAACAGCTCAAATTCATCCATTTTTTTATCTAATGACTTAGATTTAGTGGGGCACCATAGAAATATTCCACGGTATAGGGAAAATACCTGTCCTCTTTCAAACTACTTTACCAAAGCAAGAGATGAAAGAAGAGGGACCCACTAAGGACTTTGATCTTGTTGTGGAATAGAGATTCAAATCTTCAAACCAATGATCCTTGATGCCGGAGTCCACACGCCCAAATTCGAATCTTTTCAGTTAGGAAATGTCACATATTAACGGGAACAGGAATCGAGCATTTGAGTAAAGTACCCTTGCCAACATGGCACGGCACAGGTCTGGGACATGAATTAGGTACGGCTCTTTCAAAGAGGACGCAGTCGTGAAATTTCTAGCCAGCCTTTGTACCAATATGAAGAAAAGAAGAAACTATCATTGGGTACATAACTTTTCGTATAGGAAAATATTTTTGTTACATCAATGGTTCAGATTTATCTTGTACATAAATATGTACAAGATAATTATGTCATGCATCTCTGTATTGGTATCCACAGGGGTAGCCCCATGTAGGGGCAAGGGGGGGCAGCTGATCCCCTGAGTCAGAAACCCTCTCTGGGATATACATATCTTTTTGGTTTTTTTTGGTAACTTTGACCGACAAGAAGTATATCTTGTTGTTTTTACCTTATGATCCTTACTTCACTAATAATTCACTTGCCCCAAATGTGTTTGAAATATTTACAACATTACCCAAATGATTTACCGAATCTCCCCTAATTTTTTCCCTTTTTTTGTGATTTCACCATTTTAACACACTCCCCCTCATAGGAAAAAAGGCAGAGCATAGCCACAGTCATGATTATTTAACTCCCCTCTTTCTCTCTCTATCTCTCTTTGCCCCAAGTAGCATGATATAACATATTTTGTTTCTATGCATTGAATAGATCTCTTTTGGATTATTACTCTAATGTACTCCCTCCATTCCATTTTGATAGTCCTCAGCAAAAATACATGCAATTTTCAGACAAAAAATAAAAGTGTTTCAGTTTTTAATTTTTCTCACCAAATTAAAAAATTAATAGAGATCTTTAATTTCGTACAAAGAAACTCAAAAAATCATGTACGAAAATATTTAAACGTTTTATCTGAGAATTTGCTTGTAATTTTATAGGGAACAATCAAAATGAAACGAAGGAAGTAAATATTGTAGATTCTTGACCCCCAACGACAAAACAGTGAATCAGTGAACCATGAATTTAAATGACATAAGAGCTATTAAAACTTTAACAAGACTAGATAATAAAAAGGATATGAGCCCATGCATTTTCCTAGTTTTGGACACCAACATAACATCCACGAGTAGATTAACAAAATATTGGCATGATTCCAAGGATTATCTTAGCATCAGAATGAAGCCTCACAGTATGGGGAAAATACATGTCCTTTTTCAAACTACTTTACCAAAGCAAGAGATGAAAGAAAAGGGACCCACTAAGGACCATGATCTTGTTGTGGAATAGAGATTCAAAGTCTTCAAACCAATGATCCTTGATGCCGGAGTCCACACGCCCAAATTCGATTCTTTTCATTTATTGGATGGATAGCTGCAAAAAGCAATGAAAACAAAGGAATTAACAGGAATCCAGCATTTGAGTAAAGTACCCTTGCCAACACGACACGGCATGGGTGTTGGGACATGAATCAAGTACGGCTCTTCCAAAGAGGATGTAGTCATGAAATTTCTAGCCAGCCTTTGTACCAATATGAAGAAAAGAAGAAACTATCATTGGGTACCACATGAGGCTTTAGCTCTCAATCAATGTGGGACTAAACACTTTCTTCTACCCCAAAATTAGAGGTATTACACACCTGGTTAATTATCAAGAAAGAAAAGAAACCGTGAAGATAAAAAATATATGACACAAAAGTATGATAGACTATACTATTTTGTCATGTCCAAGTAAACATGACAACGTACTGGATGGGTTGATGTGAATTGGAGATGATTTTCTCGTTTATACTATTTATCAAGTTATCACAAAAGTATGATAGACTATACTATTTTCTCGTTTATACTATTTATCAGGTATTTTCTCTTGCTGGGTAGCTTTTCCTTCTTGTTTTCTTTTTGAAATTTATATGCTTGAGAGATAATATTTTACCTGGGAGATTGGTCATTTTTCAGTGCCGACGAACTTCCAAGAAGATTCTAACTTGAGAGCAAGGTTTTGAGTCAGTTTTCCCACCCCTATATGAGGATCCCGCTAATAAGGTCGTAAATTTTCTTAATCAGTTGTCTGGAGACCACCATTAGACGACTGATGAAGTTCAAAACTGATTTTTAAAGTCCAGTAATATAATTGAGCTCAATGGTACCTGCTTTGTTCTTTTTGCCTCTCAAAAAATTTATCTCTAAAATTTTTTATTGTTCCGTCATTCATGTTTTTTCGTCTTTAGTGATTTTTTAGCAGGTTAGATTTTTTTTATTTAGTGGATGGATAACTGCAAAGCAATGGAAACAAAGGATTTTACTTGATTGTAGCCACATAAAGTACAATGAACAACCAAATTTAAGAAACACGACGTAATAACGGGAACAGGAATCCAGTAAATTTGCATACACTAGTTCCTTTGTAGTACTAGCATAACCAATGTTATCTGGATCCATCATTTACGGTAAACTACCTTGCCGACACGACATGACACGGGTGTGGAACATGGATCGGGTACTGCTCTTCCAAAGAGAATGCAGTCATGAAATTTCTAGCCTTTCTTGGTACCAATATTAAGAAAAGAAGAAAAAACTATAAGATAATTATTTCATGTATCCCCGTGTTAGGGTAACATGTACACAACCATTGGCATCGCCACAAAACATCGGAGTCGAGCCTCATCCCACTAGCAACAAGTTGAAAGAGTTGATGGTACAGTGCGTTTCCAACTTTCCATCAATTGATTTGACACGGATTCAACAAAGCAAGAGCGGAAAGACTAAGGACAAAGACCATTGTTCCCACTTCCTACCATTAATCACAATTGGAAAGCAAAAATGGCGACCCAAGACGCTTCCAGAGTCTTTGCCTTTGTGGACAATAACATACACACACACACATATCCAGTTTTAGAGACACAATCACACAACTATTACACAATTTTGACACTCCATCTCAGCCATCGAAATGGATGGCTGAGATTAATACGAGATTTGTACTGTGTGTGTGTGTGTGTGTGGGAAAACACCATTCCTACATTTTCGAGGATGAGCCCACTGACTACCAATATAGGAGTCGCAAGCTTAGTTGCATGGAGAAAGTACAGTAGAGGAGTAGAAGCGGAAGTGAGAAAATATAGGAGAATCAAGTAGCGTCTACAACTCAAACAAAAAAAAAAAAAATTACACACTCTTAATGATCAAATTTTTAAAAATAGATAGAGAAAAAAGTGTTTATTGGTATCGATTTTGTGTTCTGACTTGACTTTTCTCTGAAAAACAATCAACTCTATATCTACAAACTAAGAGCATGTGTCAAAAAAAAAAAATCAAGTGTAAACCTATTTGCGAGAATTGCCTACACTAAAGCCTAATGTTTATGTGCCCATTTAATTTTATTTGGCCTAAAATATAGAATGTATGTCAAAAAGGAAATGGCTACAATACACACTCATTAAAGGTGTGTACCATATGCACCTATTGTATGATCCAAATTGTGCCACCTTATTGGCAATTGTAATATTTTTTAGTGTTTCGTAACTTTTCAGCAATATGATTTGTAACTCTTATAAATAAAAAACCCCGTAACTTTTTTTAAAAAAATTGTAACTTTTATAGGGGTATATATAATACACACACAAAATAAGGGGTGTGTATAGTAGCATTTTCCCAAAATTATAAATAGACTATTATTTTGTTATCAGTCCATGTCCATCCCAAAATATAAATAGACTATTATTTTGTTATCAGTCCATGTCCATTAAACATGGCAATTCGTAGTTGACGTCTCCATCGCGAATAATCTTTTTCTATTTACAAAAAAACTATAATATTTGTACTTAGTATTTGAGTAAATTTGCAATAAGAATTTTGCAGTACCTTATCTTAGTTTATATTTCCTCTTGCTTAATTGGTAGCTTTGTTTTGTTTCTATTAAAATTTATAAGAAAGAATAGTGTATATAAGAGGTGGATATGTTATAAAGGGAGGTGAGTAAAGATGATGAGATTAGCTTATACTTTGTTTCAGTAATTGATAATGAGAGAAATTTCTTTTTGCCATCCATAAATCATTGCATTGAGAATACAAAAATTATTTGAGGGGCAATTCGGTCTTCATACACACCTAGATTAGTTAATCCGAGTGAGGGTGGATTGGCTAAGCAGGGATAAGTTCTCCCCCACCCTTCCCCATCCTCCTTCTCCAGCTGCTACCAAATATCTTTCTTCTTTCTCCCGCTAACAAACCGGCTTTTAAGAAGCTGGGAACCCAATAGAATAAAAAAATATCTACAAAGAATGGTAAAAGAAAACTACAAGAGGGTCTCAAAACAAAACAACCCATCCCAATCAAAGGGCCTACTTGTTTGAATCTAAACTCTAATAGTCATGCCAGTACATAAAAAGAGTCTCGATTGATACAAACGTAACTTAAATTTGAATGAACATTTTTTCAATTCTTAATGCATTACTTGGTTATTAAATCGCTGATATAATCAACTATGCGGTTGTTAAACATCCATAAAAGCAAGTCATCATTCCGGTTGGGGGTGGATGTGTAATTGACACTCCCAAATTATGGGAATTATGTTAATAGGGCAATATATATGTTGACTATTTATAGAGCACTGGAATTAATTAGACTTTACAATTGAACGAGCAATAGGCACTATAGATGGGAAGAAATAACAACAAAGAAAGTCTCTATTAGGGAGTGTATAAGAGTGGACAAAGAAGCTAGTCCAATTTTTGAAGTAATTAGTCTTATTTATTTGGAATGGGGCTTGTAGTGAGCAACTCACTACAGGCATGTAGTGAGTTTGACAACCGTCCATTCTTGTTTTGGACGGCTCAGATTTTAAATAAACTATTCGCGCCTGTAGTGAGTTTGATAGCCGTCCATTCTTGTTTTGGACGGCCCAGATTTTAAAATCGAATAGTTTATTTAAAATTTGGACTGTCCAAAACACTTTGGACGGGCCAGATTCACTCACTACACCCTGTAGTCACTACAGGGCACCGCTGCCTATTTAATATGGTTCCAAAAATGATACAGACACACCTTTTTAGCCACACTCTACCACACCCTCACTCACATGTGGGTGGGTGTGATAGAGTGTGGCTAAAATGATGTGTCTGTATCATTATCCATATGGTTCAACATGGAGTAATTTCCTTTAAATAGAACTTGATTAATGTGTTTGGTTTGGTGAACCCGAAAGCAAGTTGAGCCACAAGGGTTTCAATCTCATTGATGAAAGACATCCTTTGGGTAAAAAACCGATTTTTGCTTTTTTGGTTTTTTCATTTGTTCTTATTCAAATTTTTTTTGCATTCGTTAGTTTTGCATCAAGATTTCGTGGTTTTTGGATTCCTCTCGACGAGACGAATCTAACAAGTATAAATTTATGGCCAATAATCCACTTATTTTGGCTTTATTCAAAAAAATATTTGGTCTGATCATAAATAACAAGAACATATGAAATGGCAAATGGGAACACAAATGTATTCAACCCAATTCGGCATATAAAAAAGCCCGAGTGCAGTCAAAGCAAGAATGAAGGACTAGGGACAAAGATCTTGACCTTGATGAGTCAAAGTCTTCAATCAATAGTCATTGCGCCTACCATTTGTATACCATTTGTCCAAATTAAGTACTGGTCTTTGATGACAATGATACTATGGGACCTGAGAGAAACTAATCACACATCAAAGGAAATAACATGGAACCTTCACAGAACTAGTTTCCAACACAACTAAAATTTAACTTTTTTCAGTCGAAGTTGTATAAGAAAATACAATTATTAGTGCATTGAAAGTTCATTGATTTTGCGAAAATACATTTTCCGGTGGAATGTGCATACATATGTGTGAAAGTTTATTGATTATCATGACCGTTTTGTATTGTGAACGGATGAAATGGCGAAGGAGAATGCGTTCCAAGGATATAAAAAAGAATGGTGCAGAAAATCATTAACAAAATTGGTGGTACAGAGGGTTTCCGATTTTCCATCAATTGGTATTGGTTTGACACGGTTAATTTCAACAGAGCAAGACTAGGGACAAAGACCCTGACCTTACAATAGCGACAAAGTCTTCAAGCACTGGTCATTGTCCTTACTCTGGCTGCTTCCTACATTGGAAAGCAAAGAGGGCCCAAGACAGTCTTCCAAAGACGAAGAGTCTTGGTCTTCGAATACAAACGACAGATATACGTACTATCATGGGACCTTAACGAATCACACACCACACGAAATACCATACGACCTTCATAGAAACTAGTTTCATACATTGCTGCAATTTTAACTATTTGATTTGGTCCACAATTTGAGGATGAGGATGAAGTCCCTTCCTAAATAATATAGGAGTCGTAAGCTTAGTTACACAGAGAAGGTGCGGGAGGGGGAGCAGAAGCGAGAAACTATAGAAGAATCAAGAGTGTTTATAAAAGCATGTATATATATAGTTCGAAACCTCTCAAGTGCTCCCAGTCATCAATAACTTCCTGGCCACGCGACTAGATGAGCTACACGCAAGGTAGCCTGGTCACCTGGTTATCAAGAAAAAAAATAAACAAAAAACCGTGAAGATATCATATATGCTCTTATGATAGAAAAATATAGATCGACTATTATTTTGCCATTAGTCCAACTAAACACAATTCGTACTTGATGAGTTGATGTCCATTGGAAATGATTTTCTCGTAGATACAATAGAGTATAATATTTATACCAAGGAAGTGAGTAAATTTACAATTAAAATTTTAAAATCAACTAAATAATATCTAATGACCACCTTCAGGAAACTGATGAAGTTCAAAACTGATTTGAAAACTCCGTATTATGGAATGGTACCTGCTTGGTGTAGATTGTTGGAGATATGCCTTGAATTCAAGACGGTCGAAGAAAAGTGCAAAATTTGGTGCGAAAAGTCGTTTTCTGGACCTATGGTCCGGACCAAGGAAAGCCCCGTCCGGACCAGTGGATTTTGGGACGTTTTTGGACATTCTGCCTCGGTAGTCCGGACCACCGAAATCCCCGTCCGGACCACCGTCGGTAGTCCGGACCACCGAATCCCCGTCCGGACCACGGTTACGCGAATTTGTGCGGCTGCGCGTTTTTAAAGAGGTTTTGACATAATTTTTTGTACTTTCTTATAAATAGAGGCCTTGGGGGCTATTAGGGTTTGGACTTCTTGAGTGAATCCCTTTGAGGGAGCCCCCATGGGGTTCCCTGTAGTGTGTTAGGGTTTCTTCGGTTGTTCCATTGGTGTGGTCTTGAGTTGGGATTTGAGATATCTAGGGTTTGTGTGTGTCTCTTGTGTGTGTGTGAGACGTTTGATGCTCTGTAGGTCGCGCCTCAGAGATTTGTCCCTAGTTATTGTGTGGATGCTTCAAGTGAGAGTTACGGGTATAGCCGGCTCTGTGTATTTCTCTCCATTGTTAGTGAATCCTCTTGCTCTTTCCCCGTGGACGTACCTCTAGAGCTCCGTGCTTGGGGGGGAACCACGTATATCCTTGTCTCTTCTTTTCTTGTTGCTTGTGTTTATATTCTTTACTTCGGGTTTCGGCACAACATAGATATCATAGGAGTATTTTGCCTACAAATGTTTTTTTTTTTTTTTTGATCGGCATTCTTGCCTTCATTTTTAAATTGGTTCCTGTAACAAGTCAAGTCCACAAAGAAACACTGTTCTTTTGTCTTTTTGGTTTTTGTTATTCTCTTCGTCTTTTCTGAATTTTTGTTAAATTTGAGTTATATTTGTCAGATTATTTTTGACGGGAGTCTAGAAGCAAAAAATTATGACAAAAAAAAAAGTTCACTAAAGACGAAAAAAATACCAAACAACCATCTTTTTGTCTAAGGGTTCGATTTATGTGAACTTTTTTCAACTTTGATGTACATTTTTATACTTTTATGATTACTCTGCAAATGGTTATCTCAATATAGATTTTCGTGGAAAATTTCTCTACTTCAAAACATAGCCAACAAAAAACCTGATGCCTGTTATTTTAAAACATGATTATCCTCCAAATGTAAAGGCATTAAGAAGCGTGTGATGCATGGAAAATGTTAAGCTAAATGCACATGAGATGCACATTCCTTCAATTCAATTCCAAGCATTTTGCACGGCAACCCTTGTTTTCACATCTGAACCATTGGGCGGAGTATCTAGACTTGACTAATGTAAAATAACCTCTCAAACTCAGATGGAAAAGAACAAATATAGACTCCAATGGTTTGTTGGTATCCGGAAATTGCCAATTAACCCACAATGACTACTAAAAATATCTAGTGTAGCAGTATCCCAGTAGTTTCTCTTATGGAAAAAAACATCACTGACTTCCAATAGCTAACAAAAATTTCCCAATCAACAAAAAAATGAAACTGCCATTGGGTGGGGCCTCCGTCATTTCAGCTCGCCAAGGAGGACCAGATTGAGCCTAGCTACATGCCAAACTTCCAGATGACTAATATCACGCATAGTAGACTGAAATAAGTTGAAGCAGTCCCCAAATTGGATGATACCATTCGTTCATTTTATGGCTCTATATATGTAAGCAACAAAAGTTAAATTTTCCCTAACAGATGAGATGGTACACCAAAAGAGTGCTCACATTTTCTTTTTGCAATCATCCGAATTGAAACACGTACAAATTACAATGAAGTTTTAGGGCATTAAAATCGGTAGAAATTGTTTACCTACTGCTTTTTTCCACATGTTTTCGCGAGTCATTTGAGTCGACATCTTATATCCTTCACCAAAGCAAGAGATGAGAGAAAATCAGGCAGTCGATATTTTGGCCAAACAAGCAGCTTTGGTGCAAAAATGGTTATGTTGTGCCATATCCCGCTGAGTTTTTTTTTTTTTTTTTTGTATCTAAAGCTTTATTGTTTGACAGGGTTGGCTCAGTTACTCCCTGTGCTGTGAAGATGCAAAACGCCTTTGTTCTCCTTTTGATATGATAGGTGGTTTCACACACACAGAAGAAAAGGGTCATGCTAACGGGTGTCATATTGCATAGTGCACCCGTTAAGGGTACAAAAAATACACTTTTGTGGATTCTGCTTGTACAAAAAAGTACACTTATATGTTAAAACACTTAAAGATGTAATTTAAAGTACAAGTGTACTTTTAAATTGTACTTTGTTGTATTCTTAACGGGTGCACTATGACACCCGTTAGCATTTCCCCTTTTACAATATGATTGCATTCAGTTGCTACAAGAACCATTCATATCTTGACCTTGCTGAGTCAAAGTCTTCAATCAATAGTCATTGCTCGAGAGTCGACCTACCATTTGTCCAAATTAAGTACTGGTCTTTGATGACCTGAGAGAAATTAATCACACATCAAAGGAAATACCATGGAACCTTCAGAGAACTAGTTTCCAACACAACTAAAATTTTAACTTTTTTCAGTCGAAGTTGTGAAAGAAAATACATTTATTAGTGCATGGAAAGTTCATTGACTTTGTAAAAGCAAAAATGGCGACCCAAGACGCTTCCAAAGTCTTTGCCTTTAACATACAAACACATATATCCGGTTTTAGAGACACAACTTTTATACAATTTTGACACTCCATCTCACCCATCGAAATGGATGGCTGAGATTAACACTCTATTTGTGCTCTCTCTCCCCTTCCCCACTCTAGCAAAACACGTTTCCTTCAATTTTGAGCAGAAGCGGAAGTGAGAAAATATTAAATATAGGAGAATCAAGTAACGTCTATAGCTCAAAATATATATATATATATTTTACACACTCTTAATGATAAATTTTTAAAAATAGGTAGAGAAAAAAGTGTTTATTGATACCGATTTTGTGCTTTGACTTTTTCTCTGAACAACGATCAACTCTATATCTACAAAATAAGAGCATGTGTCAAAAAAAAATTTATGTAAACCTATTCGCCACTATTGCCTACAATAGAGCCTCATGTTTATGTGCCCAGTTAATTTTGTTTGGCCTAAACTATAGAATGTATATCAAAACATAGATAGACTATTATTTTGTTATCAGTCCATGTCCATTAAACATGACAATTCGTAGTTGACGTCCATCGCAATAATCCTTTTCTATTTACAAAAAGCGTATAATATTTGTACTCAAGTATTCGAGTAAATTTGCAATAAGAATTTTGCAGTATCTTCTCGTAATTTATAGTTCCTCTTGCTTGGTAGCTTTGTTTTGTTTCTATTAAAATTTATATGTTTCAAAGATTCTATCCTAGTCGGGACCTTGGTCATTTTTCAATGGCGACGAGCTTCTGAGAAGATTCTTACTTGAGAGAGTGAGTGCGAGTTTTTGAAGCGAATGCCACCCTATAGTAAACTTGCTTTGTTCTTTTTCCCTCTCCGAAAATTCGTTACCAAATTTTTTTACTGCTTTTTCATTCATGTTTTTTCTGATTTAGTGATTTTTTTAGCAATGTTTTTTTTTTAACTTCTTTTAGATGTATATGGCAAAGCTATATTCAAAAAGTACAAATGTTTAATCAAATGTTTTAAAATTAACTGGGGACGATAAATACGCAAATTATTTAACATTTTTATCTAAAAACTGACAATCATTGTGGGGGAATCCAGATATCATATTTTTATCTTGCCTACAATTTAAAAGTGCTAATGAGTCAAGTCCACACAACAAACACTAAAGCTGAAAGGCCACTCTATTGGAAATCTATAAAAGCCACGTTCCCCACATCAGCAATTCATCTCCCATTTTCACCAGTTTCTTCTCGACAACTAAAATATAAAGCAAAAATGAGAATTGAACTATTTATCAGCTGGTTTTTCTCAATCACCACACTCACAATCTTGTGCTCTATCACCATTCCAGTACACAGCCAATGTCTGGAGGATCAAAAATCTTTGTTGCTTCAATTGAAGAACAGCCTCCAGTTCGAACCATACTACTCTGTCAAGTTGGTGAGTTGGACTCAAAGCCACGATTGCTGTCTATGGAATGGCGTGACTTGTGACCATTCCGGCCGTGTTATAGGTCTCGACCTGAACGCGGAATTAATCTCCGGAGGTTTGAACCACTCAAGTAGCCTTTTCAGTCTCAAGTTTCTAGAGAAGCTGAACTTGGCTTACAACCGCTTCAACTTCACACAAATTCCATCCAGTTTTGGAGTCCTCACCAAGTTGACATATCTGAATTTGTCATACACTGAATTTGTTGGGCAGATTCCTATGGAATTTTCGCGATTGACGAGGTTGGTGAAGCTTGATCTATCTTGTTACTACGACTACTTCTTCATTAATCCTCTTGGAACCCAAACAATCCAAATTCAGAACCCAAATTTATTTACACTTTTTCGTAACCTAAGTGGGCTTACAGAGCTTTATTTGGACGGTGTAAATATATCAGCGAATGGGTATGAATGGGGCCAGGCCATTTCGTCTGCACTGCCTAACCTGCGAGTTTTGAGCTTGGGAGGTTGTTTTCTTTCAGGCCCTATTGATTCCTCCCTTCAAAATCTTCAATTTCTTTCTGAGATCAATCTCGATGGGAACGATCTCTCAGTTCCCGTTCCAGATTTCTTTGCAAATTTTGAGAATTTGACAACGTTGAGTCTCAGTGATTGCAACTTGAATGGAACATTTCCGGAGATCATATTCGAGCGGGTGCAAACACTGGAGACTCTGGATTTGTCGTACAATGAGCTACTCAATGGGCGTTTACCTGATTTTCCACAAAATCTGTCCCTTCGGAATTTGGTGCTTAGCTACACCAATTTTTCCGGGTTTTTACCAGAATCTATTGGGAAATTGACGGAGCTGAGAAGGATAGAGATTCGCTGGTGCAATTTCAACGGACGGATTCCGAATTCATTGGCAAACCTTAGTCAGCTTGTTTATTTGGATCTTTCATACAACAATTTTAGTGGTCCAATACCTTCGTTTCAGGGATTGAAGAAACTCACTCACATAGACCTCTCTCGTAATGCACTAACAGGTATGGTTCTATCAACTCAATTTGAAAGCCTTTTGGATCTTTATCATATAGATTTATCACACAACTCCTTCAATGGGAGTATTCCTTCTTCTCTGTTTTTCCTTCCATCTCTGCAGAGCATTCTGCTTTCCGACAATAAATTTAGTGGTCAAATTATGGGGTTTTCAAATGAATCCCTGTCTGCACTTGACACGCTGGATTTGAGTAGTAACAAATTAGAAGGGCCTATCCCCTCGTATTTCTTCCATTTTTAAGGCTTATGACCCTCTCACTTTCTTTCAATAATTTTAGTGGCGATATAGACCTAGAAATTTTGCAGAGACTCCAAAATCTTTGTGAAAGGAAATACCATGGAACCTTCAGAGAACTAGTTTCCAACACAACTAAAATTTTAGCTTTTTTCAGTCGAAGTTGTGAAAGAAAATACATTTATTAGTGCATTGAAAGTTCATTGACTTTGTGAAAGCAAAAATGGCGACCCAAGACGCTTCCAAAGCCTTTGCCTTTAACATACAAACACATATATCCAGTTTTAGAGACACTACTTTTATACAATTCTGACACTCCATCTCACCCATCGAAATGGATGGCTGAGATTAATACTCTATTTGTACTCTCTCTCCCCTTCCCCACTCTTGCAAAACACCTTTTTCAATTTTGAGGATGAGCACCTTCTACCAATATAGGAGTAGTAAGCTTAGTTGCACGGAGAAAGAGCAGTACAGGGACCAGAAGCGGAAGTGAGAAAATATTAAATATAGAAGAATCAAGTAACGTCAATGGCTCAAAAAAGAAAAAGAAAAAAGAAATTACACACTCTTAATGATAATTTTTTTAAAAATAGATAGAGAAAAAAGTGTTTATTGGTACCGATTTTGTGCTCTGACTTTTTCTCTGAACAACAGTCAACTCTATATCTACAAAATAAGAGCATGTGTCAAAAAAAAAAAATCAGTGTAAACCTATTCGCCACAATTGCCTACAGTAAAGCCTCATGTTTATGTGCCCATTTAATTTTGTTTGGCCTAAACTAAAGAATGCATATCAAAACATAGATCGACTATTATTTTGTTATCAGTCCATGTCCATTAAACATGACAATTCGTAGTTGACGTCCATCGCAAATAATCTTTTTCTATTTACAAAAAGCGTATAATATTTGTACTCAAGTATTCGAGTAAATTTGCAATAAGAATTTTGCAGTATCTTATCGTAATTTATAGTTCCTCTTGCTTGGTAGCTTTGTTTTGTTTCTATTAAAATTTATATGCTTCAAAGATTCTATCCTAGTCGGGGGCTTGGTCATTTTTCAATGGCAACGAGCTTCTGAGAAGATTCTAACGTGAGAGAGCGAGTGTGAGTTTTTGAAGTGAATGCCACCCTATAGTAAACTTGTTTTGTTCTTTTTCCCTCTCCGAAAATTCATTACCAAATTTTTTTTACTGCTTTTTCATTCTTGTTTTTTCCGATTTAGTGATTTTTTTAGCAATATTTTTTTTTAACTTCTTTTAGATGTATATGGCGAAGCTATATTCAAAAAGTACAAATGTTTAATCAAATGTTTTAAAATTAACTGAGGACGATAAATACACAAATTATTTAACATTTTTATCTAAAAACACAATCATTGTGGGGGAATCCAAATATCATATTTTTATCTTGCCTACAATTTAAAAGTGCTAATGAGTCAAGTCCACACAGCAAACACTAAAGCTGAAAGGCCACTCTATTGGAAATCTATAAAAGCCACATTCTCCATATCAGCAATTCATCTACCATTTTCACCTGTTTCTTCTCGACAACTAAAATATAAAGAAAAGATGAGAATTGAACTATTTATCAGCTAGTTTTTCTCAATCACCACACTCACAATCTTGTGCTCTATCACCATTCCAGTACACAGCCAATGTCTGGAGGGTCAAAAATCTTTGTTGCTTCAATTGAAGAACAGCCTCCAGTTCGATCCAGAATACTCTGTCAAGTTGGTGAGTTGGACTCAAAGCCACGATTGCTGTCTATGGAATGGCGTGACTTGCGACCATTCCGGCCGTGTTATAGGTCTCGACCTGAACGCGGAATCAATCTACGGAGGTTTGAACCACTCAAGTAGCCTTTTCAGTCTCAAGTTTCTAGAGAAGCTGAACCTGGCTAACAACCGCTTCAAATTGACACAAATTCCATCCAGTTTTGGAGCCCTCACCAGTTTGACATATCTGAATTTGTCAAACTCTGATTTTGTTGGGCAGATTCCTATGGAATTTTCGCGGTTGACGAGGTTGGTGAAGCTTGATCTATCTACTTCCTATTCTCCTGAAACTCAAAGACTCAAAATTCTGAACCCAAATTTATTTACACTTTTTCATAACCTTAGTGGGCTTACAGAGCTTTATTTGGACGGTGTAAATATATCAGCGAATGGGTATGATTGGGGTCAGGCCATTTCGTCTGCATTGCCTAATTTGACGGTGTTGAGTCTCCGTGATTGCAACTTGAATGGAACATTTCCAGACACTATATTTGAGCGGGTGCAAACACTGGAGACATTTGATTTGTCAGACAACACATTCCTCCATGGTCGTTTACCGGAATCTATTGGGAAATTGACGGAGCTGAGAAGGATAGAGATTCGCTGGTGCAATTTCAACGGACCGATTCCGAATTCATTGGCAAACCTTAGTCAGCTCGTTCAATTGGATCTTTCAGGAAACAATTTCAGCGGACCGATTCCGAATTCATTGGCAAACCTTAGTCAGCTCGTTTATTTGGATCTTTCAGTAAACAATTTTAGCGGTCCAATACCTTCGTTTCAGGGATCCAAGAAACTCACTCACATATACCTCTATTCTAATTCACTAACAGGTGTGGTTCTTTCAACTCACTTTGAAGGCCTTTTGGATCTTGTACATATTGATTTATCATCCAACTCCTTCAATGGGAGTATTCCTTCTTCTCTGTTTTCCCTTCCGTCTCTGCAAGAAATTCTGCTTTACAATAACAAATTTAGTGGTCCAATTACTGGGTTCTCAAATGAATCCCTGTCTCCACTTGTCTCTCTAGATTTGAGTAGTAACAAATTGGAAGGGCCTATTCCCGCTCATTTCTTCCATTTTCTAGGGCTTAATTCCCTCTCACTTTCTTTCAACAATTTTAGTGGCAATATAGACCTAGAAATTTTCCAGAGATTCCAAAATCTTACGACACTGGAACTTTCATACAACAACTTGACAGTCAATCCAAGTGTCACTAACTCTAGCTTATCATCCTTTCCCCAACTCTGGACTTTACGATTGCCTTCTTGCAAGTTGCAAAAATTCCCTCCTCTAATGAACCAGTCGAGGTTGTCTGATTTAGACCTTTCCAACAACCAAATTTCCGGGGTAATACCTAATTGGATTTGGAATATTAGTCAAAGAGGTTTTTCTTATCTGAATCTTAGTTGTAATCTCCTAGTGGGATTTCAACCAAAATTCCGTATTCCTCTTCTTAATTCCATTGACCTTCATTCAAATCAGCTCCAAGGTGAAATCCCGCTACCACCAGAATCAGCAGCGTATTTGGACTACTCAAGGAATAATTTCAGCTCTATCCCTGCTGAAATTGGCAAGAGCATTGCCTCTACTTTTTTCTTCTCTCTTTCAGATAACATGCTTTCTGGACCTATCCCTCCATCAATATGCAATGTAAGCAGCCTTATGTTTCTTGATTTGTCCAACAATAGATTCAGTGGCACTATACCCCAACGCCTGATAGATACATGTAGCGCGATCCTCATCGTACTGGATTTGCGGAACAACAATCTTACAGGTAACATAACGGGGACATTCGCAGAAGACTGCAAATTGAGGACCCTTGATTTGAGTGGAAATAACTTAGAAGGAGAGGTTCCGAAATCCCTGGCCAATTGTGCATATGTGGAGGTTTTAAATCTTGGTATCAACCACATTAACAGTATCTTCCCGTGCTTCTTGACAAACTTATCCAGCTTGCATGTCTTAATTTTGCGATCCAACAAGTTTCATGGAAATATTAACTGCCTAGGAATGTATGATAATATCTGGCCCAAGCTTCAAATCATTGACCTAGCTTTGAACAACTTTAGTGGTATTCTACCACCGCAATTCTTTTTACAAAGGAGGGCAATGATGGATGAGGGTAATGCAAAATCGGATCTCAATGTCTTGCAATATTATAAAATAAATGGGCTCTACTATCAGGATTCGGTGACAGTTTTCAACAAAGGGATAGAGATGAAGTTGGTGAAGATCTTAACTATATTTACGACCATCGATTTCTCCAGCAACAATTTCACTGGAGAAATACCAGCTACAGTTGGGCATCTAAAGTCCCTCCATGCTCTCAACCTATCACACAATGCCCTCACAGGTTCAATCCCATCATCACTTGGAAACTTGACACAGCTTGAATCACTAGACCTCTCGTGGAACAAGCTTGGTGGAAGCATCCCGGTGACACTTGCAAGTCTAACATTTCTTTCAGTCCTGAACTTATCATACAATCAACTCGTTGGAATGATCCCAAGAGGCTCCCAGATTCAAACATTTTCAGAAACATCATTCAAAGGAAACAAAGGATTATGCGGAGCTCCTTTGATTACTAGTTGTGGGGAAGCAGAACCGAGAAGGCCAACATTTGATAGCAGGCAAGAGGATGAGATTAATTGGGTCTACATAACCGCTACGTTGGGATATATTGTGGGGTTTGGAGTTATTGTTGGGCCACTTTTGTACTCAAAAAGATGGAGACAATGCTACTACAAACCTGTCGATAGAGTTATTTTGAGGATTCTCCATCACCGAGAGCGACGGGCAAGACATCAAAGGAGAAGAGACAACAAAAACCAACTTCGGAGACGTCAGCACCACTAAAGGCCAAGTGTTCCAAGCAATTTGGGCATGTGCTTTTTACATGGCTCAAATTGCTTCAACATAATCAGGTAAGGGCGTATGTCAAATTATCAGTTGTTCTATTAAACTGAAATGTGCAAGCATAGGTGTAAAATTTGCATATGGATCATGTATCATCTTTCTATGTTTTTTAATTTTGTGTTGTATTGTATGTAAAATCATAAGATATTTAACATCTTTGATAACAATAATAAACCGTGTGACGTTGTGAAAGTAACAATCCTTATTAAGTAAACCTATGCATCCATCGAAAATCAATACATGTAAGAGAAAGAAAACATATGACATACCAATTCATTATCATGTCCAAATTAAATAAAATTCATTCTCAACGAAATTCCTATTGGAATTTTATGCATAACAATCTTCTATATTTTTGTGATGTACCATTTGGTTTTGAACTGGTAACTTGTATCTTTTTCTATGCTTTCAAATGGTTTCTCCACGTGAAAAATTTTTGAACTTCATCTGATCATTTTCTACATGTATCGCAAGATTGAAGATTGTTGAGGCATACGCATCAATTTTACTTGTTAACATGTCGAAAAAACCTGTTCAAAAAGAGACAAGAACATCACATATCCATTAGATTTTGACAAAACTCAGTGCAACAGAAAACAGACTTCTAAAATCTAAAATTATGTAATAGATATGCAAGCACATCTTTAGACAATGGACACACAATCTTTATTGTTTTTTTTTGTTAAAAAAGTGGACACACAATATTTCTATAAGTTTATATTCATCGTCCTTTCTATACATTCAGTTGACCCCTAACAGTCACTAGCGATAAACATAATCACAAAGTTTTTTTTTTAAGTGTTTAATTTTTTTTTTCTTTAACCGAAAATAATAGTTTTCCTTTTTTTCTTTTTGCATGTCAAATGTTAGGAGAAATTACACTACTTTGTAAGGAAATGCGTTTAGCAGACTTCAATTAATAACATTTGCACAGTAAGTGTGGTGACTAGTAACGCTCTTCTTTTCATTTTAGTGCTCCGTATTATTTTGTACTCGCCTATTTCACTTTTCACGCTTTCTGCCCTCCTTGTTCTCATACCAAGGGCATGAGCAAAGATTGAACTTCTCACTCTGCCTCCCTCGATCACTGATAATGTGCCCGCCGGTTAAGCCACCTATCAACATTCTGTGGCATTAGTTGACCAACCTTGCCTGTTAGAGGTCGAAAAGAACAAAATCCGATACTTTGTGTGTGTGTGTGTACCTCTATCACTGTGTGTATATGCATCTGCGACAAAAATGTCGATCACACCTATTAGCATAACTTGTATGGGTATATACTTGTGTATAGTCCATCCATCTCAAACTGCTTGTTTTTTTTTTTTGTGCAAAGAAGTGTTTATGTATATTTTTTTTAATTTACTAAAATGGGGGCAATTTTTTAATTGGCACGATGGCCAAAAAAAGACGAGCAATTTAGGAGAGAGGGCTTATCAGTGTAATACCTGTTACTTATACCTGTGTAGGTACTTTTCTTTTTTGTTTTTTTTTTTTTTTGATTATCAGGTTGAACTTTTTGACTAAGCTCTGTTTGTGACTACTTTATTTTGCCAATCACTACAAAACAAATTCCTTGCAGAATAATGAAATTTTGCACAGAGAAGCTTGCCCAAACCTAGCTAGATGTGTGAAATGCAGATCATTTTGGGTTTTAATTTTTTGCCCGAAAATGAGCAGTGGATCAAAATACTAATCCAAGAAATGTGTACAGGATCGAAATGGCCATGCCATTACTTTTGTAATCGAGTAGTTTATCATCTTTCTATCTTTATAAACCGAATGTCGTTTCATATTCGCATAGGGAAGATACGGCATGTTTGGAAAAACAGCTCACGTATTGTGAAAGCAAAAGACCAAGGGCGGATGTATGTTTAGGCTATGGTGGGCTTAAGCCCAGGTGAGGGTTTTTTTTTTTTTTTATACGTAAAATTTTAGCTTAAATTAATTGAGCCCACCTCATTTATTACTATAGCCCACCTCATTTATTACTATAGCCCAACCCATTAAGGAGAGAGGAGAGACTAGAGACGAGAGAAATTGGTATAGGAATATAGAAAATGATAAAATGTATCCAGTGGACTTATGCATTGAAATGTGAAAAGTATATAAAACTAGGTGTAAATGTATTGAAAAGTGCAAAAGGTATATTGTAGTCCTTTTTTTTTTGGTGTCTATTGTGTGCCCAGGCACACGATAACAAGACTTTAGGAATGTTAGATCTTTTGTTGAAGCGTGAAACCTATATTTATTTATGTAATCGAAGCCTATATTTTAATTATGGCGATCAATTCAAAACAATACACTGAAATATATTGGTACTGGCATGTACCATAACAATTTTAAAAACGGTACGTTGTTTGGCACGAGATTGATAACCTTAATGAATTCTACTTTCGAAGACATCTTCAGGTATAACTTCATTAGTGTACGTTCATTGTACTTTTTTTGAAGACATTGTTGTATATTTTTTTACAGTAAAATTTACATATTTATGTACAAACTTTTATTAGCCCAGGGTAGATTAGAGTCCTAGATCCGCCCTTGCAAAAGACTAAAATGCGTTAATCAATACCACAACATCCGAATTTGTTTGCCTACTTTTTATCTTTTGCAATGTCTTAAAATGTTTGTCCAATTTTAAGTAGACTATAAAAATTCCTTTCATACTCTCTTTTAAAAAAAAAATATGAATTGGAGAATGTGCACTCTCTTTTAGTGTCAAAAAAGTGAAGGAGATTTCTGGAAACTCAAATTCTTTTTTTAGTAGTAGTCAGTTTGTCTCTTTACAGCCCGTTTGTTAGGTAGATAAGGAAGAATGATACATAATAGGTGGATATGTTATAAAAACACGTTAGTTAAGGAGATGAAATTAGTTTATACTTGGTTTTAACAGTTGATATGGTCGATTACAGTGGATAAAAAGACAAATTACTTGGTTGCCCTCCTTAAATCATTGCATTGAGAATAAAAAAATATTTGAGGGGGAATTTGGTCTTTATACCCACCTGGATTAGCTAATTCTAGCGAGGGTGGAGTTGGCTAAGACGGGATAAGCTCTTCCCCACTCTTCTCCATCTTCCTTCTCCCATTACCAAATATCCTTCTTCCTTAACTCACTCCCCCTAAACGGAAAGGGCCCTTAAGAATTTGGAAACCCAATATTGGACAAACAAGGAACACTATTTTGATATTTTTCGGGGGGAGTTGTCACCATTCAAAGCATTCAAGAGAAAGAAAAAAAATAACTAAAAAGAAAGGTAAAAGAAAACTACAAGAGGGGTATCACAATAAAACAACCCATCCCACCCAAAGGACCAACTTGTTTGAGTCTAGACCCTAATTGTCATTGCCACTATGTAAAAGGAGTCAACTGAGGGGGGCCTTCTATGCATTTCCTTATTGTATTTTGTTATTTTTCGACCCGAAAACAAACGCAAAGTAAGTCTGAAGGAACTTTTTTCCCACTCTTAATGCATTACTTGATTATTAATTTGCAGATTTAATGAACTATTGAAGTTGTTAGGCATCCATAAAAGCATGTCATTATTCCGGTCAGAGATGGATGTGTAATTGACACTCTCAGATTATGATAATTACTATGTTAAAAGGACACTATATCAACCATGTAAAGTCCACGAAGTTCATTACACGCCACACTTGAACGAGCCGTAACACTATAGCAGTGAAGAGATAAACCAACATCGAAAGTTTTAACAACACAAAAAGAGAAAAATATAATCCTAGTTGTTTTTCAAGGTTTGACATCCCGAGTCGTACCCGGCCTTTTATTGGGGAGTGTCCAAGAGTGGACAAAGGAGCTATTCTAATTTTTGAACGAATTAGTAACATGGAGTAATTTCCTTTAAATCAAACTTGATTTTGTTTGGTTTGGTGAACTTTATGAAAATTGAGTCACAAGGGTTCTAATCTCATTGATGGTAGGCATGACTCTAACGACCATGACAAGAACCACCAAGTCCATAATGACAAGCTAACTAACCATTTTTAACGCTGTGTGATATTTTTAATCAGCTTTTCCCACTATGAGAGCAGACAAGCAAATGAATAGACCTGATAGGGACTACATATAATTGATAGACTTCGGGCTGTTAGTACCCTTAAAATGGAGTCGAACTCGAGCTTCAAAATTTGATCCAAATCATTGAGTCTTTTAAAAAAATCAAGTTGATTGTACATCGATGAACTTAAGATCAAATCATTGAGTCTTAAAATTATACATTTCACTCGTATAATTTACGCTGAGGTCTACATGTGCTGTGTGGATCAAATATTTGGACCCGGGGCGAAATTCGTGTTTGAGTTAAAAAAGGACACCACCCCTAGATAGAAACACCTATATCTATGTGACAGATTAGTTAGCAGTTTGGTATGGTGTATCCTAGGTTTCATTTTGCTTTCTTTGTGTTGTTCACAAGTAACTAAGGGTAATATTTCACATGTATAATTTACGTTGAGGTCTAGCTACAAGATGAACTGTGTGGATAAAACTTCACAAATTGATAACAAGTAAATTTTAAACTTACATTTTGCATTGCATCTTGTCTTAGATGAGGTCCGGGTTCCCTTGAGTCTATAGGCTTGTGAATCTTGAGTAATATAGGCATGTGAGTTACTATTTATTTATTTTGTTTTGCATTTAGCTTATAGTCTGTGATGTTATATTTTCTAGCAGCTTAGGGTAATGGATCGTACACGACGAAATTTGAGGTCTACAGCTCGGGGTCGCGGTCGAGCCACTTCTGCAACTCGTGGCCATGGTCGTACCATTCCAATAGGCCGTGGCCGAGGTAGTGAAACCCTCACTGATCACGAGGATATAGTTGACCCAGGAACTACTCCTGATCCAATTGTAGAAGTTGTTTCCAATTCTGTTCCACCTACAGCTCCTATTGACCCCACAGCTGCTTACCAGGCTATTCAGACATTAGTGGGATTGTCCACCGGACAGCAGGCACAAACAGGAAATTCTATGACTTTCGATAAGGGTACAGTTTTGGATAGATTTTTGAAGACAACCCCTCCATCATTCATTGGGTCTGATAAACCATCTGACGCTGAAGCTTGGTTGCTAAGAATGGAAAAAATATTTGAAATTTTGGGCTGTTCTGAGACACAAAAGGTATCATTGGCGACATATAAGCTAGAAGGGGACGCAGAACATTGGTGGCTTATGGCTAAGCAGAAATATAATGGAAAAGAGAATGAGTTAGTTTGGAGTGCTTTCAAGAAGGATTTTGAAGACAAATACATTCCACCAGCAGTTAAGAATCAAAAGCGCATTGAGTTTCTTAATTTGGAACAAGGGAGTTTGACAGTGGCTGAATATCAACGAAAATTTGATGAGTTGTCAAGGTATGCAGGGAAACAAGTGGAAAAGGAAGAAGATAAAATGTGGTATTTTCTAAAAGGGCTTCGATCGGATATCCATGGACGAGTTTCTTTACTTGATGTTAAGACATTAGCTGAACTTGTGACTAAGGTCCTAACAGCAGAGAATGATATAAAAGAGGAAAATATGAGCAAAGAGCATCAATTTAAGAGAACTCGGGAATGGTGGCAAGCAGGGCAGAGTAATAAGGGTGGAAACTTTAATAAGAGGACATTCAATGAGGGACATCAAGGTCAGCGGTTGTGTGATCGATGTGAGAAATCTCATTACGGTTATTCATGTGATGGCACGCCAAAGTTATGTTATAGTTGTGGTCAGCCAGGACATATAGCTGCTCGTTGCAGGGCAAAAGGAAAAGATGTTGATCCGTCTCAGGGGCAAGGTGTTATCTCATTTTAATATATTTACTAGGGGAATCATGTTTTAATTTACCAATAGGACGTGTTGAGTTTTAGTGTAACTGCTTTTTCTAAATTTCAAGGACGAAATTTCTTTTAAGGGGGGAATAATGTGACATCTCGACTTTTTCTGTTAAAAAATATATATATATATAATATTTCTAATACAGATAATATACTCTTCAATTTAATGTTCTAAAACTTCTCTTAGATGAAAAAAAATATTATTAATTGTATACTACATTTATTTTGGAAAATTTTCTAAATTGGAATAACTTATTTTTTTATTTTTATCCATATAATGTTTAGCTATTTTGAATGTGTAGATGTTCATGTGGGAATATGCTGTACTTATTGGGCCGGTTAGTTTTAATATGGAGCGGGCTAATTTATTAAATTTCACAACGGGCCGATTAGTAAGAATAGTATTTAATTAGAGAATCCCTAATTAGAGCTAGGGTTCTTTTAACTTTAACCACACAGAGAGAGAGAGAGAGTGTTCTGTGGCTGGAGAGAGAGAGAGAGAGAGAGAGAGAGAGAGAGAGAGAGAGAGAGAGAGAGAGAGAGAGAGAGAGAGAGAGAGAGAGGACAGCCGAGGTGTTAGATCGGTCGAGTTTTGATTTATACTGGTAATTGATCTTCTTGTTTCTTGGTGCTATTTTCTAAAACTAGTTTATTTCTATCGTGGTCCATGGGTACCCTTAGTGGTTGATTGTCTTAATTGAGTTTTTCATGTGTTAATACGTGTGAGTATATATATTACTAATATAACAGTAATCTGTGTGTGCATGTGTTCATATAATATCCCTTTGCATATACAGTGGACGTAGTGTGCATGTGTAGAGGAAATGGGATATTAGATTATTCTAATCATTTTCCTGGCGTAATATGGGGATGTCCATGGGTTCTAGTTTAGGGGAGTTTATACCAAGATCATTAATGCTGTTATTAGATCTAGTGCTAAGTAAGTTCATAGTCTGACATTATATTGATTTAGTATATGCATTCTTTTATTCAGACTAGCAGAGTACACGAGCATTGCATTTCGTGATTTGTCGTTCTGATCCAGGTGAGTGGTTAAGCATGTGATCCCTTCTTTTGGAATCCTCTTGAGCCTATCAATTTTTGACAATCCTTTATTTTGTTCTGATTCTATGAATATTAATCTTGCTCGTTGAACTCAACTTGTTTGACGATTGACGTACCTTTTGGCATACAAGGTTTATTGGTTATATCTCCGATTGATTGATTGCTCTTATTTCGCTTACTGTCTAATCATTGAATTCGTTATATTATTGAGATTCTGCAACGGCACATGTAATATCTCTATTGGTCACTCCCATTTGCCGTTGTTCTTATGTGATTGAGACCATATATTATATTTGTGAAAGTCCAAGGAAAAGACCCAGGCGCCATCCTGCGGTGACTTTGGCCACTGGAGAAAAGACTTGTCAAAATACCCTGTGACCCTACTCCGGATCGGCTTAGGGAAAAGACTCAGGCGCCATCCTGAGGTGACTCTATGTATGGTGTTGGATCCAACGGGCTAAGCCCTGAGAAAATATTTGGCTTTTGGCAATTGTTATTGTTATTATGGTTCTCACGTAATTTGGTTGAGATTCCTACTTATTGTTGATCGTCGTTCTGGTATTCTTGGACAAGTTGATTGGTATAAATGCTTATTTTTGTGATTCGCTTGTTGTTTTTGTTATTCGCTAATCGAACATTCATCTCCTTGATACCACTTGCTGAGCCACCAACCTATACTATTTGAAACCATTATCTTGCCGCCTCAATTATCTTTGTTTAAACGTATGCCACATTGTACATTTTACCCTTAGCATGCTTAACTACTCATTGAGCTGTGAGCTGACGGATTTATTCCACATTATTTTCAGGTAAATTTTTGGAGCATCATAGTGGACTCCGAGACAGTGTCGGGACCCATCGTTTGGACCTCTAGGGCTTTTGCATTTTTATTTTCTTTTAGTCATGTCATCAGCTTCCGCGCTTTTGTTTAATTAAAATCTTTGTTAATAAATTTAGTGTATGGAGAATTTGAGATATTGCTCTCTTGCTACAAAAATGTTGAGTTTTGCTTGCATTTTTAATTTTATAATTCAGAATTCAGTTTTATTAGTTTGAGTTGTGATAAAAAAATATATTTATTATTTTGTTTAGGCTTCGTGTTCCAAGAATTATCTCCTGGTTCACGGCCGGTCATGCTCCTGAATTTGGGGCGTGACATGAACTGTGTGGATAAAACTTCACAAATTGTTCACAAGTAACTAAGGATAATATTGGTCCTACCAGTGACCAGAGAGGAGTTTCCTGGTTGTTTCCAAATTTCAGGGCTTGTGTGATTAACACTGCCCTAAGGTTTTTTTTTTATATCTCAGAGTGTCCGAGTCAATTTATGTGCACAATTGACTCAAGCATAGATGACAACTTCCGAAACAACCTTCAGCATAGGAAAAAGAATAAGCAGAGAACAATAGAAGCTACAGCGTTGCATTTTCTTCCCTCATTTTTCGGTTTTGCAAAATTCAGACCTCATTTTTGTACTTTTTCACCTCCCTTTCTCATTCGCACTAACGTCGGCCTTGTCTTCCCTCCATCGATCTTTTCGGTTTGGCATGCTTTTGATCTCTCTCCTCCCTCTCCCCAAATTATGGTTTTTGCCACCAAAAAGTCCACACACCCCTCAGTTGGTCAACCATATCTCGAATCTTGACCTATTTTTTTTCTTTCTCCCTCTTCAATCGATCTCCGTCGATCTTTTGGTTTGGCAAAAGCCAGAACTCCACAATGTTGGAAATTATCAAAATAAATGGGTTTTTATTTGGGTTTTATCAAAATGTTCCTTGTGCCTTTTAGAAAGCTTTTATTGTTGTGTTTTAGTTTTGTCCCACATCGGCTAGTGAGGAGATGTTTGAGTTGTATATATGTGGAAACATTTCTATAATGTTCACATAATGTTAAGTAGCAAGGCACCTATGGTGTTGCGCACATTACCAGCGTAGCCGGTGATGGAACACACTCACCCGCATCCGCGCGCGCGCGCGCGTGCGTGAGCGTGGCAGTGGGCTGTGTGGCGCTTTGATGGCGCACTTTGCACTTAGCACGTCGGCGCCTTGTAGGCGCCACGGCTGTTTCACGAACAGAAGGATAGGTATCGATACCCCTGAGAGGTCCGGTTCGTTAGCGCGCGGATATCAGACATTGGTTCATAAACAGATGCAACTCAAGATGGAGAGTTGTAACCCAAACTCAAGACTATTCACTAAGGGGCGTGTCCTAAAGTGAAAGGGTACATTTGGGTCTATATATAACACCCAAATTACATTCACTAGACACCGATTTTCTAGCCTTGTTACTCTGCCAAAATTACTACAGATTGCTTTCCAGTTTTGCTGTACCGTTACTCTGCAGAAACGGTGCCAGCAATTCCTTGGTTCTTTCGATTCTATTTCGACTCGGTATTCTGTCTGTCCTTCGTTTGTGCGGACGCAGGCAGAAGATCATTGAATTGATCGGGCTTCGTTGTATCCTCGAACAGATTCGCTATCAACCCGGTGCACACCTAACGGTGGGGGCGAATACTGTTTTCGGAAAGCGACATAGTAACGTGCCTCGAAGCAAGTTCCATCATCAACAAGTTCAAATTTCCCGAAGACTCCCGGATTTTTGCACCAACACACAATTGCTTCCAAAATCAACTCGCCGGTTAAGGCCATAGCCACTGTTACCATTATAAGGACAAAAATTGGAAAACGGCATTCCTTAATAAACAATAAAGGAATGCTCATAACAATACCAAAATCCAATTTATTGTTAAAATTTCTCAGAAACATAATACCTCAACCATCTCATTTTTCTATCAACAAAGAATAACTACCTATTTCAAATATAGAAATAGAAACAATGGAAACAAATTCAAGTTATTATAGCGTAGTCTCGTGCTCATTCTATTGTAACTGTCTGCAATTAACGTTGAGTAACAACAAATTATGTGACCCCAACAGGTGACTCAAGTAGCAACATGGATGAGTTCTAACCCCAAATATCATGAGTTCGAAACTTGACAAAATCTTGGGGCCATGCCGCAGGGGTGAAATCTCTTGTGAATTTCCTTGTTCCGGTGTGAATAGCCTGACTTTGACCAGACCGAAGAGGAGAATAGTAAAAAAAAATCACAGCAAATCATGTCTACGGTCTAATTTGATTTAATAGTGAACCAATCTAAACCAGGGAATCAAATTGTCTTCAAAATCACAATTTCGAATACAAATAAAAGCCCGAATGTAAACATCAGTTTTACAAATACAAATAAAGTAGGAGTAGCAATTTGTGATTAACACTCATTCCTAAACACCAGTTCTGAATCCATAGCGGAAGAGATTAATCTCAAAGTCATTGCAACCGATTAAAGTCTAACAGCGCAAGCTGCCAACATGAAAAAGAAAATTAAAGTTAGTACTTCTAAGCAACTACAAGAACGAACCAAGAGCGCCGCTGGAAAGTGTCTTTAGGCACCTTAAACGTCTCGCTAAAAACCAATTGACTCGAGACTGCTAACAAAAGATGCATCCATGAACTGTTCAAGCATGAAACTATCGATACCAAATTGCTAATTAACTCTATACAGTTCTAACAAAGTGAACATGAATTTCTATAAGAAAGAAGGTAACATCCAACCCGAAGCCATGGAGATTCAAACACTTCTATGGATGTGTGACACAAATTTTTTATTTTTTATTTTTTGTCACCGGACAAACCCATTTGAGGTTTGGGTCATCTATTTCGAATCCGGGCTATGATGGTTTAGCTGGCATTTTCGCAACCATGGGTCAATTTATCCAAGCTTACCAGCGATCTATCCTTATAAATTCCAACATGGCTGCAGTGTTATGCGTGGTAAGGGCAGGTTTATGGCTTTCTTATAATCATTACATTTTGGTTCTCATAATCAAATTGTGGAAACGGATTCTCGTTTTGTTTTTAATGCCTTTTGCAAGAAGCAGGTCAAGCCCGAGCATTTGCTCGAACTTATCCAGGACTTGTCAAGGGGAGTATTCCTCCTCTGTTTTACCTTTCAGAATTTCTTGCAATCAAATCCTCTTCTGCTTTGGATGCACTACATTTGAGTAGTACCAAATTACAAAAGGCCTATTCCCTCGTATTTATTTGATTTTCAAAGTCTCTAAGGCAGCTCTAGGATTTTCATCTAGGGCTAACAAAAATACATAGAGGTCCGCTAGACAAGTAACCCAATGCCGACAATACTAAAGAAACTTTAATTTATATCCAAAATTTTTAGTTTTTTCAGTGCAGTTTTTTAACCCAACGAGGTCGCCTGACCATGCTAAAATAGCAGTAGAGCTGCCCCTGCCGTGACCTCTTTCTTTCTTTTAACAACTTCAGTGGAACAATACACCTAGAAAATATGTTCTATAGGCTCAAAAATTTTACTGGACTTGAGCTTTCACACAATAGCTTGACAGTCAATCAAAAGATTAGGATTGGCTTCTTGCAAGCTGCAAAAGTTCCCTCTCTAATGAGCCAATCGTCGTCATTTCATTTAGGCCTCCCCGACAATCAAATTTCTGGGCTAATACCTAATTGGATTTGGAATGTTGGTGGTAAATATGCAAATTATCTTAATCTTTCTTGTAAAATCTCCATGTGGGTTTGCAAGGGGAAACTATATTCATGGTTATGTAGTGCTTGACGTACCTTCATTCCAATCAGCTTTGCGGTGAAATCCCAATACCACCAGTACATGCATATTATGTGGACCACTCGAGAAAGAAAGGATTATGCGGAGCTCCTTTTATTGCGGGAAGCAGAACCGCTACATTGGGATATATTGTGGGATTCAGAGTTATTGTTAGGCCACTTTTGTATTCGAAAAGATAGAGACAAGGCTACTACAAAAACCCATCGACAGATTATTCTGAGGATTCTACATCACCAAGAGCAGCAAGCAAGACATCAAATAAAATAGAAACATTTGTCTTTACATAATTTGCTCTAAATTTGTATTTTTACATTTTATTTTTGGAAATAAATAAAAAGGGATTAGCATTAATTCAGGGTGTTTTGGGAATTATTAGCATTTCAGGATATAAAACTTAATTATTTAAACCAACAAGGGTGGGGACTTAAGTACCTAAGTTATTTAATTGGGACTAATAATTAAGTTCCCCCTATCTCGATAGGAATCTCAAGAACTTAATTGTAAGACTTTGTAATGTCCGTACTGCAAAATTGTTATTCAAATCTTATGAACAAAGTCGTAGCCAGAGGTCATTCAGGTCTAACATTCCCAAAAATACAATTACCCAATAAGCACAGCTCTATCGGTTAAGCCTCGTGCAAGTAAGTCCAAAATTTGTTGTGATTTTGGTCAGAGTTTCACATTTGCAATATTGTGGATTTAGGGTCCATCTAGATAGCTGTAGATTTTCAAATGGAGGGAATCGATCTTCAACATCAATAAATGATGAATGTTTTGTTGGAGTAGTTTGTGAAATTTAAGCGAACGACAGATCAAAAGTAGAAGAGATGTTTTTATTTTTTATTGAAAACATTGTAGAACTACGTCACTCGTGGTATATAGTCATTTCAAATCCATCATATAGTCCATCTGAAATATACAGCTATCCAAACAGACTTGTCAAAGATGGATAAATAACGACTTTGAACATCTAATATATCACCATCCCGGTAACTTCTTCGATGCAAAAAACACCAGCGACTTCCAATAGCTAACACGAAATTTTCATTGACCGAAAAAGAAAACCGCCATGGGGCAGGGCCTGCTTCGGGCCAGAGCTTGAGGCTACATACGCGCCAGTATTCCACGTTACTATTATGCAAATTAGACTGAAAACGCATTAAGCTGTAAAAAAAAAAGGAGTAAAAAGTCCTCTCTAGACCGTGGGTCGAACATGATCCCCAAATTCGATGGTGTGATTCATTCAGTCTGTAGCTCTGTTTGTGTAGCTCATTAATAAAAATGTCACATTGTTAACAAAACCGTAACATCCCACCGTCCCAAAATTTTTGTCTGGTCCGCAAAACGAGGACTTGAAAATAATACACAATTTTCAAGAAAAATTCAATACTATCAGCGAGTATTTTTAATTACGAAAAAAGTTAGAAAATTTTCTTTTAAAAGTCTTAGGTCCTCGTTTTGCGGTCTGGACAAAAAATTTGAGTCAGAGGGAGTTATAAATAGACTTCAATTGTGATTTTGAAATAGATAGTACCTCTATATTGTGAAGCCAAATGTGTTGCAATATTGAATGTACGATAATCATATCAATCTGATACTTTTTACATGACTGGTGTAACTCAGGGTTCCCATTAAACATGCATCCAAATTCCGAGAACTACGGACAATAACTTTAACAAGACTAGATAATTAAAAAGGATATGAACCCATGAATTTGCCAAGTTTTGGACACCAATTAATATAACATCCACGAGTAGATTAACAAACCATTGGCATGATTGCAAGGATTATCCTAGTCCCATAGCATCAGAATCAAACCTCAGTCCTCACAGTATAGGGGAATTGCATGTCCGGCATTTTCCCATGTGTCTTTTGATCTAACATTGGTGGCGTTTTTCAAACTACTTTAAGAGAAGAAAGAAAAGGGACCCACTAAGGACCTTGATCTTGTTGTGGAATAGAGATTCAAAGTCTTCAAACCAATGATCCTTGATACCGAAGTCCATACGCCCTAATCTGTTCGGTTAGGGGGTTTAGTTTTGTTTTAGTTTTGTTGACATCATCATTTTTCTCATTTCTCTCTCTATCTCTCTCCACTCATTACATCTGCTTACATCATCAAAACTAAACTAAACTACAAACCAAACACAGCCAAAGGAATTTTACTTGATTCTAGGCCATCTCAATTACAATGAACAACCAAATTTAGGAAATGCCACATATTAACGGGAACAGGAATCCAGCAAATTTGCATATACTAGTTCCTTTGTAGTACTAACATAAGAAATGTTATGTTTGGATCCATGCTTTTGAGTAAAGTACCCTTGCCAATGCGACACGGCACGGGTGTGGGACATGAATCGGGTATGGCTCTTCCAAAGAGGACGCACTCGTGAAATTTCTAGCCAGCCTTTGTACCAATATGAAGAAAATGAAGAAAAGAAGAAAGTATCATTGGGTACATAACTTTTTGTAAAGAAAAATATTTTTGCTTCATCAATTGTTGAGATACAAAAACATAAATATGTACAAGATAATTATGTCATGCATCTCTATATTGGTATCCAAATCTGGATCCCTATTTAATAAGGTACCCTCTATCTTGAGGTTTGAGATGCCTGATACTAGATACAAGGGTAACATAAAAACATAACACAACCATTAACACCGTCACAAAATATCAGAGTTGAGCTTCATCCCACAAGCAACAAGTTGAATTTTTTATTTTTATTTTGTTAACAGATGAAATGGCAAATGGGAACACAAAAGAATTGGTTTATGAAAAAAGTTACTAAATACAATGAGTATTTTTAGTTTATGAAAAAAGTTAGAAAATTTTCTTTTAAAAGACTTACTATTTTTAGATCCTCGTTTTGCGGACTAGACAAAATTTGGGGGACGAATGGAGTAATAAATAGACTACAATTGTGATTTTGAAAGACATAGTACCTCTATATTGTGAAGCCAAATGTATTGCAATAGTGAATGTACGATAATCATATCAATTTGATATTTTTTACATGACTGGTGTAACACAGGGTTCCAATTAAACATGCTTCCAAATTCCAAGCACTATGGACAATAACTTTAACCAGACTAGATAATGAAAAAGGATATGAACCCACAACTTTGCCAAGTTTTGGACACCAATTAATATAACATCCACGAGTAGATTAACAAATCATTGGCATGATTGCAAGGATTATCTTAGTCCCATAGCATCAGAATCAAGCCTCACAGTACTGTTATGCGACACAAGTTTTTTTTGAATTTCGAAAATGGGAGAGAGAGAGAGAGAGAGAGAGAGACTGTGGTTTGAATTTTTGGGTGTGGTGGACCGGTGGCGAGAGAGAGAGAGAGAGAGAGAGGAATGAGTTGGCAAAGAGAGGGATAAAATGAAGTACGATGATTGAGACAAAAAAATATGACTGAAACAAAAACATCTCTCCGTTGTAATATAGATTGGTGGCCTTTTTCGAACTACTTTACCAAAGCAAGAGATGAAAGAAAAAAGACCCACTAAGGACCTTGATCTCGTTGTGGAATAGAGAATCAAAGTCTTCAAACCAATGATCCTTGATGCCGGAGTCTACACGCCCAAATTCGATTCTTTTCATTTAGTGGATGGATAACTGCAAAAAAGCAATGTGAACAAAGAAATTGTACTTGATTCTAGCCATCTCAATTACAATGAACAACCAAATTAAGTTAGGAAATGCCACACGTTAACCGGAACAAGAATCCAGCAAATTTGCATATACTAGTTCCTTCGTAGTACTGACTACTAACATAACCAATTATATTTGGATCCATGCTTTTGAGTAAAGAACCCTTGCCAACACGACACAGGTGTGGGACATGGATCGGGTACGGCTCTTCCAAAGATAACGCAGTCGTGAAATTTCTAGCCAGTCTTTGTACCAATATGAAGAAAAGAAGAAAGTATCATTGGGTACATAAGTTTTTGTATAGAAAAATATTTTTGCTTCTTCAATTGTTCAGATACAAAAACATAAATATGTACAAGATAATTATGCCATGCATCTCTGTATTGGTATCCAAATCTGGATCCCTATTTACTAAGGTACCCTCTATCTTGAGGTTTGAGATGGCTGATACCTAGATACGCACCCTTGTTAGGGTAACATAAAACATAACACAACCATTAGCACCGTCGGAAAATATCAGAGTTGAGCTTCATCCCACAAGCAACAAGTTGAATTTTTTTATTTTTATTTTGTTAACAGAAATGGCAAGTGGGAACACAAAAGAATTGGTGGTATAGTACGTTTCTAACTTTCCTTCAATTTGTTTGACACGGTTTCAATAAAGCAAGACGTGAAAGACTAGGGACAAAGACCCTGACTTTGCTGTCTTCAAGCAAATAGTCATTATGCTTTTTCCTACAATTGGAAAGCAAAAAATGGGATCCAATACGACTTCCAAACACCTAAAGTCTTGGTCTTTGAAGACAAACGAAAGAGGTACGTAATATATGGATGGGACCTTCAGAGAAACAAATCAGACACCAAAGGAAATACCATAGAACCTTCAGATCGAGAAACTAGTTTCCTACATGACTTCAGAGCCCCTTACTACCTACCAATAAAGGAGTCGTAAGCTTAGTTACATGGAGAAGCTACGGGAGTGGGAGCGGAAGCAATAAACTACAGAAGGATCAAGTAGCATCTATAGAAGTGTGTATGCATAAATATAGTTCGAAAGCTCTCAAGTGCTCCCGATAGATAAATTTTTGGCCACAAGATTAGTCGAAGTGCATATAAGTTAGCCCGGTCACGTTGTAACGAGCTAACCCGGCTAACCATGGAACCTCTTTCGGCCCAAACACTTGGCCTTAAAAGATATACCTAAGAAGGTGATGCAGGGCAGTTTCCTTTTACGAAATTAATTTGCAAGAAATAAACATGAACACATTTGAGCCAGAGGTACTCCCTCTTTGAACAAACAATTTTGAGTAAATTGTGTTCACTTCTCATTTCCAAAAAAATTTCAAAAAAGATTCTTTCCTTTATCTCTCATCACTCTAATCATAATCACTTTTCTCTCTCTACTCATACCACTCTATCCATTCATTATTCTCATTTCTCTCTCTATCTCTCTCCAATTATTACACTTCTCTCTAATTATTACTTTTTCAAAAAAATCCATCCAAACACTATCTCAAAAACATTTCTCAAAATATTATTCTCAAAACTATAAACCAAACACAATTCTTTATCCATAAACAACCAAATTCTACCATTAGGGTTACAATGATTCTTATAGTATCAAAGCAACCCTAGACCAACTAGGAAACAAATAATAAAAGGATTTGACTTGCTAATCAAGCCGAAATCATAGAAATTTATATGCTTGAGAGATAATATTCTACCTAGGAGATTGGTCATTTTCAATGGCAACGAACTTCCAAGAAAATTCTAACTTGAGAGCAAGGTTTTGAGTTGGATTCGCCACCCCTATATGAGGATCCCGCAAATAAGGTCGTAAATTTTCTTCATCAGTTATCCAGAGACAACCTTTAGACAACTGATGAAGTTCAAAACTGATTTTTAAAGTCCAGTAATATGAAATTGTTCTAGGTATAAGATAATTATTCCAAGTATTAACAGGGGGCGTGCAGTCCCTATCCAAATCTGGATCTATATCTTAAGGTTTGAGATGCCCAGTACCTAGATATATACCCAATTAATATTGACCCTCCAGTTAGGGTAACATAGAAGATAACACAACCATTGGCATCGTCACAAAACATCAGAGTTGAGCCTCATCCCCCTAGCAACAAGTTGATTTTTTTTTTTATTTTTTTAACAGATGAAATGGCAAGTGGTGGGACCACAAAAGAGTGGGTTTCCAAATTTCCATCAATTGATTCAACAAAGCAAGAGTGGAAAGACTTTAAAGGACAAAGACCATTGTTCCCACTTCATACCATTAATCACAATTGGAAAGCAAAAATGGCGACCCAAAACGTTTCCAAAGTCTTTGCCTCTAACACACACACATATCCGGTTTTAGAGACAACTTTTATACAATTTTGACACTCCATCTCACCATCAAAATGAATGGCTCAGATTAATACTCTATTTGTACTCTCTCTTCCCTTCCCCACTCTGGCAAAACACCTTTCCTACAATTTGGATGATGAGCCCCTTACTACCAATATAGGAGTCGTAAACTTAGTTGCACGGAGAAAGTGCAATAGAGGAAGCAGAAGTGGAAGTGAGAAAATATTAAATATAGGAGAATCAAGTAACGTTAGCTCAAAAAAAAAAATTACACTCTTAATGATAAATTTTTAAAAAAAGATAGAGAAAAAAGGGTTTATTGGTACCGATTTTGTGCTCTGACTTTTTCTCTGAACAACAATCAACTCTATATCTACAAAATAATGGCGTGTGTCAAAAAAAAAAAAAAAATCAGTGTAAACCTATTCGCCACAATTGTCTACAATAAAGCCTAATGTTTATGTGCCCATTTAATTTTGTTTGGCCTAAACTATAGAATGTATATCAAAACATAGATAGACTGTTATTTTGTTATCAGTCCATGTCCATTAAACATGACAATTCGTGGTTGACGTCCATCGCAAATAATCTTTATCTATTTACAAAAAGCGTATAATATTTAGTCGGGAGCTTGGTCATTTCTCAATGGCGACGAGCTTCTAAGAAGATTCTAACTTGAGAGAGATAGTGTGAGTTTTTGAAGTGAATGCCACGGTATAGTAAACTTGCTTTGCTCTTTTTCCCTCTCCGAAAATTCATTATCAAATTTTTTTACTGCTTTTCATTCATGTTTTTTTCCGATTTAGTGATTTTTTAGCAATTATTTATTTATTTTTTTACTTTTTTTTAGATGTATATGGCGAAGCTATATTCAAAAATTTAAAAATGTTTATTCAAATGTTTTAAAATTAACTGAGGACGATAAATACGCAAATTATTTAACATTTTTATCTAAAAACTGACAATCATTGTGGGGGAATCCAGATATCATATTTTTATAAAAAATGAGTCAAGTCCACACAACAAACACTAAAGCTGAAAGGCCACTCTATTGGAAATCTATAAAAGCCACATTCCCCATATCAGCAATTCATCTACCTTTTTCACCAGTTTCTTCTCGACAACTAAAATATAAAGCAAAAATGAGAATTGAACTATTTATCAGCTGGTTTTTCTCAATCACCACACTCACAATCTTGTGCTCTATCACCATTCCAGTACACAGCCAATGTCTGGAGGATCAAAAATCTTTGTTGCTTCAATTGAAGAACAGCCTCCAGTTTGATCCAGATTCCTCTGTCAAGTTAGTGAATTGGACTCCAAGCAACGATTGCTGTCAATGGAATGGCGTGACTTGTGACCATTCCGGCCGTGTTACAGGTCTCGACCTGAACGCGGAATCAATCTCCGGAGGTTTGAACCACTCAAGTAGCCTTTTCAGTCTCAAGTTTCTAGAGAAGCTGAACTTGGCTTACAACGACTTCAGCCTCACACCAATTCCATCCAGTTTTGGAGTCCTCACCAGTCTGACATATCTGAATTTGTCATACACTGGTTTTGTTGGGCAGATTCCGACAGAATTCTCGCGGTTGACGAGGTTGGTGACGCTTGATATATCTACTAATTACTATTTTCTTGGAATTCGAACAATCAAAATTGAGAGTCCAAATTTATTCTCACTTTTCCGTAACCTTAGTGGAATTACAGAGCTTCGTTTGGACGGTGTAAATATATCAGCGAATGGGTATGAATGGGGTCAGGCCATTTCGTCTGCACTGCCTAACCTGCGAGTTTTGAGCTTGAGAGGTTGTTTTCTTTCTGGCCCTATTGATTCTTCCCTTCAAAATCTTCATTTTCTTTCTGAGATCAATCTCGATTCGAACAATCTTGCTGCACCACTTCCTAATTTCTTTGCGAATTTCTCATACTTGAAAGTGTTGAGTTTCATATCTTGCAACTTGTATGGGATATTTCCAGGCATCATTTTTGAGCAGGTACAAACACTTGAGACTCTAAATTTGGCAAACAATGCACTACTCAATGGAACTTTACCTGATTTTCCACAAAATTTGTCCCTTCGAAATCTGGTGCTCAGCTTTACCAATTTCTCAGGGAATTTACCCCAATCCATTGGGAATTTGATGGAGCTAAGAAGAACGGAGATTCCCGGGTGTAATTTCAGCGGACCGATTCCAAAGTCGTTGGCAAACCTTAGTCACCTTGTTTATTTGGATTTTTCATCCAACAATTTTAGTGGTCAAATACCTTCCTTTCAGGAATCCAAGAATCTCACTTACATTGACCTCTCTCACAATACACTAACAGGCGCTCTTTCAACCCACTTTGAAGGCCTTTCGAATCTTGTGTATATAGATTTAGCATCTAATTCCTTCATTGAGAGTATTCCTTCTTCTCTGTTTTCCCTTCCATCTCTGCAGAAAATTCTGCTTTCCAATAACAAATTTGGTGGTCAAATTTCTGTGTTTTCAAATGAATCCCTGTCTCCACTAGATACGCTAGATTTGAGTAGTAACAAATTAGAAGGGCCTATTCCCTCTCATTTCTTCGATTTTCGAAGGCTGAATATCCTCTCACTTTCTTTCAATAATTTTAGTGGCACCGTAGCACTAGAAAGTATCCAGAGGCTCAAAAATCTCACTAGACTTGAGCTTTCTTACAACAACTTGACGGTCGACGTAAGTGTCAATATTTCTATCTTGTCTTCCTTTCCCCAGCTAACTGTATTGAGTTTGGCTTCGTGCAATCTGCGAAAGTTTCCTGCACTGATGAACCCATCGAGAGTCATCCATTTAGACCTTTCAGACAACAAGATTTCAGGGGTAATACCTAATTGGATTTGGAATGTGGGAGATGGAAAACTTACGTTTCTCAATCTTTCTTGTAATCTCCTAGTGGGCTTACAAAGCGTATATATCATGCCTAGTCTTGGCATACTCGACCTTCATTCCAATCAGCTCAGTGGCCAAATTCCAGTACCCCCAGAAGCGACTATTTATGTGGACTACTCCGGCAATAAATTCAACTCTTCAATCCCTGCTGAAGTTGGCAACGTCATTGCCTCCGCTATTTTCTTCTCTCTTTCAGATAACATGCTCTCTGGACCCATCCCTCCATCTATATGCAATGGGAGCAACCTTCAGGTTCTTGATTTGTCCAACAATAGATTAAGTGGCAAAATACCACGATGTCTGATTGACAATCGCACTGAGACTCTTGGGGTACTGAACTTGGGTAACAACAATCTTTCTGGTTATATATCCGGAACATTCCCACAAGGATGTGCTTTGAAGACACTGGATTTAAATAAGAACCACTTGGAAGGGCTGGTTCCAGAGTCCCTGTCGAATTGCGCAAATTTGGAGGTTCTGAATCTTGGCAGCAACAAAATGAATGATAAATTCACTTGCTTCTTGAAAAACTTGTCCAATTTGCGTGTCTTGGTCTTGCGGTCCAATGATTTCCATGGGGGCATCCGCTGTCCGGGAGTGAATAATAGCACGTGGCAAAAGCTTCAAATCATTGATATATCTCACAACAACTTCAGCGGTGATCTGCCTCCGGCATACTTCCTACTTTGGAATGCAATGATGATTGATCGTAGTAATGCAAAATCAGAACTCTATCACCTGGGTTACGGGTTCCTGAATCTTAATAACTTCTACTATCAGGATCACGTAACTGTAACACTAAAAGGGCTAGATATAGAGCTGGTAAAGATCATTACTCTGTTCACTGTCATTGATTTCTCGGGCAACAGTTTCGAAGGAGAGATACCGGATACCATTGGGGCTCTGAGTTCCCTCCACGTCCTCAACATGTCTCGAAACGCTCTCTCAGGTCAAATCCCATCAAAACTTGGAAAGTTGACACAGCTTGAATCATTAGACCTTTCAGTTAACAAGTTAAATGGGAGAATTCCGGAGACACTTACAAGCCTCACATTTCTTTCAGTCCTGAACTTATCACATAATCAACTGGTTGGAGTGATCCCACGTGGCCCTCAATTTGAAACATTTTCAAATGATTCCTTTGTAGGAAATGCGGGATTATGTGGGATTCCTTTGAGCAAATCTTGCGAAGAGGATTCACCGGTACCATCAACAAAGCCAACGCCAACATTTGATGAGGAAGAGATTAACTGGGTATACATAACTGCTACGTTGGGATATACCGTGGGGTTCGGAGTTATTGTTGGGCCACTTTTGTATTGTAAAAGATGGAGACAATGCTACTACAAACATGTCGATCGAGCTATTTTGAGGATTCTCCATCACAAAGAGCGGCGAGCAAGAAATCAAAGAAGAAGAGACAACAAAAATGTGATTCGGAGACGCCAGCACCACTGAAAGGTAAGTGTTTGAAGAAGAGTGTTTTTGCGTATTTTACTAGGCTCACTTGTTTCAATAAAGTAAATTGGGTAAGGGCATTCCCCAGACCTGGAATGTGCAAGCATAAAAAGTTGTAAAATTGCTGTGCAAATCGTGTATTGTCTTTCTAAGTTTCTGAATCGTTTGTCGTATCATATGGAGAACAATAAGATATTACAACATATTATTACAATAAGATTAATCGTGCTGATCAGGAGCATTATGAAAGTAAGAGTCATTAGTAGCGTTACTGTAGAGTGTAGACATATGCATGCATCAATTGTGAATAAATTTTATCCTAATCGAGCCTAAAGAAAAATGGTTTAAGTAATACTAAAGAAAAATGGATGGGAAAGCACATCTTAGCGATTCTATACGACCAAAAAGGGATCGCAAGATTAAGCAAAGTGCGCATTAAAGAGACAATATGTGATTGGAATCTATAGTCTTTTCTAAATACGGAGAGAAGGAAGATGATTTTTTTTCACTTCTCAATTCTTCTTTGTAATTACGGCGGGACACCAAAAAATTGAGGATTAAGCAAAGTGCGCTTTCAAGAGAAAAATACCTTACTTTTCCAAATCCAGTCACCGGCTTGATGTTCTCTGTCTAATCCGCCACCAGCACAAGAGCGCACGTGAGAGCGAGAGAGAAGTCGGCTGAAGCAGATAGGTATTGGTGCACGCTTTAACTGATATTAAGTTGGAGGCGAGTTTAACACTTGACGAACAGCGTTATCAGCCCTTCTCAACATTATCATTGATGTAATATCCCAACTAGTTTGTGAAAGATGAATAATCAATGCGAGAGTATCATTTCTTGTTGAAGCATAGAGGTCAAACAATTGATTTTGTTGTGATAAATCCAGCTTGACATGAAACTGTTTTTTCCTCTTGTGGTTATGATTTTGCACTTGCACGACATTTCTAATTTACTTGAGAAGTCAAAACTGTACATAACTGTACATAATTTTTTCCTCTTGTGGTTGTGTTTAATGGCTTTGAAGACTACCCTAAACTATTAACGTTTTTTCACTTTGCTCTCGTCTTTTATGTTTCCCCACACGCCACCGATTGATACGCATAATTCCTTTTTTATCCAAATTTCTTGTTCCCTCATTCTTCAATACAACTGGAAAAAAATTTCAAATGGAGAATTAGAACTCAAAACATGTCATCAATTGCTTTTGATACCCGTTCATTACGATGAATTACACTATGGTTTGAGTAAGATTTAAATACAATAATAATAAAGGGAATAGTTACATTTTATAAGCCAAATCATCCTGATCCCTTTCCATTTTACCTGAATCTCTCTTAATATTTTTGAGAAAAGAGTGAGTTTAATTTTCTTCCCTTGTGGTTTCACCCGAGCTCTGGGTGTTGCGGTAGCATTTCTGGGTTGACGCTTTTTTCTTCATCAATTTGATGTTCTTGAGACTCCAATTCCATGGTAGATTTGTTTGGTAAAACTTTGGCCATTGAGATGTTGATTTCTATTGGCATTCTCAGTATGAGTGTTTTCTGTTTCTTTGGATAAACATTGGTTCCCTGTATCTCTCAATACATAATTTTGTGGAAAATTTCTCTACTTCAAAACATGGTCAACCAACCTAATGGGATCCTTATTACAAAGCAAGCCATTTCTGCATATAGTTCAATGCCTATTCAATGGGCTCATGCCAAGCACGAGAAATTTCGAGAGCAAGTACATTCATGCCTATAAATGCCAAGGGATAAACCCTACAAAGGGACACAATCTTTGATTAGAAACTCTGTCGAGTTGCTCTCTCTTTGCACTCACTAACTTGATCGTCGGAGTGCCCTTCGGCAAGTGTGGCCAGAGTGGCGCTAACTACTTACTGAGTTGCATGCCACCGCAACTCACATTTCAATCCAATTCCAAACATTTTGCACGACAACCCTTCTTTCCACATCTTGAACCACTCGGTAGAGTATCTAGACTTGGCTAAAGTAAAACGACCTCCTAAACTCAAATGAAAAAGAAAAAATACAGACTCCAATGGTTTGTCAGTATCCCAAGAGTTTCTCTTATGGGAAAAAACATCACTGACTTCCAATAGCTAGCAAAAATTTCTCAATCAACAAAAAATGAAACTACCATTGTGTGGGGCCTCCGTCGTTTCAGCTCGCCAAGGAGGACCAGATTGAGCCTAGCTACATGCCAAACTTCCAAATCACTATTATCACGCATAGTGGACTGAAAGAATTTGAAGCAGTCATAGGGACCATGGGCCGACTAGTAGTCCCTGGTATGTCGTTATTGTACCAAAAATATAATTTATAAAACAGGGAAATAAATATTATCCCGAAGAATAGTGGTTAAGTCTGAGATCATCCACAGAGAGTAAAATGCTAAGTTGCGGTACTTTCAATTAATTTCCAATTTAATTCTGAGAACAAGAGAAATTTGGTTTGGATTTGATTAAACTAATGATTAAACTAAAATTAACTAGAAAACGATTAAAGTTTAAAAACAATTGAGAGAAAGGACTAGGGTTTCCGATTCAACCTCCCCTCATAATATAATTGCGGCAAAATCTAGGGTTTTATTCAACATATAACCAGATCACCGTTAGGGTAGCAATTCCTAGCGATAATCCCCAAAAGTATAATCAAGACTCGTACTCCGTATAGACTATCTCAACACGGCACGGATTGTCTCACCGGACTTAACGAGCGGCACGACCCGTCTCACGTCGTATAATCTATCTCAGAAACTATCCCGAAACATTAAAAACAGTTACACAATGGTGTTTGATTTCATGAGTACAAACACGATATGAAAATAAAACAATTAAAACTTTCATAAAAATAATGAAACATCCATTGTTGCACAACTAATGTTGAATGCAAGACCCTAAAAATCTATACAACCATATTATTTGGAGAGATATCCTCGTTACCCTAGCCGGAGAATTTAGCCACTCATGGAGTTAAACTCCAATTTCCAGCCACAGCCGTGTGCGACTCTTCTGTTATTCGTGACTCTAATGCACAGCTTCCAAGATGTCCAAACCCTATCGCTTGCCCCCCTTTTATAATGCTCACGTCCAAGACATAGAAGGGCCGGACAATTTCTTCTCTTCCAAGATTGTAATGAGTGGGCCCCTTCAATGCAAAACCTCCTTTCCAAATATATGTCGTGAGTTCCTATTAAGGAATTGTCTAATTATTTCTGTTAGATATTACCAATCAAAACCAAGTCCTATTGGACCCAATTTCCTCTTTCCAAATTAGTAGCCAAAGGCCACCTAGTTGCAATCCCAACGGAATCTGGTTGCTTGGACCATGTACGTGTAAAAGATCTTCCAAATTGAATTTAGCCAATTGACGTAATAATTCCCAATCTAACTCGTGTGTCATTTAATTGCGCCGTAAGCCCTAAAACGAGAAAACCGAGTATCAAACTCCAAATAGCATACTAAAAGGGCATAACAACGATAAATTAGGGGCCGCCAATGGGCACATTTACGCCCCTATCAATCCCCAAATTGAAATAGTCATTGCGCCTACCATTCATATACTATTTGTCCAAATTAAGTACTGGCCTGAGAGAAACTAATCACACATCGAAGGAAATACCATGGAACCTTCAGAGAACTAGTTTCCAACACAACTAAAATTTTAGTAGTAACTTTTTCCAGTCGAAGTTTATAAGAAAATACATTTATTAGTGCATTGAAATTTCATTGGCTTTGTGACAATACATTTTCCGGTGGAAAGTGTATAGATATATGTGAAAGCTAATTGATTTTTTGTAAATGCATTGAAATTCCAACTTTTTTTTTTATTAGCTTTTTGCATGCATTATCCACCCCTGCCTAGTGGGCTGTGGTTATCATGACCGTTTTTATTATTAGATTTGGTCCACAACTTAGGTTGGCACAATTATTGTCAATATAGGAGGGTCAGCTTAGTTGCGTTTACGTAATACATACTAGCACAATTGGGAACAGGTGTGGGGAGCGAGGGAACATAGAAGAATCTAAAGTTAGGAGTGTGTACATATATTACACACTCCTAACTTGTGTGAGTATTAGTTTGTAATTAGTCCTAGTAGTTGAAAACTGATTTGTAAAGCCCACTAATGTGGAATACCGGCATGCTTGTGTGGTGATTTGTAAAGCCCAGTAATGTGGAATGGTACCTGCATGAGCCAAGTCCACAACCAAACAGTAAAGTTGAAGAACGAGGACCAATCAATTGGGATGGGGGAGTGTATTAAAGCCACCTTCCCCATTTTGGCACTTCATTACCATTTTCAACCCAAGTCGAAAAAATGAGAACAGAATTCATTACCTGGTTTATCTCAGTCACCACACTCACTGTCTTCTGCTCCATCACCATTCCAGTACACAGCCAATGTCTGGAGGATCAAAAATCTTTATTGCTTCAATTGAAGAACAGCCTCCAGTTCGATCCAAATCACTCTGTCAAGTTGGTGGATTGGACTCAAAGCCACGATTGCTGTCAATGGAATGGCGTGACGTGTGACCATTCCGGCCATGTTATAGGTCTCGACCTGAACTCGGAATCAATCTCCGGAGGTTTAAACCACTCAAGTAGTCTTTTCCGTCTCAAGTTTCTAGAGAAGCTGAACTTGGCTAACAACAGCTTCAACTCCATACAAATTCCATCCAGTTTTGGAGTACTCACCAATCTGAAATATTTGAATTTGTCAGACACTGATTTTGTTGGGTAGATTCCAATGGAATTCTCGCGCTTGACGAGGTTGGTGAAGCTTGATCTGTCTAATCACTCCGACGAATTTTCGGGGAAACGTAAACTCCAAATAGAGAAGTCAAATTTGTTTACGCTTTTTTGTAACCTAAGTGGGATTAAAGAGCTTTATCTGGACGGGATCAATATATCAGCAAATGGGTATGAATGGGGTCATGCCATTTCGTTTGCACTGCCTAACCTCCGAGTTTTGAGCTTGAGAGATTGTTTACTTTCAGGCCCTATTGATTCTTCCCTTCAAAATCTTCTGTTTCTGTCTGAGCTCTATCTCCATTCGAACAATCTCTCTGCTCCAGTTCCGGATTTCTTAGCGAATTTCGCGAATTTGACGGTGTTGACTCTCAGCTCTTGCAACCTGTATGGAACATTTCCAAAAGTCATATTTGAGAAGGTACAAACACTGGAGACTCTGCATTTGTTTGCCAATTTACTACTCAATGGTTCTTTCCCTAATTTTCCACAAAATATGTCCCTTCGCGAACTGGCGCTTAGCAACACCCGTTTTTCAGGGAATTTACCCGAATCCATTGGGAATTTGATGGAGCTGAGAACGATAGCGATTAGTGGGTGTCTGTTCAGCGAACAGATTCCAAATTCATTGGCAAACCTTAGTCAGCTTGTTATTGTGGATCTTTCAGACAACAATTTTAGCGGTCCGATACCTTCGTTTCCGGGATGGAAGAAACTCACTGACATATCTCTCTCTGGTAATGCATTAACAGGCGTGGTTCTTTCAACTCACTTTGAAGGCCTTTTGGATCTTTCATATATAGATTTATCATACAACTCCCTCAATGGGAGTATTCCTCTTTCTCTATTTTCCCTTCCATCTCTACAGGAAATTTCGCTTTCCAAAAACAAATTTAGTGGTCAAATGACTGGGTTTTCAAATGAATCCCTGTCTCCACTCGACACGCTGGATTTGAGTAGTAACAAACTGCAAGGGCCTATTCCCTCGTACTTCTTTGATTTTCAAAGTCTCGCTAGTCTCTCACTTTCTTTCAACAACTTCAGTGGCACCATACAGCTAGAAAGTTTCCAAAGACTCCAAAATATTTTTTCGCTTGACCTTTCATACAACAGCTTGATAGTTAATGCAAGTGTCACTAACTCCAGCTTATCATCCTTTCCTCAACTCAACGAGTTAGGATTGGCTTCTTGCAAGTTGCAAAAGTTCCCTCCTCTAATGAACCAATCATCATTGTATGATTTGGACCTTTCCAACAACCAAATTTCTGGGTTAATACCTTATTGGATTTGGAATATTAGTGGAGGATTTCCATATACTCTGAATCTTTCTTGTAATCTCCTGGTGGGTTTTCAACCGGAATTCAGTCTTCCTCGTTTCGATATTCTTGACCTTCATTCCAATCAGCTCCAAGGTGAAATCCCAATGCCACCAGAAATAGCAATGTATGTGGACTACTCAAGGAATAATTTCAGTTCTTCTATCCCTGCTGAAATTGGCAAGAGCATTGCCTCTGCTTTTTTCTTCTCTCTTTCAGATAACATGCTTTCTGGACCTATCCCTCCATCAATATGCAATGGGAGCGGACTTGCGGTTCTTGATTTGTCCAACAATGGATTTAGTGGCACTATACCCCCATGCCTGATAGATTCAGGTAGTAAGACCCTTGGCGTACTGAATTTGCATAACAACAGTCTTGCTGGTACCATAACGGGGACATTCCCAGAAGGTTGCGCTTTGAGGACCCTTGATTTGAGTGGAAATTGCTTGGTAGGGCAGGTTCCGAAGTCCCTGGCCAATTGTGCTGATGTGGAGGTTTTAAATCTCGGTACCAACAACATAAATGGTAACTTCCCGTGCTTCTTGACAAACTTATCCAGTTTGCGCATCTTAGTTCTGCGATCCAACAAATTCCATGTAAACATTCTTTGCCGAGAGATCGAGAATAATATATGGCCAAAGCTTCAAATCATTGACCTAGCTTTGAACAACTTTGGCGGTATTTTGCCGCCACAATTCTTTTTACAGAGGAAGGCAATGATGGATGGGGGTAATGCAAAATCGGATCTGAATATCTTGCGTTTTCCGACATATGGTAAACTCTACTATCAGGATTCAGTGACAGTAATCAACAAAGGGTTAGAGATGAAGCTTGTGAAGATATTAGCTATATTTACAACCATTGATTTCTCCAACAACAATTTCAAAGGGGAAATACCATATGCAGTTGGGGATCTGAAATCACTTCATGCTCTCAATCTATCCAACAATGCCCTCACAGGTTCAATCCCATCATTACTTGGAAACTTGACACAGCTTGAATCACTAGACCTCTCGTGGAACAAGCTCGGTGGAAGCATCCCAGTGACACTTGCAAGTCTTACATTTCTTTCATTCCTGAACTTATCATACAATCAACTCGTTGGAATGACTCCAATAGGCCCCAGCTTCAAACATTTCCAGAAACTTCGTTCAAAGGAAACAAAGGATTATGCGGAGCTCCTTTGATCACTAGTTGTGGGGAAGTAGAACCAACAAGGCCAATATTTGATACTAGCGGAGAGGATGAGATTAATTGGGTCTACATAACTACTATGTTGGGATATACTGTGGGGTTTGGAGTAATTGTCGGGCCACTTTTGTATTCGAAAAGATGGAGACAATGCTACTACAAACCTGTCGATAGAGTTATTGTGAGGATTCTCCACGACCGAGAGCAGCGGGCAAGACATCAAAGAGCAAGAGACAACAGAAACCAGCTTCGGAGACGTGGGCACCACTGAAGGATAAGCGTTCAAAGCACAGCCAGCTTGTGTTTTTTTTACTTGGCTCAACTCGCTTCAATAAAGTATATTCAGGTAAAGGCGTTTGTCAAATGTGCAGGGCAAGATTGTTGTTACTCTGAATTGAAATGTGCAAGCATAGTTGTAAAATTGGCATATGAATCCTATATCATCATCCAAGTTTTTTAATAGTGTGTTGTATTGTATAGTATCTTTAATCTCTGCTACTATAAAAGCGACAATTTCATGTTTGTCATGCTCATGTTAAAAGACATTTATACCCTCTGGTTATCATAATATTACCCAGTTACCGCAAATCAACATGAACCACTTAAGTAGAAACCTTCCTCCACTCAAAGTTGAGACTCGCAAAAATAAAGCTCAGACTATTACAAGAACTTTTTCTGTATATCCATATTGAGCCCACATAATTAAATTAGATGGTTGCTCTACGGAATCGAATAATGAAAAGAACCAAAATCTAATTTTAAAAGAAGACAGAGAATACTAAATATTTGTCTAGAGACTATTTGTCTGATATTATGGAAGTGCACATTAGAATAAAGGTGCTACATGACGATTATATAAAAGTATTAAGTATGACAAAAATTAGTAAGAATGGAGTAAAATTTTTTTAAAAAAAAACTTGAAAGGGCCACCGACGACATGATTGAAGAATTGACCTTTTAATCAATAAAAAAAAATATATATATATTTCAACAAAATCGAACTTGCAATAACTTTGTTAAAGTTGAAAACACCGTATATCATAATCGGTATCGGGTGTTAGAGGTGTGAAAATTAGTGTTAATGAAAAAAATTGAAACATTTGTCAAGTATAGGATTGGCTTCTTGCAAGTTGCAAAAGTTCCCTCCTCTAATGAACCAATCGCAGTTGTCTAACTTAGACCTTTCCAAACAACCAAATTTCTGGGGTAATACCTAATTGGATTTGGAATATTTTTCCCGATTATCTGAATCTTTATTTAATCTCCTAGTGGGTTTTGAACGACCGAATTTCCAACAACAAAATTTCAGTCTTCCTTGTTTCAATGTCCTTGACCTGCCTTCCAATCAGCTCCAAGGCGAAATGCCAATACCACCAGAATCAACAGACTATGTGGACTACTCAAGGAATAATTTCAGCTCATCGTTCCCTGCTGAAATTGGCAAGAGCATTGCCTCTGCTTCTTTCTTCTCTCTTTTAGATAACATGCTTTCTGGACCCATCCCTCCATAAATATGCAATTGGAGCAACATTGAGGTTCTTGATTTGTCCAACAATGGATTCAATGGCACTCTACCGCAATGTCTAATAGATTCAGGTACTGCGACCCTTGGCGTATTGGATTTGCAGAACAATCTTGCAGAACAAAATTTTGATCTTCATCTAATCATGCCCCAAGATAGAAGATTCTTAAGTGATACATATATGTTCAATTGTCATATTTCACATTCATAATTTTTCAGTGAGTATGAGCTTTCATGAACTTGTGAAGCCTAATCTGTAACATCCCGACTTTTTCATTTTAAAAAAAAAAAAATTATTTTATAACTAAATAAATTCTTCCATTTTCCGGTTTCAAACTTCTTTCTAATAAATAAAATACAAGTATTATGTACTATATTTATTTTTGCTGTTCTTAAAAATCAAATAACTTATATTTTGTTTTTATAAATATAGTTGAGTTAAATTAAACATGGTTACACGGGCGTATATACATTGGACCGCTTATTTTTAGTATAGGGCCGACTATCATTTTGGTGGGTTAGACTTCTGTTCGGCATTATAAGTTGGGCCTAATTTAGGGATTTCCTAACGGGCCGATTAGTAAGAGTAGTATTTAATTAGAGAGTCCCTAATTAGAGCTAGGGTTCTTTTTTTTTCTCCAGCCGAGAGAGAGAGAGAGCTGCGGCAAGTGGAGAGAGGAGTAGTCTCATCTCAAGAGGTATAATCCCTCATTATTTTATAGTTTCTAGGGTCTATTACTTATAGAATTAATTGGTGCGTGTCTACATATGAAGGATTTGATTGGCTTTTGTGAGAGAGATGCATACATGCTTGTTGACTGTGTGTGTCGTGGTGTGCATGTGAAGAGGTCCAAAGCAAATGGTGGTCTTTTAATTGGGCAATCAAGGCCCTGTGTGTTAACAGGTTAGCCGTCCATGGAGTTTAGTTTAGGAGACCTCATACTAGCATTAATTGTTATTAGTTCTAGCACTATTTAAGTTAGTATTTTGTCATTATATTGATCTAAGTATACGGATCCTTTTTATTCAGACTAGCGCAAAATATTCGAGCATCACATTTTGGGGTCTATCGTTTCAATCGAGGTGAGTGGTTAAGCATGTGATCCCTTCAATTGGAATCCTCTTGAGCCTATCAATTTCTTGACAAATTCCTTTGTTTGCTGTGATGGATAAATGTTACCTTATTCGTGGAATATTTATTGACAATTGACGTACCCTTTGGCATACAAGGTTAATTGAAATACTTGTTGTGATTGGTTGATATTAATTTTCATGTTTGCTCTTTCCGTGATATCTTTGAAATGTCGTTCTTTTGTGTTTGGGACCATGTATATATTTGTGAAAGTCCAAGGGAAAGTCCCAGGCGCCATCCTACGGTGACTTTGGCCACTAGGGAAAAGACTTGTGAAATACCCTGTGACTCTAGTGCTCAACGGATGGGGAAAAGACTTGTGAAATACCCTGTGACCCTACTCCGGAATCGGCTTAGGGAAAAGACTCAGGCGCCATCCTGAGGTGACTCTATGTACGGTATTGGATCCAACGGGCAAAGCCCTGAGAAAATATTTGGCTTTTGGCAATTGTTATTGTTATTATGGTTCCCACATAATTTGGTTCAGACTCCTATTTATTATTGTTCGTTGTTTTGGTATTTTTGGACTGGCTGATTGGTAAGAATGCATATTTTTGTGAATCGATTATTGTTCTTGTTATTCGTTAATCAGAAATTCATCTCCTGGGCACCACTTGTTGAGCCACCGACCTTTGTTATTTGAAACCACTTTTCTTTGGAGCTCTCGCTATCGTCTTTTATATGTATGCCACATTGTGCTCTTAACCCATAGCATGCTTAACTATTCACTGAGCTGTGAGCTGACGGATTTATTCCACATTCTTTTCAGGTTAGTTCGGGGGGCATCATAGTGGACTCTGAGACAGTGTCAGGACCCACTGTTTGGACCTCTAGGGCATTCGCATTATCATTTTCTTTTAGTTTTGTTAACAGCTTCCGCACTTTTGTTTCTTTAGAATTTTTGTTAATAAATTTGGAGTATGGAGAATTTGAGATATTGTTCACTGGCTACAAAAATGTTGCTTTTGGTTTCCAATTTAATTTTATAATTCAGGATTCAATTTGATTTATTTGGGTTGTGAAAATTATTATTATTATTATTTTTTTTTTTTGTATAGGCTTCGTGTTCCGAGAATTATTTCTTGGTTCACGGCCGGTCATGCTCCCGGATTTGGGGTGTGACATAATCCAATTGAAGCCGTGGTTCTCTGACTGTTCGTGATTCGACATATAGATTGTATAAATACTTGGTTTTCCTTTTACCTTTCTGGTGTAAGTTATGATTCTAATAGCTCTCTCTTGTAAGTTTCTCCAATGCGCGAAGGCCATTCATCTTCTTGATTTAGTAGGCTTTGGGTGTAAGAAGTATACTTTTTTTTTTTTGATAAGTGTGTAAGAAGTATACTTGCAACTATAGTAATAAATAAAGTTAAGGCTGCAGGTACCTAATTCACATAATTTTCCTTATTCTCGGCATGAAGGAATTCCAATCACCTGTAACACATGGAAATCTATAGCAGTCCAAACAGACTTGTCAAAGATGGAGGAATTTCCAGTAGTTTCTCTCATGGAAAAAACATCACCGACTTTCAATAGCTTACAAGAAATTTCCAATCAACAAAAAAGAACAAAACCAGTGGTTGGGGTCTCTGTTGCCAAGAAGGACCAAAGATTGAGCCTAGAGGCCCTAGATGCCAAAATTCCAGATTAATTTCGTGCGTAGTAGACTGGAATGAGTTAAAGCAGTAAAAAAGGAGTTAAAAGCTCCTATCCGAACATGAGCCCCTAATTCGACCATACGAATCATTTTGTAGCTCTCTTTGTGTAGCTTATTCATGTAAAAAATCTCATCAATATGAAAACGGTAGAACGTGATTTTATTTCATTTGTATACGAATACATAGACAAGAATTGTGAGTTTGTATTACAGACCATGTATATTGGTGAAGCCAGAAGCATGGAAATCACGTACGTATGATTTGTCAGATCAATCTGACACAGTTCACAATACCCCTTCATCAAATCCCTATGGCCAGTACTGCAGATAAAGAAAAAAAGACTGAGTCCTTATGCTCCAATTTGAATATTTTTATGTAGCAGGCCAACCCATTGTTCAGCCCACTGTGTTGAGGGTTGGGTCATCTATTTCGAATCAAGGCTATGCTGATTTAGGTTGCATTTTCGCAACCATGGGTCAATTTACCCGAGCTTATCAGTGATCAATCAGTATAAATTCCAACATAGCTGCAGAGTTATGCGTGGTAAGGGCAGGTTTATGGCTTTCTTATTCATTACATTATGGTTTACATAATCAAATTGTGGAAACGGATTCTCGTTTTTTTTTTTTTAATGCCTCTTGCAAGGAGCAGGTCAAGCCTGAGCATTTGCGCGGACTTATCCAGGACTTATCAAGGGGAGTATTCCTTCTTCTCTGTTTTCCCTTTCATCAGTGCAGAAAATTTGGCTTTCCAACAACCAGTTCAGTGAAGTTTCAAAGGTTCTTCCAATCAAATCCTCTTCAGCTTTGGATGCACTACATTTGAGTAGTAAAAAATTACAAGGGCCTATTCCCCTGTACTTATTTGATTTTCAAAAGTCTCTGGGGCGGCTCTAGGATTTTCATCTAGTGCTAACAAAAATTACATAGAGGTTGCTAGAAGAGTAACCCAATGCTGACAATACTTAAGAAAATTTAATTTATATCCAAAATTTTTAGTTTTTTCTGTGCATTTTTTTGAACCCAGCCCTGACCTTGCTAGAATAGTAGTACAGCTGCCCCCGCCGTGACCTCTCTCTTTCTTTTAACAACTTCAGTGGGACAATACACCCAGAAAGTATATTCCATAGGCTCAAAAATTTTACTGGGCTTGAGCTTTCACACAATAGCTTGATAGCCAATCAAAAGATTAGGATTGGCTTCTTGCAAGCTGCAAAAGTTCCCTCCTCTAATGAGCCAATCGTCCTCGTTTCATTTAGACCTACCTAATTGGATTTGGAATGTTGGTGGTAAATATGCAAATTATCTTAACCTTTCTTGTAAAATCTCCTTGTGGGTTTGCAAGGGGAAAACTATATTCATGGTTATGTAGTCCTTGACCTTCATTCCAATCAGCTCTGTGGACTATTCTAGAAAGAAGGGATTACGCGGAGCTCCTTTTATTGCTAGTTTCATGGAAAAAGAACCGATGTAGCCAACATTGGATGGTAGGCATTCAGATTCTGATGAGGATTAGATTAACTGGGTATACATAACTGCTACATTGGGATATATTGTGGGATTTGGAGTTATTGTTAGGCCACTTTTGCATTTGAAAAGATAGAGACAAGGCTACTACAAAAACCCGTCGACAGATTATTCTAAGGATTCTACATCACCAAGAGCAGCGAGCAAGACATCAAATAAAATAGATATGTTTTCTTTACATAATTTGCTCTAAATTTGTATTTCACATTTATTTTTGGAACTAAATAAAAAGGGATTAGCATTAATTCAGGGTGTATTGGGAATTATTAGCATTTCAGGATATAAAACTTAATTATTTAAACCAACAAGGGTGGGGACTTAAGTACCTAAGGTGTTTAATTGGGACTAATAATTAAGTTCCCCCTATCTCAATAGGAATCTCAAGAACTTAATTGTAAGACTATGTAATGTACGTACTGCAAAATTGTTATTCAAATCTTATGAACAAAGTCGTAGCCAGTGGTCATTCAGGTGTAACATTCCCAAAATACAATTACCCCATAAACACAGCTCTATCGGTTAAGCCTCGTTCAAGTAAGTCAAACATTTGTTGTGATTTTGGTCTGAGTTACACATTTGCAATATTGCGGATTTAGGATCCATCTAGATAGCTGTAGATTTTCAAATGGAGGGAATCGATCTTCAACATCAATAAATGATGAATGTTTTGTTGGAGTAGTTTGTGAAATTTAAGCGAACGACAGATCAAAAGTAGAAGAGATGTAGCTAGAACATTGTAGCTAGAACTACGTCACTTGTGGTATATAGTCATTTCAAATCCATCATACGTGCCAGTATTCCACTTTACTATTGTAACACACAAATTCGAGTCCTGCAATAAAGACAAGAAAAAGATGCACAAAATATATTTTATTGATTTGATTTGAATTGAATGCGGGTACAATCTCTATTTAATTCTTTACAATAAAGAATAATTCCTCTGATTCGATCTCCGAAGTTGATGGTGCAACCTAACGGCTATAGAAGCTTGTCGTAGGATTGAACCGGTTTGTAGTTCTTTCAGATCTTCGAGTTGAGAAGCTTGAAGAACGAAGCTTGATCGAGGGCTTGAACAACTTTATCTCGAACAAACGATGAACTTGAGGATGATCTTCGCTAGCTGACGCGTAGACCGTTGTTGTTATGGATGAATCGGCACGTAGCTTGGGTGCTTGTTGATTCTCCACACGAACTTGAGGGATTTGAGAAGAACTTGCAGAGAAGGCTTGAGAACTGTTTGAGAGTGCTCTGGAATTTCCCTGGCTGCAGATGCTCTGATTGAAGTTGCAACCCAACGGCTGTAGAAGCTTGTTGTGGGATTGAAACTGTTGATGATTTCTTCAACTTCTTGAGTCGAAAAGCTTGAAAGAGCGAAGCTTGATCGAGGGCTTGAACTGCTTTATCTCGAACAAACGATGAATTTGAGGCGCGATCTTTGCTAGCTGATGCGTAGACCGTTGCTGTTGTAGATGAACCGGCACGTAGCTTTGGGCGCTTGTTGATTCTCCACAAGAGCTTGAGGGATTTGAGAAGCCTTGAGAAATGCTTGAGAGCGCTCTCCAATTTCCTTGCCTGAAGATGCTTGTCTTTCTTCTTAATGATAGCCTCTATTTATAGGCTCAAGGAGAGGGGTCTTTCATTTGGAAGGTCTCATTTGATTGATTTTATTTCCAAATAAGAGTAAATTGGCCTCCTAATATGGAAATAAATCAGGTCAAATATATATACACATATATTGTCTTTGATTGATTCTTTCCATAGGAGTAAATTGACCTCTTATTATGGAAATAAATCAAGTCAAATATATACATATATATTATTCTTGATTGATTCTTTCCATAAGAGTAAATTGACATCTCTTTATGGATATAAATTGTGTCAAGATATATATTTATATATATGTATATAAAAACATATATTTATAAATATTTTTCTGGCCCCAGGATAATTTGGTTGGGCCTGCGTTCATGGGTTGGCCCAATTTGATGGTTTGTCTGGCCAATTGAGTGGGCCCACCTTCTTTTGGTCTAACCCACATCTTTTGAGCCCACACTTTGCCGAACCCAATAATTATTTGCAGGCTTTTGACGAATTTTGACTTTGATTAATTAAGATTATTTATTTCATCTCAATTAATCGGACGGTGCTTAAGGCCATGACGAAATTTTAGTGTCTACAAATTGCCCCCACTTCGAGGCTCAAGCGAATGCTTGCTTGCAAGCGTTAAGCGCGAGGCTTGAAGTAACATTTTTCTTTGTACTTGGCTGTGGCCCTGTACTTTTGGAAAAGGTTGTGTAACATAATTAAGCCCAATATTTGGCTGCTTAAAATGTCACCGGTGAAATTAACACATGCCGTTGTTAAAATAAGGAAATACCAAAGCAATCAACTGGCAAGTTGATCTCTTTTAGAATCCTCAAAGCTTTCTAAGGAGGAATTAGGTTCCCTTATTCCAGCACGTGGAATCCAAACATTTCCAAGTCCAAGCTTCTCCTTTCTTTTTTTTTAGTTTGGGATGATATCCACCGATTAGTAGCAGCGAGATTTCTCTTTTTCTTTCTTATTTCCCTTTCTTGGTTTGCAATTGTATGCTTGACCATCTTGGGATTGTAGAATCTGACGACTTCATTGTTGTGGAAGTCTCATATGTTTCCTTTTTTTTTTCTTAATTTGCTAGCGACTAATTACTGACGATTCTTTCATGGTAAGCAACAGGGCTCCTTCCTTTTAAATGACGTGTGTACTCCAATCATTCCAAAGAGAGAGATGCTTGAACAAATTACATATTCATAAAAGGTAGGAGTTGGATTTTTTTTACTGGAAAAAGGAAATCAAAGATTGACCTCCCTTATCAACTGATTCTTAAATTGGGAGTTCAAACAATTTCCTTAACAAATTCACCCCCCGTCAGCTATATATTCCAATCACTCCGCATGCAAAGCTTCACAATTTCAGTTATTCACGCGGCCTCACGCGGCCGCACTTTAATTACACCTTCCACCACTGCTGCTGTGAGCTATCAAAGGCACCGACTTGAGGCTTTTGGAGGTAAAACCCCTTACCACATCTTTACATGTGTCCCACGTAGCATTTTTTCTTTGTTTCTTCCTTACTGTTCTGGCATCAGTAGTAGAGATTGGCTTCTCTTTACCCATGTCAACATGCCCCCATGATGAGTTGCACCCTTGTCTTCATGTGGTAGCTAATGGCAGCATAAAACAACCAACACGCATTTTTTTTTTTGAAGTTAAAATTAACAATTGTTCTAGGAATATTCGGGATCCGTCATGGTGCATGTTATGCCTTGTATTGGCCGTTTAATGCTATCTCATTTTTTTTTAGAACCCATATGCTTGAATGAGTCTCTGCCATGAGCATATTCTGATAACGCGTTTTTTTTTTTTTGCAGTTCAAAGCATGTTGATGTTCTTCATTGAACTACAGTAGTGCGGTGCTTTTGTGTGTAATCAATAACTAGTAGTTGATTCTCGGAGTTAATATTGCAACCGCTTGCTTTGCATCTGTTAGTTGTCTTTCGTGGTAACAATAATATATTGAAACCCAAATGCCCAGAAGGTCTACCCTGTGTTAGTGTGCGAGTGCGACCAAGCTGATTGCTTGTTTAGACTGATACCCATGTTGCACTTGATTTTTTTTTTTTTGTTCTCAGCAATACAAAAAGTGGTTTGGCCCATTGGAATTTAAGTTGCCAACCTTGAGTTGTCAGCCCTCTTATTAACTTTTGAGTATTGAATTTTTATTTTTTTATTTTTTTTTTGGTTGTTTCAGCCGTCAAATTGGGCTTCCCCAGTTTTTTTCAAAGGAGTGCTCTTTTTACTGCGAAGGCTTTACTCGTCAGGTAACTTCCCCATCTCTTCTTGTTGATCTATTTGATATTCCCTGTATTTTGCTTTCTTTTCAGGGACTTGTTAAAAACAGTGATTGATATGTGATGAAGGGAGAGCTCGCCGTGCCCATTTATATTGGGTGAGACTTTAAACGATGGGAGGGCCGCTCTGCTTGCACATACCGTCCCTACGTAGCCTCGACTCTACTTGTGTAACGCCGCTCACTTTGGGAGACTTCAAACGATGGGAGGGCCGCTGTGCTTGCATATGCCGTCCCTACGTATCCTCGACTCTACTTGTGTAACGCCACTCACTTTGGGAGACTTCAAACGATGGGAGGGCCGCTCACTACGTAGCCTCGGCACTTTGGAAACTTCAAACGGTGGGAGGGCCGCTGTGCTTGCACATGCCGTCCCTAAGTAGCCTCGACTCCACTTATGCCACATCGCTCACTTCAGGAGAGACTTCAAACGGTGGGAAGGCCGCTGTGCTTGCACATGCCGTCCCTAAGTAGCCTCGACTCCACTTATGCCACATCGCTCACTTCAGGAGAGACTTCAAACGGTGGGAGGGTCGCTGTGCTTTGCACATGCCGTCCCTATGTAGCCTTGACACCGCTCATCTTTGGGGGAGTCTTCAAACGGTGGGAGGGCCGCTGTGCTTGCACATGCCGTCCCTACGTAGCCTTGACGCCGCTCATCTTTGGGGGAGTCTTCAAACGGTGGGAGGGCCGCTGTGCTTGCACATGCCGTCCCAACGTAGCCTCGATGCCGCTCGTCTTTGGGAGAGTCTTCAAACCGTGGGAGGGCCGCTGTGCTTTGTGCATGACGTCCTACGTAGCCTCGACGCCACTCAACTTTGGGGGAGTCTTCAAATGGTGGGAGGGCTGCTGTGCTTTGTGCATGCCGTCCTTACGTCGGTTCGCTCCGCTTCTCGCAGTTTGTGAAGACTTCACAACGGTTGGAGAGCCTCTGGACTTTGTGCTCGTCGCCCCTATGTTGCCGTTGACGCCGCTCTTTTGGGAGTGACTTCGAACAATGGGAGGACCTCTGCGCTTTTGTGCATGCCGTCCATAAGTCGCCATCGACGCTGCTCTTTTGGGAGAGACTTCGAACGGTTGGAAGACCTCCGCACGTCATCCTTATGTTGTTGTCCATGCCGCTTTAGAGGCTTCGAACGGTTGGAAGACCTCCGCACATCATCCCTATGTTGTTGTCAACGCCGCTCTCTTGGGTGAGACTTTGAACGGTTGGAAGACCTCAACGCTACGTCGTCCATATGTTGCCGTCGACGCTGCTCTTTTGGGAGAGGCTTCGAACGATGGTAGGACCTCTGCGCTTTTGTGCACCCCATCTATATGTTGCCGTCGACGCCGCTCTTTTGGGAGACACTTCAAACGATGGGAAGACCTCCGCATGTCCGCTCTAGAGGCTTCGAACTGTTGGAAGACCTCTGCTCGTCATCCCTATTTGCCGTTGACGCCGCTCTTTTGGGAGAGACTTCGAACGGTTGGAAGATCTCAATGCTTTTACGCACGTCGTCCATATGTTGCCGTCGACGCCGCTCTTTTGGGAGAGACTTCGAACGATGGGAGGACCTCTGCGCTTTTGTGCACGCCATCCATATGTTGCCATCGACGCCGCTCTTTTGGGAGAGACTTCGAACAGTTGGAAGACCTCAACGCTTTTGTGCACGTCATCCATATGTTACCGTCGACGCTGCTCTTTTGGGAGAGACTTCAAACGGTTGGAGGACCTCTGTGCTTTTGTTCATGCCTTCCCTACACTGTCCTGATGGCGCGCCCCATCACTTGAGGGGATTGGAGACTATAGAAGAGCTTCTACGATTCTGCGCATGCTGCTGCTCCTCATCATTTGAAGAGATCCGCTAACGTGGAAGAGCTTTCGTGTTTGTCATCACTCATCCTCATTTGATGAGATTTGATGTCACAAAAGAGCCTCTGTGGTTTGTTGCACACCGCCACTCCGTATTTGAAGATTTGATGACGGCCTCCTTGACTTGTGCATGCCGCCAAGAGGAACTCTTCAACAACGAAATTCGAAGAACTTTTTTTTTTTTTTTTTAGTTGGTTGACTGAGCTTGCGATGATTCCCAAGCTGCCTACGTACCCTTTGAAGGGATCAAGTCAAAACGTAGTTCAAAAGTGATTTTTTTTTTTTGTTTCTTTTGTGCCGTATACAGTTTTAGCTCATGTGGGCCAGGAGCATCATACAGTTTCAACTCGTGTGATGAGGAGATTTTTTTTCTTTGCTTTTTTTTTTTTAATTTTTTTTTCTTTTGTTTTTTAACATTTTTTTTTAAATTTTTTTGGTTTGCAGACAGTTTAGGCTCATATCAAGGAGTGTGATTCTTCGACTATCTTCAAGGAATGATAGACACAACTTGCTCCATCTTCACACCTTCCACTTGAGATTCGTTTGGTTTAGTCAAGACGATGGTGAGCCTTCTGACTTTGAGTGGACCATCATGATTAACTTCAAGTGATGTTATGCGCTTCATGCGAGACGGGATCGAGCTTTGAGTCTCTTCATCTTCTTTTGTTGAATCAAGCATCGCTTCTTCCACCTTTTGTTTTTTATGTTCTGTTTTGGACTTCTCTCGTGCATCTTTGAGTCGAGAAAAGACAGACCTTCGTGGTTGGGAATTTACGTCATTGTTTTCTCGGTTAGCCTTGTTTAATCTCTCAAAGACTGAAGTGCGAGCAGTAGGAGCTTCAATACGATCAAAAGCTGAAACACGATGTGTGGAACTTTGACTTATGTCATCCTCTTCATCGGCTGAGATCATGTAAACTGTTTGAAAACAATTGTCATCGAAGTACCCTTCAGGAAAGAAGTCATGTAGGGTGATTGGTGTGGGAAAACTCTTCTCACTCAGTTTCTCCTTCTTATCATTCACTTTGTCCCTTGCAGTGAATTGAGGAGAGTTCTTCTTCACTTGCCATTTCTTGACTTGATGAGGATGATTCTTGTGCTTATTTTCTATCGACTTCTTTGGGGGGATTGGGATCCTCTCCTTGTCATTCTTTGCACCTGGCGCTCCTTTGAGGTGAGGATGAGTAGGTACATCTTGACTTGAGCATTGGATTGCTATCAGATCGAATAGACCAAATTGTATGGTTTTGAAAATTGCCCCCAGTGTTGGTGTAGTTGCAGATTCAGTAGTCTTTATTTTAAAGCTTGAAGTTGGGCCTTCGACTGCAATGACTATGTGGTTGGACTCTGCAACTTCATCGACGTCTAGTAGGATCTTTTTCTTCCTTGCTAAGTCTGTAATTAGATCTTTCAACACAAAGCACTTCTCAGTAGGATGATTGACAATCCGATGGTAATGGCAGTACCTTGGATCACGAACCTTCCTCATTTCTTCGGGACGTTTGCATTCTGGAAGTTGAATGACATTTTTTTCGAGCAGATCTTCCAACATGCTTGGCACGTCAGCATCAGGAAAAGGATACCTCTTTTCTTGCAGCTCTTTCAAGGTTGGGTGTTTGTCCCTGGGGTTTTCTTCTCTCTTCCTGTCTTTTCTCGGTATCTTGACTGGGACCATGCTGACTGCCATTGACTCTTCAGTAGAGGCACCAGATAACTTATTACTTTTTGTCCCATTCTTGTACTTACTGTGCTCGACTATGGAAGGATTTCCGCCACCATGATTTGCTATGTTGATCTCCATATCATGTGCGCGCGTAGCCAATTCTTCAAAAGTACGTGGCTTTATCCCTTGAAGAATGTAAAGGAGACCCCAATGCATGCCATTCATGCACATCTCCACGGCAGAGAGTTCGGAGAGTCGATCTTTGCAGTCTAAGCTTATGGCACGCCAACGATTGATGTAGTCGACCACTGGCTCATCTTTCCATTGTTTGGTGTTGGTTAGCTCCATCATACTCACGGTGCGGCGAGTGCTATAGAAGCGGTTGAGAAACTCGTGCTCCATCTGCTCCCAACTGTCTATTGACTCTGGCTCTAGGTCCGTGTACCATTCGAAAGCATTTCCTTTGAGAGAACGGACAAATTGTTTGACGAGGAGATCCCCTTCTGTCCCAGCGTTGTTACATGTTTCAACGAAGTGGGCGATGTGTTGCTTTGGGTTTCCTTTCCCGTCAAATTGTTGAAATTTGGGGGGCTGGTAACCAACAGGCATCCTGAAGTAGTCAATGCGCTTTGTGTAAGGCTTCGAGTACATAAAACAACTTTGTGCTGGCCCACCATATTGTGCTCTGATTGTACTTGCTATCATTTCTTGGAGTTGTTGGACAGACAACGAAGCAATAGAGGTGGGTTGGGCGTTTTCTCCAATCCCTAGTGCTGCAGAAGTTACATGATTGAACTTAGCACCACCTCCTGGATTTGACGACGAGACACGATTTGTGTCAACTTGCTGCTTGAGCCTTATGTCTTGATCGCTCATTATAAGTTTTCCATTTTGATCGCCATATATGACTCCTTGTGGTGTGAAACCTGGTGGATGTGAATTGTCTTGGCTAGTTTCCCCCACTTTCTGAGCCTCTAACTTGTTCATGAGCGATGCAATCTGGAGGTCTTTGTCTTCCACAGTCTTGGTGAGCTTTTCAATGGTGTGCGCCATTGTAGCCAGTTGCTCCTCTACCGTCGCAGCGCCAGTAGTCATGACTTGCATACCCATGGAGTAAGACGAGTTTGAACGACCCGACAATTCTAAGCGCTTCGGTGGATAAGGCGAGGATCCAGAATGCGAACCTGTGCTAGAGTTTGCATCGGAAACTGAACAGGATGGGCGGGGTGACAAACTTCCTGAGACAGAATTTTCAGCATTGGAAGGAAGCTTTTGGGAGCCCTTTTCATCCTTTTTCTTCGTTAGAAGTGTGGCGACGGGTTGGTACTTGCTTTGCAGCACTTTTGGCGCAACTCCTTGATTTGTTGGGATAATTTTTTCCCTCGCCTTGCTACGCGTCAACGAGCCAGTGGAAGCACTGTTGTGGTTCGTGGCCAAGGCGACGTTCTTGGTAAGTTTCTTGTTGATCTGAGCTACTTGGATCTTCTTTGAAGTCATTTGTGTAGAACTTGATTTTGGAGAAAGAGATGAGAGGTAGAGATGTCCCACCGGGCGTGCCAAATTTGTAACACACAAATTCGAGTCCTGCAATAAAGACAAGAAAAAGATGCACAAAATATATTTTATTGATTTGATTTGAATTGAATGCGGGTACAATCTCTATTTAATTCTTTATAATAAAGAATAATTCCTCTGATTCGATCTCCGAAGTTGATGGTGCAACCTAACGGCTATAGAAGCTTGTCGTAGGATTGAACTGGTTTGTAGTTCTTTCAGATCTTCGAGTTGAGAAGCTTGAAGAACGAAGCTTGATCGAGGGCTTGAACAACTTTATCTCGAACAAACGATGAACTTGAGGATGATCTTCGCTAGCTGACGCGTAGACCGTTGTTGTTATGGATGAATCGGCACGTAGCTTGGGTGCTTGTTGATTCTCCACACGAACTTGAGGGATTTGAGAAGAACTTGCAGAGAAGGCTTGAGAACTGTTTGAGAGTGCTCTGGAATTTCCCTGGCTGCAGATGCTCTGATTGAAGTTGCAACCCAACGGCTGTAGAAGCTTGTTGTGGGATTGAAACTGTTGATGATTTCTTCAACTTCTTGAGTCGAAAAGCTTGAAAGAGCGAAGCTTGATCGAGGGCTTGAACTGCTTTATCTCGAACAAACGATGAATTTGAGGCGCGATCTTTGCTAGCTGATGCGTAGACCGTTGCTGTTGTAGATGAACCGGCACGTAGCTTTGGGCGCTTGTTGATTCTCCACAAGAGCTTGAGGGATTTGAGAAGCCTTGAGAAATGCTTGAGAGCGCTCTCCAATTTCCTTGCCTGAAGATGCTTGTCTTTCTTCTTAATGATAGCCTCTATTTATAGGCTCAAGGAGAGGGGTCTTTCATTTGGAAGGTCTCATTTGATTGATTTTATTTCCAAATAAGAGTAAATTGGCCTCCTAATATGGAAATAAATCAGGTCAAATATATATACACATATATTGTCTTTGATTGATTCTTTCCATAGGAGTAAATTGACCTCTTATTATGGAAATAAATCAAGTCAAATATATACATATATATTATTCTTGATTGATTCTTTCCATAAGAGTAAATTGACATCTCTTTATGGATATAAATTGTGTCAAGATATATATTTATATATATGTATATAAAAACATATATTTATAAATATTTTTCTGGCCCCAGGATAATTTGGTTGGGCCTGCGTTCATGGGTTGGCCCAATTTGATGGTTTGTCTGGCCAATTGAGTGGGCCCACCTTCTTTTGGTCTAACCCACATCTTTTGAGCCCACACTTTGCCGAACCCAATAATTATTTGCAGGCTTTTGACCAATTTTGACTTTGATTAATTAAGATTATTTATTTCATCTCAATTAATCGGACGGTGCTTAAGGCCATGACGAAATTTTAGTGTCTACAACTATTATGCAAATTAGACTGAAAACGCGTTAAGCAATCAAAAAAAGGAGTAAACTGTCCTCTCTAGACCATGGGTCGAACATGATCCCCGAATTCGATTGTATGATTCATTCATTTTATAGCATTGTTTGTGCAGCTCATTCATAAAAATGTCACATTGTTAACAAAACCGTAACGTCCCACGGTCCCAAAATTTTTGTCCGGTCCGCAAAACGAGGACTTGAAAATAATACAAAATTTTCAAGAAAAATTCAATATTTTTTTACCAAGTTACTAGATATCAACGAGTATTTTTAATTTACGGAAAAAGTTAGAAAATTTTCTTTTAAAAGACTTAAAATTCTTAGGTCCTCGCCTTGCGAACTAGACAAAAAATTTGAGACAGATGGAGTAATAAATAGACTACAATTGTGATCTTGAAATATATAGTACCTCTATATTGTGAAGCCAAATGTATTACAATAGTGAATGTACGATAATCATATCAATCTGATACTTTTTACATCAGTGGTGTAGCACTGGGTTCTCAGTAAACATGCATCCAAATCCCAATCACTATGGACAATAACTTTAACAAGACTAGATAATAAAAAGGATATGAACCCATGAATTTGCCAAGTTTTGGACACCAATATAACATCCACGAGTAGATTAACAAAAATATTGGCATGATTCCACGGACTATCTTGGTCCCATAGCATCAGAATCAAGCCTCACAGTAGAGGGAAAATACATGTCCATTTTCTAACTACTTTACCAAAGCAAGAGATGAAAGAAGAGGGACCCACTAAGGACCTTGATCTTGTCGTGGAATAGAGATTCAAAGTCTTCAAACCAATGATCCTTGATGCCGGAGTCCACACGCCCAAATTCGATTCTTTTCATTTATTGGATGGATAGCTGCAAAAAGCAATGAAAACAAAGGAATTAACAGGAATCCAGCATTTGAGTAAAGTACCCTTGCCAACACGACACGGCACGGGCATTTAAGTACCCTTGCCAACACGACACGGCACGAGTGTGGGACATGAATCGGGTACGGCTCTTCCAAAGAGGACGCAGTTGTGAAATTTCTAGCCTGCCTTTGTATCAATATGAAGAAAAGATGAAACTATCATTGGGCACATAACTTTTCGTATAGAAAAATATTTTTGCTTCATCAATTGTTTAGTTACAAAAACATAAATATGTACAAGATAATTATGTCATGCATCTCTGTATTGGTATCCCGTATACCCTCTATCAGAGTTGAGGACAAACACCCGAGCAACAAGTTGAATTTTTCATTTTTGTACACACCCGAGCAACAAGTTGACTTTTTCACAACCATTAGCGCCGTCACAAAATACACACCCGAGTTAAGGTAACATAAAACATAACACAACCATTAGCACCGTCACAAAATATCTGAGTTGAGCCTCACCCCCAAGCACAAGAAGTTGAATTTTTCATTTTTATTTTGTTAACAGATGAAATGGCAAGTGGGAACACAAAAGAATTGGTGGTCCAGTAGGTTTCCAACTTTTCTTCAATTTGTTTGACACGGTTTCAATAAAGCAAGACCTGAAAGACTAGGGACAATTGGAAAGCAAAGAGGGGGACCCAATACGACTTCCAAACACCTAAGTCTTGGTTTTTGAAGACAAACTACAGATATACTCCCTCCGTCCCCAAATTTTGGTCCGTCATCCAATTCTAACCGGATAAAAAACAAGCTATAACTTTTAATCGATAATGAATTTTATATTCAATATGGATCTTGTTTGATAGATCTCAATTAATTCTATAAAACAATGTTTTCGAAATCATTTAAAACAATGTATATTACGAGATATAATCAATTGAAAAATAGCACGAACTCCCAAAAGGGACAAATAAATGGGGACGGAGGGAGTACGTAACATATGGACGGAACTTCAGAGAAACAAATCAGACACCAAAGGAAATACCATAGTACCTTCAGAGAAACTAGTTTCCTAATCCTACATGACTGCATTTTTGAACTATTTGATTTGGTCCACAATTTGAGGATGCCCCTTAGCCCCTTCCTACCAATAAAGGAGTCGTAAGCTTAGGGGTGATTTGGCAGAAGCGAGGAACTACATAAGAATCAAGTAGCATCTCAAGTGCTCCTGGTAGATAAATTTTTGGCCACAAGATTAGTCAAGGTGCACACTAGCTGGCCCGGTCACCTTGTAACAACCTAACCCTACTGACCATGGATCCACTTTCGGCCCAAACACTTTGGCTTTAAAAGATATTGATGCAGGGCAGCCTCCTTCTAGAAAGTTAATTTGCAAGAAATAAACACAAACAAAAGTTTGAGCCAGAGGTACTACACCCTCTTTGAAATAACAATTTTCAGTAAAAACTCTATTTTCTTTATTCATAAACAACCAAATTCTGCCATTAGACTTACAATGATACTTATAGTGTCAAAACAACCCTAGACCAAGATTTGATTAGTTACTCAAGCGAAATCAAAGAAATTACGAAAAATACCAAAAATGGAAATTCGGAAATAATTGGCAGAATAAAAAAACTAAAAAGAAATATAAGTTGCCAAAACAAACGGCCAACAAAAACAGAGTTTCTTACTAAAAGTTATTAGCAAATCTATTATTTCCTAGAACGACAAAATTCCCCTTTTGAAGGCCTAGATGACACCAAACGGCCGAAATTCATCGTTGATCATTTCTGCAATGAGTATTTGAAGCCCGTTTCCAATTGAACATGCGAGCTCCGGGCCTTTTCGCCAAAGTTGGCCGTCTGACTTATTTATGCCGTTTGGGCTGTGAATGGTCCAAACGGTTAAGAAATGTGGATGAGACCCATTAATCATTAGAAGGGATTATGCAAATTAGACTGAAAACGCGTTAAACAGTCCTCTCTAGACCATGGGTCGAACATGATCCCCGAATTCGATTATATGATTCATTCATTTTGTAGCTCTGTTTGTGTAGCTCGTTCATAAAAATGTCACATTGTTAGCAAAACTGTAACATCTCTCCTTCCCAAAATTTTTATCCAGTCCGCAAAACGAGAACTTAAAAATAATACAAAATTTTGAAGAAAAATTCCATATATTTTTAACAATTTACTAATATCAACGAGTCTTTTTAATTTATGAAAAAACTTAGAAAATTTTGGGACGGAAGGAGTAATAAATGGACTATAATTGTGATTTTGAAATATATAGTACCTCTATATTGTGAAGCGAAATGTGTTGCAACTAGCGTAAAACCCGTGCATAGCACGGGACTTGGGGTTTTGCCTGAGTTTATTATAGGATCATTTTTCGAAAATTTGTAGTTTTGCATTAAATTTTTGGAGATTATAAATTCATCTCGATAAGAGGAATCTAAAGAGTTAAAAACTAATAAATAAAGTTTAAAAAATTATTGAAGACAAAATAATACAAATTTGTCTATTTTTTTTATTATTGTTATCTTTAGTGAACTTTTCTAAGTATTTTGTCACAGATTTTTAATTTTTTTGATTTCTCTTGTCAAGATGTATCATTAATCTCCAAATATTTAAGGGAAAAGAAAGGTCAAGAAAGACAAAAAGTTTAGAAAAAAGATCTATCAAATAAGTAGTTAGCCCGAACCTAACTTTAAAATATACTCCATCATTCTATTCATTCACCATAGTATATGTTGACAACACAATATAATACAAAAAGGAAGATAATTATAACATAAAGTTTAACGAAAAAATGATGATTATTGATCAGATTATAAGATCCAATGAACATTTTTTCAACAATAATCAACCCTTAAGGATATGTGGGTGTGCTGCTCCTCCACCTTCTCTATAAGAAACTAACAGCTAGGGTTTCCGACTGGGGGGTGGCTTTCCCTCTTCTCTGATCTCTCCTCTCTATGTATCTCTTCTCCTCCCTATCTTTTCATCCTCCATTTTCCCTTTCTCCTTCTTTTTCCTCTTCTTTTTCCTTATCTCATTTTGATTGGCGAGGTAACAGGTTGGTAGGTGGTGGCAATGCAGGTGGTCAAGCTGGAGTCATGGATCATGACTTTTGGGGTCTCCTAATCATTTATGGGCACCGAATCGGCGGTTGCTTGGCGATATTGTTGGGATGTTCGGCCAGCGATGGGGTCGGCTGCAATAAGTTCATTGGTTTCTTTGTCTATTTTCCTCTCCACTCTATTTCTTTTCCACCCTCCACTCCCGTTTCACTACCACACCCTTACCCTGGAATTCCTCCTCTATTGTATCCCCATGTTCTTCGTCCTTTTCCCTCCGTTCTTGTCCCTGGTCTAATCAACTGTTGGGTTCTTTGGATTTTTGCCTAACGGCAAGGTGGTCTTTCGGTTGTGGATGGCTAGACGGGGTTGGTCTCCCGCTGTGATCTTTGTTGGATTTTCACGATTTTGGCTTAACGACATTGGTGAGCTTCTGCAGTAGGGCTGTAAATGTCGATGCGTTTATTCTCCTTTGTTTGTCGATGGTGGCATGGTGGTTTTGGGGATGATGATCCGATTTGTTTGGCTGGATGTTCTGTTCTTGAATTGGTGGGGAGGAGGGTGCTGGTGGTGGTTGGTGTAGCTTTGGAATTTTAGGGTTTGGTTTTTGGGCATCTCATTATGGACTTTATTGTTGTATTTGAGCATTTTGGCTCACAGGTATTTATTAGCGCTTATTTGGTATATCTGGGCATTTTAGGCCCTCGGGTGTCAGGGCTTCGCCCATTTTGGTGTGTTTTAGGCTTGTCCCAACAGGCTATACTATCTAACTTTTTGTTGGATTCCCCTCTCTTTTCCCTTAATAAAAATGTTACTTTTGCCGATTTAAAAAAAAAAAAAAAAAAAAGGGGATATGTGGGGTGTACGTGTTTTTGCTCTTGATGGTGAAACAACTTTCAAAATATTGAGCTAATCCACTCTTCATCCTTTTTTTTTTTTTTGGCTAAGAGTTAAAGATAGCCCACTAAGTAGTAGACATGTCGAATGATATATTAGACCCAATAAATTTGTTACCAAAATAAATATGCTTATTTTATATACAAAAACTTTCTTTACATTTTTGCCACTGGTGAACCAAAATTCTGGAGCCGCCTCTTGGTTGTCTCATGCATGAACATAAAGTTACCACTTATCGGAGTTTGCTCTCATTATTTTTTAATCATAAAGACCTAAAAAAAACTTCTTCACCATCCATAAATCTAGTGTTGCAGGTTGCAGGAATTTTTCAAACATAATTCCATGAAAAAATTAGAGAGCAAAATCTGACCAAATTTTACTACCAGAACATGACAATGAAAAACACCTCTTCGGGGTAGATGACTACTCCAGATTCATTCTGAGAATGTAGGCATAAATAATCAATCCCTTGTTGTAATCAAACGAAATATTTTGTACGCGAAGAGTAAAAATAATTAATAAGAAGACTACATGCATTAAAATATGGAGAGGCAAAGAAAAATACCTCACTACAGCCTAAATGGATTGATTCGTACTTTTTACTTTCTTTGCTAAAATCATTGTGTCTTTGATACCTCCGTAAGTTTTTTGAATCATTGTTTTTCTTCTAAATGTGGCCCTTTAAAAACTGTTTCCTAATTAGATTGGAAGCACAATTAAGGAAATTTGGATGAAAGAAATCAATGTAAAAAGATATCAATAATGTTTTAGTGACCATTATGGAAAGGATATTGAGAAAATTAATGGATAGTTCAAGATTCTTTCTTTATGGAAAGTTTTATATATGTTATTTGATCAAGCTACATTGCTAATTAACTTTATAACACCCATCACAATCCAATCAACTAACAACACTTGTCGCAACCACAGCCCTCCTCGCGAAAACCCATCCTGCAATACTATAATAGATAGTGAATGTACGATAATGATATATCAATCTGATACTTTTTACATGACTGGTGTAACACGGTTCCCATTAAACATGCACCCAAATTCCAAGAACTATGGACAATAACTTTAACAAGACCAGAAAATAAAAAGGATATGAGCCCATGAATTTTGCTAGTTTTGGACACCAATATAACATCCACGAGTAGATTAACAAAATATTGGCATGATTCCAAGGATTATCTTAGGCTAAGTTCTCTAATGGATTTTATCAAGATTTTGATAAAATCAACCCCTTGATTTTATCCATTCGTGAAGTCATTTGATAAAATCTGTAGATTTTTGCATTCAGTTGTGAAAACATTTGATAAAATCTGTAGATTTTTTATGTTTTTTAATGCAAAAATCCACAGATTTTATTAAATGTTTTTACGAATAGTTAAAATCAAGAGGTTGATTTCCATTGGAGAACTAGCCTTAGTCCCATAGGATCAAAATCAAGCCTCACAGTACAGTGGTCTTGTTGTGGTTCCCCAAAGCGGTATTGGGGCACCGGTGCCCCCGTTTTACTTACCACCAACACTGGGTCTACAAATTACAAAAACAAATCGCACTTACCATAAACATAGGATTTACTTACCACAATTAATTTATGGCTTATACATGTGGCAATTAAAGTCTATATTTGTGGTAAGTAAAGCATGTGTTCATAGTAAGTATAATTGCGCGGTAAAAGAGTAAAACCACCCTTTTTCTTGTGGTGGTTTTCATCTAACAGCTCAAATTCATCCATTTTTTTATCTAATGGCTTAGATTTAGTGGGGCACCATAGAAATATTCCACAGTATAGGCAAAATACCTGTCCTTTTTCAAACTACTTTACCAAAGCAAGAGATGAAAGAAGAGGGACCCACTAAGGACTTTGATCTTGTTGTGGAATAGAGATTCAAATCTTCAAACCAATGATCCTTGATGCCGGAGTCCACACGCCCAAATTCGAATCTTTTCAGTTAGGAAATGTCACATATTAATGGGAACAGGAATCGAGCATTTGAGTAAAGTACCCTTGCCAACACGGCACGGCACAGGTGTGGGACATGAATTAGGTACGGCTCTTTCAAAGAGGATGCAGTCGTGAAATTTCTAGCCAGCCTTTGTACCAATATGAAGAAAAGAAGAAACTATCATTGGGTACATAACTTTTTGTATAGGAAAATATTTTTGTTACATCAATGGTTCAGATTTATCTTGTACATAAATATGTACAAGATAATTATGTCATGCATCTCTATATTGGTATCCACAGGGGTAGCCCCGTGTAGGGGCAAGGGGGGGCAGCTGATCCCCTGAGTCAGAAACCCTCTCTGGGATATGCATATCTTTTTGGTTTTTTTTTGGTAACTTTGACCGACAAGAAGTATATCTTCTTGTTTTTACCTTGTGATCCTTACTCCACAAATAATTCACTTGCCCCAAATGTGTTTGAAATATTTACAACATTACCCAAATGATTTACCAAATCTCCCCTAATTTTTTTCCCTTTTTTTGTGATTTCACCATTTTAACACACTCCCCCTCATAGGAAAAAAGGCGGAGCATAGCCACAGTCATGATTATTTAACTCCCCTCTTTCTCTCTCTATCTCTCTTTGCCCCAAGTAGCATGATATAACATATTTTGTTTTTATGCATTGAATAGATCTCTTTTGGATTATTACTCTAATGTACTCCCTTCGTTCCATTTTGATAGTCCTCAACAAAAATACATGCAATTTTCAGACAAAAAATAAAAGTATTTCAGTTTTTAATTTTTCTCACCAAATTAAAAAATTAATAGAGATCTTTAATTTCGTACAAAGAAACTCAAAAAATCATGTACGAAAATACTTAAACGTTTTATCTGAGAATTTGCTTGTAATTTTATAGGGAACAATCAAAATGAAACGAAGGAAGTAAATATTGTAGATTCTTGACCCCCAATGACAAAACAGTGAATCAGTGAACCATGAATTTAAATGACATAAGAGCTAATAAAACTTTAACAAGACTAGATAATAAAAAGGATATGAGCCCATGCATTTTCCTAGTTTTGGACACCAACATAACATCCACGAGTAGATTAACAAAATATTGGCATGATTCCAAGGATTATCTTAGCATCAGAATCAAGCCTCACAGTATGGGGAAAAAACATGTCCTTTTTCAAACTACTTTACCAAAGCAAGAGATGAAAGAAAAGGGACCCACTAAGGACCATGATCTTGTTGTGGAATAGAGATTCAAAGTCTTCAAACCAATGATCCTTGATGCCGGAGTCCACACGCCCAAATTCGATTCTTTTCATTAATTTATTGGATGGATAGCTGCAAAAAGCAATGAAAACAAAGGAATTAACAGGAATCCAGCACCCTTGCCAACACGACACGGCATGGGTGTGGGACATGAATCGAGTACGGCTCTTCCAAAGAGGACGTAGTCGTGAAATTTCTAGCCATCCTTTGTACCAATATGTACAGAAAAGAAGAAACTATCATTGGGTACCACATGAGGCTTTAGCTCTCAATCAATGTGGGACTAAACACTTTCTTCTACCCCAAAATTATAGGTATTACACACCTGGTTAATTATCAGGAAAGAAAAGAAACCGTGAAGATAAAAAATATGTGACACAAAAGTATGATAGAGTATACTATTTTGTCATGTCCAAGTAAACATGACAACGTACTGGATGCGTTGATGTGAATTGGAGATAATTTTCTCGTTTATACAAGAAACTATACTATTTATACCAAGAACGTGAGTAAATCTGCAATAGTAATTTTGTAGTATCTTATCAAGTTATCATACTTGGTATTTTCTCTTGCTGGGTAGCTTTTCCTTATTGTGCAACGCCAATGCTCTGGATGCTGAATGAAAGAAGCATGGTAATGTGCACATAAATCAAAATGATTCTTGGGTCTGCCCTCTCTGATGCCTTTTAGCTGTGATTTGAGGGCATGATTCCGCAGCAAACGTGACGGTATAGGGGGACCACTGTTTCAGTGGTATTCTATGAGCAGCCACTTTGTGCATTTATTGCCAAAGGTTAGGTCTGTCTCTAATCCATCTGTTTCAGTGGTATTCTGGGAGCAGCCACTTTGTGCATTTATTGCCAAAGGTTAGGTCTGTCTCCTATCCATCCCCCGCCCATACCCCCAATTATTGGGGACTAAATGGGTTATGTTATTGTTGTTGTTGTTGTTGTGGGTAGCTTTTCCTTGTTTTTTTTTTTTTTTGAAATTTATATGCTTGAGAGATAATATTTTACCTGGGAGATCGGTCGTATTTCAGTGCCGACGAACTTCCAAGAAGATTCTAACTTTGAGAGCAAGGTTTTGAGTCGGATTCACCACCCCTATATGAGGATCCCGCTAATAAGGTCGTAAATTTTCTTCATCAGTTGTCTGGAGACCACCATTAGACGACTGATCGGTCGTATTTTTTAGTGTTTCGTAACTTTTCAGCGATATGATTCGTAACTTTTATAAATAAAAAACCCTGTAACTTTTTTTAAAAAAATTGTAACTTTTATAGGGGTGTATATAATACACACAAAAAATAAGGGGTGTGTATAGTAGCATTTTCCCAAAATTATAAATAGACTATTATTTTGTTATCAGTCCATGTCCATCCCAAAATATAAATAGACTATTATTTTGTTATCAGTCCATGTCCATTAAACATGGCAATTCGTAGTTGACGTCTCCATCGCGAATAATCTTTTTCTATTTACAAAAAAACTATAATATTTGTACTTAGTATTTGAGTAAATTTGCAATAAGAATTTTGCAGTACCTTATCTTAGTTTATATTTCCTCTTGCTTAATTGGTAGCTTTGTTTTGTTTCTATTAAAATTTATAAGAAAGAATAGTGTATATAAGAGGTGGATATGTTATAAAGGGAGGTGAGTAAAGATGATGAGATTAGTTTGTACTTTGTTTCAGTAATTGATAATGAGAGAAATTACTTTTTGCCATCCAGAAATCGTTGCATTGAGAATACAAAAATTATTTGAGGGGCAATTCGGTCTTCATACACACCTAGATTAGTTAATCCGAGTGAGGGTGGATTGGCTAAGCAGGGATAAGTTCTCCCCCACCCTTCCCCATCCTCCTTCTCCAGCTGCTACCAAATATCTTTCTTCTTTCTCCCGCTAACAAACCGGCTTTTAAGAAGCTGGGAACCCAATAGAATAAAAAAATATCTACAAAGAATGGTAAAAGAAAACTACAAGAGGGTCTCAAAACAAAACAACCCATCCCAATCAAAGGGCCTACTTGTTTGAATCTAAACTCTAATAGTCATGCCAGTACGTAAAAAGAGTCTCGATTGATACAAACGTACGTAACTTAAATTTGAATGAACATTTTTTCAATTCTTAATGCATTACTTGGTTATTAAATCGCTGATATAATCAACTATGTGGTTGTTAAACATCCATAAAAGCAAGTCATCATTCCGGTTGGGGGTGGATGTGTAATTGACACTCCCAAATATGGGAATTATGTTAATAGGGCAATATATATGTTGACTATTTATAGAGCACTGGAATTAATTAGACTCTACAATTGAACGAGCAATAGGCACTATAGATGGGAAGAAATAACAACAAAGAAAGTCTCTATTAGGGAGTGTATAAGAGTGGACAAAGAAGCTAGTCCAATTTTTGAAGTAATTAGTCTTATTTATTTGGAATGGGGCTTGTAGTGAGTAACTCACTACAGGCATGTAGTGAGTTTGACAACCGTCCATTCTTGTTTTGGACGGCCCAGATTTTAAATAAACTATTCGCGCCTATAGTGAGTTTGATAGCCGTCCATTCTTGTTTTGGACGGCCCAGATTTTAAAATCAAATAGTTTATTTAAAATTTGGACTGTCCAAAACACTTTGGACGGCTCAGATTCACTCACTACACCTTGTAGTCACTACAGGGCACCGCTCCCTATTTAATATGGTTCCAAAAATGATACAGACACACCTTTTTAGCCACCCTCACTCACATGTGGGTGGGTGTGATAGAGTGTGGCTAAAATGATGTGTCTGTATCATTATTCATATGGTTCAACATGGAGTAATTTCCTTTAAATAGAACTTGATTAATGTGTTTGGTTTGGTGAACCCGAAAGCAAGTTGAGCCACAAGGGTTTCAATCTCATTGATGAAAGACATCCTTTGGGTAAAAAACCGGTTTTTGCTTTTTTGGTTTTTTCATTTGTCCTTATTCAAATTTTTTTTGCATTCGTTAGTTTTGCATCAAGACTTTGTGGTTTTTGGATTCCTCTCGACGAGACGAATCTAACAAGTATAAATTTATGGCCAATAATCCACCAATTTTGGCTTTATTCAAAAAAATATTTGGTTTGATCATAAATAACAAGAACATATGAAATGGCAAATGGGAACACAAATGTATTCAACCCAATTCGGCATATAAAAAAGCCCGAGTGCAGTCATAGCAAGAATGAAGGACTAGGGACAAAGATCTTGACCTTGATGAGTCAAAGTCTTCAATCAATAGTGAAAGTTTATTGATTATCATGACCGTTTTGTATTGTGAACGGATGAAATGGCAAGGGAAAATGCGTTCTAAGGATATAAAAAAGAATGGTGCAGAAAATCATTAACAAAATTGGTGGTACAGAGGGTTTCCGATTTTCCATCAATTGGTTTGACACGGTTAATTTCAACAGAGCAAGACTAGGGACAAAGACCCTGACCTTACAATAGCCGACTAAGTCTTCAAGCAATGGTCATTGTCCTTACTTTGGCTACTTCCTACATTGGAAAGCAAAGAGGGCCCAAGACAGTCTTCCGAAGATGAAGAGACGAAGAGTCTTGGTCTTTGAATACAAACGACAGATATACGTACTATCATGGGACCTTAACGAATCACACACCACACGAAATACCAAACGACCTTCATAGATACTAGTTTCATACATTGCTGCAATTTTAACTATTTGATTTGGTCCACAATTTGAGGATGAGGATGAAGTCCCTTCCTAAACAATATAGGAGTCATAAGCTTAGTTACACGGAGAAGGTGCGGGAGGGGGAGCAGAAGTGAGAAACTATAGAAGAATCAAGAGCGTTTATAAAAGCATGTATATATATAGTTTGAAACCTCTCAAGTGCTCCCAGTCATCAATAACTTCCTGGCCGCGCGACTAGATGAGCTACACGCAGGGTAGCCTGGTCACCTGGTTATCAAGAAAAAAAATAAACAAAAAACCGTGAAGATATCATATATGCTCTTATGATAGAAAAATATAGATCGACTATTATTTTGCCATTAGTACTTGATGAGTTGATGTCCATTGGAAATGATTTTCTCGTATATACAATATAGTATAATATTTATACCAATGAAGTGAGTAAATTTACAATTAAAATTTTAAAATCAACTAAATAATATCTAGGGACCACCTTCAGGAAACTGATGAAGTTCAAAACTGATTTGAAAACTCCGTATTATGGAATGGTACCTGCTTGGTGTAGATATCATAGGAGTATTTTGCCTACAAATGTTTTTTTTTTTTTTTTTTTTCGATCGGCATTCTTGCCTTCATTTTTAAATTGGTTGCTGTAACAAGTCAAGTCCACAAAGAAACACTGGGCTATTCTTTTGTCTTTTTGTCTAAAGGTTCGATTTATGTGAACTTTTTTCAACTTTGATGTACATTTTTATACTTTTATGATTACTCTGCAAATGGTTATCTCAATATAGATTTTCGTGGAAAATTTCCCTACTTCAAAACATAGCCAACAAAAAACCTGATGCCTGATATTTTAAAACATGATTATCCTCCAAATGTAAAGGCATTAAGAAGCGTGTGATGCATGGAAAATGTTAAGCTAAATGCACATGAGATGCACATTCCTTCAATTCAATTCCAAGCATTTTGCACGGCAACCCTTGTTTTCACATCTGAACCATTGGGCGGAGTATCTAGACTTGACTAATGTAAAATAACCTCTCAAACTCAGATGGAAAAGAACAAATATAGACACCAATGGTTTGTTGGTATCCGGAAATTGCCAATTAACCCACAATGACTACTAAAAATATCTAGTGTAGCAGTATCCCAGTAGTTTCTCTTATGGAAAAAAACATCACTGACTTCCAATAGCTAACAAAAATTTCCCAATCAACAAAAAATGAAACTGCCATTGGGTGGGGCCTCCGTCATTTCAGCTCGCCAAGGAGGACCAGATTGAGCCTAGCTACATGCCAAACTTCCAGATGACTAATATCACGCATAGTAGACTGAAATAAGTTGAAGCAGTCCCCAAATTGGATGATACCATTCGTTCATTTTATGGCTCTATGTAAGCAACAAAAGTTGAATTTTCCCTAACAGATGAGATGGTACACCAAAAGAGTGATCACATTTTCTTTTGGCAATCATCCGAAACACGTACAATGAAGTTTTAGGGCATTAAAATCGGTAGAAATTGTTTACCTACTGCTTTTTTCCACATGTTTTCACGAGTCATTTGAGTCGACATCTTATATCCTTCACCAAAGCAAGAGATGAGAGAAAATCAGGCAGTCGATATTTTGGCCAAACAAGCAGCTTTGGTGCAAAAATGGTTATGTTGTACCATATCCCGCCGAGTTTTTTTTTTTTTTATCTAAAGCTTTATTGTTTGATAGGGTTGGCTCAGTTACTCCCTGTGCTGTAAATATGCAAAATGCCTTTGTTCTCCTTTTGATATGATAGGTGGTTTCAGACACACAGAAGAAAAGGGTCATGCTAACGGGGGTCATAGTGCACCCATTAAGGGTACAAAAGTATATACTTTTGTGGGTCCTGCTTGTACAAAAAAGTGTACACTTTAAAAGTACACTTGTACGTTAAAACACTTAAAGATGTACTTTAAAGTACAAGTGTACTTTTAAATTGTACTTTTTTGTACTCTTAACGGGTGCACTATGGCACCCGTTAGCATTTCCCCTTTTACAATATGATTGCATTCAGTTGCCAGCTACAAGAACCATTCAAATCTTGACCTTGCTGAGTCAAAGTCTTCAATCAATAGTCATTGCTCGACCTACCATTTGTCCAAATTAAGTACTCGTCTTTGATGACCTGAGAGAAACTAATCACACATCAAAAGGAATTACCATGGAACCTTCAGAGATCACTAGTTTCCAACACAACTAAAATTTTAGCTTTTTGCAGTCGAAGTTGTCAAAGAAAATACATTTATTAGTGCATTGAAAGTTCATTGACATTGTGAAAGCAAAAATGGCGACCCAAGATGCTTGCAAAGTCTTTGCCTTTAACATACAAACACATATATCCGGTTTTAGAGACACAACTTTTATACAATTTTGACACTCCATCTCACCCATCGAAATGGATGGCTGAGATTAATACGCTATTTTTACTCTCTCTCCCCTTCCCCACTGGCAAAACACCTTTTTCAATTTTGAGGATGAGCCCCTTCCACCAATATAGGAGTCGTAAGCTTAGTTGCACGGAGAAAGTGCAGTACAGGGATCAGAAGCGGAAGTGAGAAAATATTAAATATAGGAGAATCAAGTAACGTCTATAGCTCAAAAAAAAAACAAAAAAATTACACTCTTAATGATAAAATTTTTAGAGAAAAAAATGTTTAATGGTACCGATTTTGTGTTCTGACTTTTTCTCTGAACAACAATCAACTCTATGTCTACAAAATAAGAGCATGTGTCAAAAAAAAAAAAAAAAAATTAGTGTAAACCTATTCGCCACAATTGCCAACAATAAAGCCTAATGTTTATGTGCCCATTTAATTTTGTTTGGCCTAAACTATAGAATGTATATCAAAACATAGATAGACTGTTATTTTGTTATCAGTCCTTGTCCATTAAACATGACAATTCATAGTTGACGTCCATCGCAAATAATCTTTTTCTATTTACAAAAAGCGTATCATATTTGTACTCAAGTATTCGAGTAAATTTGCAATAAGAATTTTGCAGTATCTTATCGTAATTTATAGTTCCTCTTGCTTGGTAGCTTTGTTTCGTTTCTATTAAAATTTATATGCTTCGAAGATTCTATCCTAGTCGGGAGCTTGGTCATTTCTCAATGGCGACGAGCTTCTGAGAAGATTCTAACTTGAGAGAGCGAGTGCGAGTTTTTGAAGCGAACGCCATCCTATAGTAAACTTGCTTTGTTCTTTTTCCCTCTCCGAAAATTCATTAGCAAATTTTTTTACTGCTTTTTCATTCATGTTTTTTCCGATTTAGTGATTTTTTTAGCAATATATATATTTTTTAACTTCTTTTAGATGTATATGGCAAAGCTATATTCAAAAAGTACAAATGTTTATTCAAATGTTTTAAAATTAACTTAGGACGATAAATACGCAAATTATTTAACATTTTTATCTAAAAACTGACAATCATTGTGGGGGAATCCAGATATCTTATTTTTATCTTGCCTACAATTTAAAAGTGCTAATGAGTCAAGTCCACACAGCAAACACTAAAGCTAAAAGGCCACTCTATTGGAAATCTATAAAAGCCACGTTCCCCATATCAGCAATTCATCTACCATTTTCACCAGTTTCTTCTCGACAACTAAAATACAAAGCAAAAATGAGAATTGAACTATTTATCAGCTGGTTTTTCTCAATCACCACACTCACAATCTTGTGCTCTATCACCATTCCAGTACACAGCCAATGTCTGGAGGATCAAAAATCTTTGTTGCTTCAATTGAAGAACAGCCTCCAGTTCTATCCATACTACTCTGTCAAGTTGGTGAGTTGGAATCAAAGCCACGATTGCTGTCTATGGAATGGCGTGACTTGTGACCATTCCGGTCGTGTTATAGGCCTCGACCTGAACGCGGAATTCATCTCCGCAGGTTTGAACCACTCAAGTAGCCTTTTCAGTCTCAAGTTTCTAGAGAAGCTGAACCTGGCTTACAACAGCTTCAACTTCACACAAATTCCATCCAGTTTTGGAGTCCTCACCAATCTGAAATATTTGAATTTGTCACACACTAGATTTGTTGGGCAGATTCCTATGGAATTTTCGCGGTTGACGAGGTTGGTGAAGCTTGATCTATCTACTTACGATTCTATTTACTACGACATGTTTCTGGAAACTCAAAGACTCAAAATTCAGAACCCAAATTTATTTACACTTTTTCATAACCTTAGTGGGCTTACAGAGCTTTATTTGGACGGTGTAAATATATCAGCACATGGGTACGAATGGGGTCAGGCCATTTCATCTGCACTGCCTAACCTGCGAGTTTTGAGCTTGGGAGGTTGTTTTCTTTCAGGCCCTATTGATTCTTCCCTTCAAAATCTTCAGTTTCTTTCTGAGATCAATCTCAATGGGAACGATCTCTCAGTTCCTGTTCCGGATTTCTTTGCAAATTTTGAGAATTTGACAACGTTGAGTCTCAGTGATTGCAACTTGAATGGAACATTTCCAGACATCATATTTGGGAGGGTGCAAACACTGGAGACTCTGGATTTGTCATCCAACGAATTCCTCAATGGTCATTTACCTGATTTTCCACAAAATCTGTCCCTTCGGAATTTGGTGCTTAGCTACACCAATTTTTCTGGGTTTTTACCGGAATCTATTGGGAAATTGACGGAGCTGAGAAGGATAGAGATTTGCTGGTGCAATTTCAACGGACGGATTCCGAATTCATTGGCAAACCTTAGTCAGCTTGTTTATTTGGATCTTTCATACAACAATTTTAGTGGTCCAATACCTTCGTTTCAGGGATTGAAGAAACTCACTCACATAGACCTCTCTCGTAATGCACTAACAGGTGTGGTTCTATCAACTCAATTTGAAAGCCTTTTGGATCTTTATCATATAGATTTATCAAACACTGCAGAGCATTCTGCTTTCCGACAATAAATTTAGTGGTCAAATTATGGGGTTTTCAAATGAATCCACTTGACACGCTGGATTTGAGTAGTAACAAATTAGAAGGGCCTATCCCCTCGTATTTCTTCCATTTTCTAAGGCTTATGACCCTCTCACTGGCGATGAGCTTCTGAGAAGATTCTAACTTGAGAGAGCGAGTGTGAGTTTTTGAAGTGAATGCCACCCTATAGTAAACTTGCTTTGTTCTTTTTCCCTCTCCGAAAATTCATTACCAAATTTTCTTACTGCTTTTTCATTCTTGTTTTTTCCGATTTAGTGATTTTTTTTGCAATATTTTTTTTTAACTTCTTTTAGATGTATATGGCGAAGCTATATTCAAAAAGTACAAATGTTTAATCAAATGTTTTAAAATTAACTGAGGACGATAAATACCCAAATTATTTAACATTTTTATCTAAAAACACAATCATTGTGGGGGAATCCAGATATCATATTTTTATCTTGCCTACAATTTAAAGGTGCTAATGAGTCAAGTCCACACAGCAAACACTAAAGCTGAAAGGCCACTCTATTGGAAATCTATAAAAGCCACATTTCCCATATCAGCAATTCATCTACCATTTTCAGCAGTTTCTTCTCGACAACAAAATATAAAGCAAAAATGAGAATTGAACTATTTATCAGCTGGTTTTTCTTAATCACCAGACTAACAATCTTGTGCTCTATCTCCATTTCAGTACACAGGCAATGTCTGGAGGATCAAAAATCTTTGTTGCTTCAATTGAAGAACAGCCTCCAGTTCGATCCAGACTACTCTGTCAAGTTGGTGAGTTGGACTCAAAGCCACGATTGCTGTCTATGGAATGGCGTGACTTGTGACCATTCCGGCCGTGTTATAGGTCTCGACCTGAACGAGGAATCAATCTACAGAGGTTTGAACCACTCAAATAGCCTTTTCAGTCTCAAGTTTCTAGAGAAGCTGAACTTGGCTAACAACCGCTTCAACTTCACACAAATTCCATCCAGTTTTGGAGCCCTCACCAGTCTGACATATCTGAATTTGTCGTATGCTGAATTTGTTGGGCAGATTCCTATGGAATTTACGCGGTTGACGAGGTTGGTGAAGCTTGATCTATCTACTTACATATATACTGGAACTCAAAGACTCAAAATTCAGAACCCAAATTTATTTACATTTTTTCATAACCTTAGTGGGCTTACAGAGCTTTATTTGGACCGTGTAAATATATCAGCGAATGGGTATGAATGGGGTCAGGCCATTTCGTCTGCATTGCCTAATTTGACGGTGTTGAGTCTCAGTAATTGCAACTTGAATGGAACATTTCCAGACATTATACTTGAGCGGGTGCAAACACTGGAGACTCTGGATTTGTCGTACAATGGGCTACTCAATGGGCGTTTACCAGATTTTCCTCAAAATCTGTCCCTTCGGAAATTGGTGCTTAGTGGCACCAATTTTTCAGGGTATTTACCGGAATCTATTGGGAATTTGATGGAGCTGAGAAGGATAGCGATTGGCTGGTGCAATTTCAGCGGACCGATTCCGAATTCATTGGCAAACCTTAGTCAGCTCGTTTATTTGGATCTTTCAAGAAACAATTTTAGTGGTCCAATACCTTCGTTTCAGGGATCCAAGAAACTCACTCACATAGACCTCTCTTCTAATTCACTAACAGGTGTGGTTCTTTCAACTCACTTTGAAGGCCTTTTGGATCTTGTACATATTGATTTATCATACAACTCCTTCTATGGGAGTATTCCTTCTTCTCTGTTTTCCCTTCCATCTCTGCAAGGAATTTGGCTTTACAACAACAAATTTAGTGGTCCAATTACTGGGTTCTCAAATGAATCCCTGTCTCCACTTGTCAATCTGGATTTGAGTAGTAACAAATTAGAAGGGCCTATTCCCGCTCATTTCTTCCATTTTCTAGGGCTTAATTTCCTCTCACTTTCTTTCAACAATTTTAGTGGCAATATAGACCTAGAAATTTTCCAGAGATTCCAAAATCTTACGGCACTGGACCTTTCATACAACAACTTGACAGTCAATCCAAGTGTCACTAACTCTAGCTTATCATCCTTTCCCCAACTCTGGACATTACGATTGGCTTCTTGCAAGTTGCAAAAATTCCCTCCTCTAATGAACCAGTCGGGGTTGTGTGATTTAGACGTTTCCAACAACCAAATTTCTGGGGTAATACCTAATTGGATTTGGAATATTAGTGGAGGAATGCTACAGTATCTGAATCTTTCTTGTAATCTCCTAGTGGGTTTTCAACCAGAATTCCGTCTTCCTTCTCTTTATTCCATTGACCTTCATTCAAATCAGCTGCAAGGTGAAATCCCGCTACTACCAGAATCAGCACAGTATTTGGACTACTCAAGGAATAATTTCAGCTCTATCCCTGCTGAAATTGGCAAGAGCATTGCCTCTGCTTTGTTCTTCTCTCTTTCAGATAACATGCTTTCTGGACCCATCCCTCCATCAATATGCAATGTGAGCGGCCTTATGTTTCTTGATTTGTCCAACAATAGATTCAGTGGCACTATACCCCAATGTCTGATAGATTCAGGCAGCGCGATCCTCAGCGTGCTGAATTTGCGGAACAACAGTTTTGCAGGTAACATTACGGGGACATTCCCAGAAGATTGCGAATTGAGGACCCTTGATTTGAGTGGAAATAACTTGGAAGGGCAGGTTCCGAAATCCTTGGCCAATTGTGCAAATGTGGAGGTTTTAAATCTCGGTACCAACAACATCAACAGTATCTTCCCGTGCTTCTTGACAAACTTATCCAGTTTGCATGTCTTAATTTTGCGGTCCAACAAGTTTCATGGAAATATTAACTGCCTAGGAATATATGACAATATCTGGCCAAAGCTTCAAATCATTGACCTAGCTTTGAACAACTTTAGCGGTATTCTACCACCGCAATTCTTTTTACAGAGGAGGGCAATGATGGATGGGGGTAATGCAAAATCGGATGTCAATGTCTTGCAACATTATGAAATAAATGGGCTCTACTATCAGGATTCGGTGACAGTTTTCAACAAAGGGATAGAGATGAAGCTGGTGAAGATCTTAACTATATTTACGACCATCGATTTCTCCAACAACAATTTCACTGGAGAAATACCAGCTACAGTTGGGCATCTGAAGTCCCTCCATGCTCTCAACCTATCACACAATGCCCTCACAGGTTCAATCCCATCATCACTTGGAAACTTGACACAGCTTGAATCACTAGACCTCTCGTGGAACAAGCTTGGTGGAAGCATCCCGGAGACACTTGCAAGTCTGACATTTCTTTCAGTCCTGAACTTATCATACAATCAACTCGTTGGAATGATCCCAAGAGGCTCCCAGCTTCAAACATTTTCAGAAACATCATTCGAAGGAAACAAAGGATTGTGCGGAGCTCCGTTGATTGCTAGTTGCGGGGAAGCAGAACCGAGAAGGCCAACATTTGATAGAAGGCAAGAGGATGAGATTAACTGGGTCTACATAACTGCTACCTTGGGATATATTGTTGGGTTTGGAGTTATTGTTGGGCCACTTTTGTACTCAAAAAGATGGAGACAATGCTACTACAAACCTATCGATAGAGTTATTTTGAGGATTCTCCATCACCGAGAGCGGCGGGCAAGACATCAAAGGAGAAGGGACAACAAAAAACAACTTCGGAGACGTCAGCACCACTGAAGGCCAAGCATTCCAAGCTGTTTGGGCTTGTGCTTTTTACATGGCTCAAATTTCTTCAATATAATCAGGTAAGGGCGTATTTCAAATTATCAGGGCAAGATAGTTGTTCTATAATGTTGAAGCATAGATGTAAAATCTGCATATGAATCATGTATCATCTTCCTATGTTTTTGAATTCTGTGTTGTATTGTATGAAAAATCATAAGATATTTATCATCTTTGATAACAATAATAAACCGTGAGACATTGTGAAAGTAAGAAATTAATCCTTATTAAGTAAACCTATGGATCCATGAATAATCAATACATGTAAGAGAAAGAAAACATAAGACATGCCAATTCATTATCATGTCCAAATTAAATAGTAAAATTCCTTCTCAACAAAATTCCTATTGGAATTTTATGCATAACAATCTTCTATATTTTTGTGATGTACCATTTGGTTTTGAACTGGTAACTTGTAACTTTTTCTATGTTTTCAAATGGTTTCTCCACGTGAGAAAATTTTGAACTTCATCTGATCATTTTCTATCTATATCGTAAGATTGAAGATTGTTGGGGCATATGCATCAATTTAACTTGTTAACATACCGAATTTAGACCTGTGCAAAAAGAGACAAGAACATTACATATCCGTAAGATTTTGACAAAACTCAGTGCAACAGAAAACAGACTTCTAAAATCTAAAATTATGGTAATAGATATGCAAGATAGTGCATCTTTAGACAATGGACACACAATCGTAATAGTTTCTTTTTTTAAAAAAAAAATGGACACACAATCTTTCTATAAGTTTTTATTCATCGTCCTTTCTATACATTCACTAGCGATAAACATAATCACTAATTTTTTTTTTTTTTTAGGGAAAATTAGGCAAAACTACAGTATTTTTTTCCCTTTTTGACAAAAGGACACGGAGCTATTTATCCAAAAAAAAAGGACACGGAGCTTTTGAAATTTGTGGGCAAGACATGCACCCAAAACATTTGATATGGAAGGCCAATTCTCCATTGCTTGGGCCGCTTCCCTTTTTCATTAGGTCTTTGTTCCCATTACCTAGAAACCTTCTCAAATCAATTTGCCCAATAAACAAAAGAGAAGTTGAAACTACTTTCGTTCAGAATAAGAATTCAAAGAGATGTAAAAATCGTAAAAGGCGGAACTTATTCTTCCATCCCAATTTTTTTAAATTACAAGAGTGCACTTGTTCCAAAAGGTTACGTCTAGACCACAACCAACATAAGAACCGGAAATGCGAGAGGAACCTCTGGAGTGCACTGATGGTGTACCGACGGGTGTCAGCGCGTCCTATATGGTTAATCTGAACCATTAGATCATCTTAAAATCATTTTATGAGGGTTCACTAGTTTTTTTTTTTTTTCCGATGGTGTACCGGAAATGCCAGGTGGGGAGGTGATTTTTTTTTTATTTTATGTTCGAAATTCAAATTTTTAAAAATTAGTAACATTTTACTAATTTTTTGATCGCCGAAAGTGGTCGGCCCCAGATGGGGTGGTGGTCGGCCAGAATTGGAGTGATGATTTTTTTGAATTTTATTTATGAAATTTAAGTTTTTAAAAATTAGTAACATTTCACTAGTTTTTTTATCGCCGGAAGTAGTCAGCCAAAGGTGGGGTGGTGGTCGGCCGGAGGTGGGGTGGCGATTTTTTTGAATTTTATGTTCGAAATAAGAATTTTTAAAAATTAGTTACATCTCACTAATTTTTTTTTGTCGCCAGAAGTTATCGGCCAAAGGTGGGGTGATGGTTGGCCGAAGGTGGGGTGGAGATTTTTTTGAATTTTATGTTTGAAATAAGAGTTTTTAAAAATTAGTAACATCTCACTAATTTTTTTGGTCGCCGGAAGGGGCTAGAGGTGGGGGTGGTTGTCGGCCGGGTGTGGAGTGATGATTTTTTTTGAATTTTATGTTCGAAATTTATTTTTTTTAAAATTAGTGACATGTCACTAATTTTTTTGGTCGCCGAAAGTGGTCGCCAAAGGTGCGGTGGTGGTCGGCCGGATGGGGGGTGGAGTTTTTTTTGAATTTTATGTTAGAATTTAGAATTTTTAAAAATTAGTAATAGTTCACTAATATTTTTTTTGTCTTTATGATTGATTGCAAAAGTTTCTTGTCCTTCCTTTAAAAAATGTCAAATATTGTTTGTTTTTATGTTCGATTGCAAAAGTTCATTGTCCTTCCCTTAAAAAATGTCAAATGTTTTGGATTTTTGGCTAATTGGCCCTTTTTTTCAAGTGTTTAACCTTTTTTTTTTTTTTTTGGCTTTAACCGAAAATAATAGTTTTTTTTTTCTTTTTCTTTTTGCATGTCAAATGTTAGGAGAACTTACACTACTTTTTAAGGAAATGCGTTTAGCAGACTTCAGTTAATAACATTTGCACAGTAAAGCGTATTATTTTGTACTCGCCTATTTCCCTTTTCACGCTTTCTGCCCTCTTTGTTCTCATACCAAGGGCATGAACAAAGATCGAACTTCTCACTCTGCGTCCCTCAATCGCGTTAAATTAACCACCAATAATGTGCCCGCCGGTTAAGCCATCTATCAACATTGTGGCATTAGTTGACCGACCTTGCCTGTTAGAGCTTGAAATGAACGAAATCCGGTACTCTATGTGTGTATATGCATCTGTGCATCTGCGACAAAAATACCGATCACACCTATTAGCATAACTTGGATGGGTATATACTTGTGTATAGTCCATCCATCTCAAACAGCTTGTTTTTTTTTGTTTTTTTTTTTTTTGTGCAAAGTAGTGTTTATGTATTTTTTTTAATTTACTAAAATGGGGGCAATTTTTTAATTGGCACAATGGCCAAAAAAAGATGAGCAATTTAGGAGAGAGGGCTTATCAGTGTAATACCTGTTACTTACGAGAGAGAGAAAGTTTGTACCTGTTTATACCTGCGTAGCTACTTCGTACATAAGAAATCAACTTGAACTTTTTGACTTTGTTCTGTTTGTGATTACCTTATTTTGCCAATCAATGCAACTTGTCCCATTGCATTTTTACCCAGGCAACTGAGAAATTCATTTAAGAGCAAACAAAACAAATTCCTTGCAGAATAATGAAATTTTACAGAGAGAAGCTTGCCCAAACCTAGCTAGATGTGTGAAATGCAGATCATTTTTGGGTTTTAATTTTTTGCCAGAAAATGAGCAGTGGATAAAAACACTAATCCAAGAAATGTGTACAGGATCGAAATGGGCATGAATTAGTTTTGTAATCGAATGGTGTATCATTTTTCTATCTTTATAAACTGAATGTCGTTTCATATTCGCATAGGGAAGATACGGCATGTTTGGAAACACAGCTCACGTATTGTGAAAGCAAAACACTAAATGCGTTAATCAATACCACAACATCCGAATTTGTTTGCCTTCTTTTTATCTTTTGCAATGTCTTAAAATGTTTGTCCAATTTTAAGTAGACTAAAAAAATTCCTTCCATACTCTCTTTTAAAAAAAAAATGAATTGGAGAATGTGCACTTTCTTTTAGTGTCAAAAAAGTGAAGGAGATTTCTGGAAACTCAAATTCTTTTTTTAATAATAGTCAGTTTATCTCTTTACAGCCCGTTTGTCAGGTGGATAAGGAAGATTGATACACAAGAGGTGGATATGTTATAAAAACACGTTAGTTAAGGAGATGAAATTAGTTTATACTTGGTTTTAACAGTTGATATGGTCGATTAGAGTGGATAAAAAGACAAATTACTTGGTTGCCCTCCTTAAATCATTGCATTGAGAATAAAAAAATATTTGAGGGGGAATTTGGTCTTTATACCCACCTGGATTAGCTAATTCTAGCGAGGGTGGAGTTGGCTAAGACGGGATAAGCTCTTCCCCACTCTTCTCCATCTTCCTTCTCCCATTACCAAATACCCTTCTTCCTTAAATCACTCCCCCTAAACGGAAAGGGCCCTTAAGAAGTTTGAAACCCTAAACGGAAAGGGCCCTTAAGAAGTTTGAAACCCAAGATTGGACAAACAAGGAACGCTATTTTGATATTTATTTTTCTGGGGGGGGGGGAAGTTGTCACCATTCAAAGCATTCAATAGGAAAAAAAAATGTAAAAGAAAACTACAAGAGGAGTATCACAACAAAACAACCCATCCCACTCAAAGGACCAACTTCTTTTGAATCTAAACCCTAATGGTCATTGCCACTATGTAAAAAGAGTCAACTGAGGGGACCCTTCTATGCATTTCCTTATTGCATTCTGTTATTTTTCGACCCGAAAACAAACGCAGAGTATGAATGAACTTTTTTCCCACTCTTAATGCATTGCTTGATTATTAATTTGCAGATTTAATGAACTATTGAGGTTGTCAGGCATCAATAAAAGCATGTCATTATTCCGGTCAGAGATGGACATGTTATTGACACTCTCAGATTATGATAATTACTATGTTAAAAGGACACTATATCAACCATGTAAAGTCCACGAAATTAATTACACGCCACAACTGAACGAACTGTAACACTATAGCAGTGAAGAAATAACCAACAACGAAAGTTTTTAACAACACAGAAAGAGAAAAATATAATCCTAGTTGTTTTTCAAGGTTTGACATCCCGAGCCGTACCCGGCCTTTTATTAGGGAGTGGACAAAGGAGCTATTCTAATTTTTGAACGAATTAGTAACATGGAGTAATTTCCTTTAAATCAAACTTGATTTTGTTTGGTTTGGTGAACCCTTATGAAAATTGAGTCACTAAGGGTTCTAATCTCATTGATGGTAGACATGACTCTAACGACCATGACAAGAACCACCAAGTCCATAATGACAAGCTAACTAACATTTTTAACGCTGTGTGATATTTTTAATCAGCTTTTCCCACTATGAGAGCAGACAAGGAAATAAATAGACCTGATAGGAACTACATATAATTGATAGACTTCGGGTTGTTAGTACCCTTAAAATGGAGTTGAACTCGAGCTTCAAAAGTTGATCCAAATCATTGAGTCTTTTAAAAAAACTAGTGAAAGTACACGAGCGTTGCACGTGGAGGTTTGTAAGTTATTTTTTGTCAAAAGCATCCAAAAGATGGATGATAAAAAAAACTTATGGATAGACTGGGTACACGCTTTGGTGGAAAAAGGAAAGTCATAAGAACTGAGAAATGTGAATTTGATGCGAACAAAACTTGATTACATACATATAGCTAGGTTCACAGGATAAAGGTAAGGTGCTATTTTGGGTCATAGTAGACACATAAAAGCTAATTGAATTTTCCAAAGAGAGGGATTTAACTTCTTTAGAAACAATATTTTCTTATCCAAGAGTAAGATGTAAAACAGGGGCATCTAAATTCAATAAAAATTGGCTCAAATCCAAAATTTAAGACCTATTCTTACTGTGAGACTAAGGATCTAAGGAAAACTGGAGTTTTAGGCGGGAAATGTATGACAAACCATATTTTACAACGGACACGACAAATAGTTTTTGTAATGATATGCAGAATTTAGAGGTTCATAGACATCGACTAACCCGATGAATTTCTACTTGTAAATGGAAACTGGATGGCAGGCCCTAAATCGACATATTATGACCCACTATATACAAATCATCGGTCTATGAAGACATCAAAACTCTAAAGGTAGAAGAAGGGAAAAAATCCAATTACACAAGCAATACACAATCACAACTGTTTTGTCCATTAAAAAAAAGGGTGATCTTGTCAAATAGAATTTCATTGGCATTAGCATAAATGCGGTAATATCAACATAATATAGTTCTAGTCAATACAATCTCGATAACTAAGTTTCCGAAGAATAAGCTTTAAAGGAAAAAGTAAGAATGTGGCTTGTCATTTGCAATGCCTGATAGATTTGTATAAAATCTGAACAGTGGATAACACTAATAAGGTGGCCATTATTGCAAAAGTTGCTCTCATAAGTTAAAAGACATACCATTGCGATCAATAATCAACAAATTCTACTCTTCTTCCATCTACCCTTTTTTTCTCACCAAGATAATCTTTATAATGTCACAATCAACCAGTAATACTTGGAAGTTATATCTCACACTACACAAAAACAAAATAATCACAATGAATAATCATGTAAGAAAACCCCGTTAAACCGTTGGAAATTATTCATCAATCTATGGAGATCAGGTTCAAACGAAATGATTTATAGAGGAAGGGGATAAACAGGAAAGTAAATCACAGAAAGGGTAAAATGATGGGATAAATAAAAGGCGAAATTTGCGGTGGAAAAATATTATTTGAGTTTGAAATTTCAGTGGCATGACCAAGGGAAAAGCCTGGGTTGATAACTTATACAATAGTTTCACTTATAATGACAAAATCACATACCAGGGGCCTCAAAATAACCCTTGGAACAGATAAATGAAACTACAGTAACTTGGAGGGAGCCGGCTTATACGAAAACTCAGGAATGATGAGTAATTCTATCAAATGACTGGCGTGCATACAATCAGAAATGGTGAGTACTTCTGTCAGACAACATCATGCATTAAATTGCATCAAACAATTAGGGTGAACCTGATTTATCGATCACAATGTAGAGAGAGGATAGGAGAAATTGTGCTTACTGTGCAAATATCGTTGGCAGTCTCAGATACCGGGTTCGTTTTAGACGAATGCAGAGAAGATGGTTTGAAGGGCAGAGAAGAAGATGGAAGGAGAATCAGTGGACTTGCCCGTCGTTAGAGCGGTAGAGCATTAGGACGTCAGTTCACGGGTATGAGGTGTTTGGGTAGGGACGTGATGTTTTGGGCTTGAGGAAGGGCGTGATGTTTCGGGAGGATGTGGGTTGTGTATATTAGGGGAAGTAGGGGGGTATTTTGGGAAATGAAATGTAGACAAACTCTCACACTTTTAATAGAAGTACTAGCAAAAATGCACGTGCTTTGCACGTGGAGTTCTTCCAACTATAGTATTCTTACAACATGCACCAACATTCCTTGGAAATATCGAATCTCGTTAGCATATGATGACCTAATTGGAATCACCAATAGAATGAAAGAATCAGTCTTTGGACAAAGCAACTTCAAATTTTAGTACAAATTAGACCAGCTCCTCTTCTTTTATATACGGGGAAAAAAATTACTGTATTAACTTGAGTAGATAGTACAATAAAATATTATAAGAAGATGAAAAATAACATCAATGTGAAAGAAATACCAACCCAGTTGGATGGCAGACCACTGGACGTACAAATTGAGAGTTAGCGAAACCCCTAACAAAGTTGGTAAGACGCCAACCATAACACAAAAGCAACTCCAACCCAAATACATAAACTAACATGCATCACATCAGCTTCTTATTCTTCTCCACTATTCCAGTTTACATTATCCTCAGCTTCTCAACCACCTACATCTCGTTCACGTTAGCCCTTCATAAATCAAAGTCACTAACCAAATTCCAGAAGCAATTTTCATCCTGCCATGATCAAAATGAAAATTCCATCGATTGAAAAATTCACACTTCCTTTCCATTGTATAAGCATAGCACATTGTCAAACACTAATCTCAAGCTAAGTACGGATCTTCAACCATTTTATCACTTGTAATAAGACAATTGATGCTTTTATGACTACCTACCTTTTTTTTTTTGAAATGAAGAACCATAACATGCCCACAATTGTTTGCTTTGAGAGTAGGACACAAAAAATTGTTCCTTCCCCAAGAATTTATAGGGATAGATCATAGAAATCACCTAACATGTTGGAGTGTTTTAAATCGCTTTCTTGTTGTTTTATAGAGCAATCATCTCAAGCATATAGACTATCCTTCAGCTTACCAAATCAAGACAATCCTCTAGCTTACCAAATCAAGACGATTCTCCAGCTTACAACATCAAGATGGTATTATGAACGTTTCAATGCTATGTCTCTTTCTAATTTTCTGCAAATAACATCAAAGGCCACTATGATCCATCAAACATCAACCTACAGATGTTTGTTGCAGCTAGGTTAACAATTGTATGGAGTATTTAAAGCATCAATATTAACTTCGAAAAATTGAAGTTATTTCCAGCGTCTTTTAAGTTATTTTATGCCCATTAGCAGAAAGCATAAATGTCGCAGGAAAGTTGGAAAAGTGTTGCAGATAATTAGGCAAGACAATTTCCCTGGTTTTATTTGAAAACAACTCATGCAAGTACCCAACTTCCTTAGTTCTCGGTTTTAATACCAAGAACAGCCCATAATATGAAGAGGTTAGAGGAAAATAAAAGTGAAAGGTATAATGTTTATGTGCCAAGAAAAAGAAAAAGAAACATCAACTAAGAAAAGGGAAAACAAGATTCAACGATCTGATAACAAAACAATCAAAGTTCGTGGCTTTAGGTAAGAGTATCTGAACTCTGAATTCTGAACTCTCAAAATCTCTTTGCAAATGAATCTACTCATTTGGCATTTGCTATCATATAGAAAAAATAATGTCATATCAAAGAAAATATACTTAAAAATGGTTCATTAACCCTAAGGGGATCTTGAATTTGTCAAGTAAAAAGCAAATGAAAGAAATCTGAAATCACTAAAACATATTCATTTTTTGGTAACCTACCATTTGAACATTAAAATGGAATGCCCATGACTTTCAATGCAACTATAACTGGTAAATTCCATAACAAAATATAAAGTATTCCAATGAAACAAGAAAATTAACCATAAAGAGTTGGCTCACTTGATTTGATGGAGAAAAAAGTGTGCCTGCACCATCAGTGCAAGACATCAATAAAGCATGCAAGGGCATGTCATCTCCCAGTGTATCAGTTTATTGCAGTGACAATATTCAAATTGGAAAAGATCCAGCTGGCCTTGTCATCTCTAAGTTATCGTCAGGACTTGAAGATCACAGAGGTTCCTTTCTCTTTCTCCTATTCTGGTTTTCCAAAGCATAAAAAATCATGTCATAAAACACCTCCTAATATGTTTTCTCACTATGCAAATAACTCTTTATTCAAGGAGGAAAACGTAAAATGAAACAAGACTAAACTTAAAAGGAAGAAAAAACTCACCTTAACTATGTCTCAATCTTAGCACGCATTTGTGTGTCTCTCAAACCAATTCCACCGACTCCAAAAAAGAATAATGATCTAACTTGTTATTCCATGCAAAGTTAATTCGTAGTTTCACAACATCCCCAGTATGAAATGGATAAAGCAAAGAACCAAAGTTGCCAATCAATTATTCTACAAATGCAGCTCGAAACCCATGAACCAAAGAGTAACAGACTCTTCTTTTTTGTAGGCAAAAATAGTACTGCAATAGTTCTACTAATCTATAATAAAATGTTCCAAGAGAAGAAATTGGAACAAGCAACCCAAATGAAAATCATCAATAGTAGTTGGCTAGGAGCCAAACCACTACGACCACCACAATTTTGCCCCAATGTCTTCCTATATCATCAGGCAAATACTTCCACTCCTATTTGCTAGAAAAAATCAAGGTGGTCCGTGAATAAATTACACTCTTAATATGCGGAACTACGTAAGACATGCACAATAACAAATAAATTCCCCCACAGTATAAACCAATGCATGGATGATCTCAAAAGTTACCTACAAATGCATTGACAAGGAAAAATGTAGTGAGAAAACATAATTTCCCATTGTTTGTTGAGTTGAAACAATATTGGGTCACATATAAAAGTTGTTGATTTTCAAAATTAGAAGAATTTTAAAAATAAGAGCAATTTAATTCCGATAAAACTTCCACTTAGATACCTACTAAGTAGAAGATCACTGCTAGCTAATTGATACCACCATAAATATCCACCCAAAATATTCTCTTCGAGGGGTAACATTTTTATAAAAGCAATGTATTTGGGTAATAGAACCCCTTGAAACTCTGATCCCTCCTATAGTACATCAAAACTTCTTTTTGAGAAAATTCTCATTGAATCGAGTTTTCATTCTAGCTTGTCAATACCAATAATAAGGACTGCATTATTAGCTCTTCAACCAGTTTGAATTTATCCTCTTCTTTGAAACGGAAAAGTGGGATCCTCAAATTTAATTTTCACAAAAAGATTAATACCTTTCAACCTTCATGGTTATTGTTTCTGATATAACAAGCCTCCTCTTAACTGGGCAGTTTAAGATTCCTATTTGTTAAATAGGTTGGTAGACATCGATGGCTCGATTCCTAACAACATAAGCTTTTGGACCTATTGATAGCTCAACATGGTATCATAGACCTTATTTCAAGGAGGTATTGTGGTTGAGTCTCTCCATTATCATTTATTCCCCTTTTGCACTCTGTATATGGATGTTCGCATCTCCATGTGTAAGACAGGTTTGCATAGAGCCCAGAGGCTTGTTTTCCGTCGAGACCTCCTCCGCCATTTTGATAGTACAGCTTCTTATCTGACTCAACAAAAACTTTCAACGCCAATATTACAAAAAAACTATGAATTGCAGGATCCTATAAAGTATTACCTGAAGCATTGTCTTTTGAATAAAAAAGATTGCAGGGACTGTGTACCAATAGTCAATAAGACGTAGAGGTGACCTATGAGTTCAAACCAGAAGCATAAGTATGTCTCCTATGAGTCCTATTTGTTAGCCCTTCATTAGATTGATACAACAAGCAAAAGTGTCTCCTATCTGTTAGCAATCCATTAAATTGATACAATAAGTATTACGACCTGTCTTTGGGAAGAGACGCCATTGTCTACCGGGGATCTTGGAGGCATGGCGGATGTTACCAGACGTCATCAAATGTTTTAACTCATGTTACAGACACTCTTGAGGGCAGTGCCTCTTCTCTCTGAATTTTCACCTTTGCCCATTCCAATCCTCTATCATGAGATATCCATCATCTTTTAACACCCAATAGATTGGGTGATTAAGAGTTTCATTGCGGCCCTACTATAGGAGATAAGCGAACCTACAGAAAAATGAAGTGACGAATGCCCCAGTTAATTATGTGCTTCATGCCAAGGCGTCCAAAACACTAACAGAATCCAAAGAAAGCAAATCATGATTGATTTGCAGGAAAAACATTGATGCGGCAGGTATATAATTGTTGATGCTTGCACACCTCAATTTTGAAAGGAAACCATTTTCAGTAACATTTGAGAGAGAGAGAGAGAGAGAGGTTTTCTTTTCTTGTTTGTTCTCAGCAACTTTTGGTTGCGTTGTTTGGAAATAAGAACATTGGAAAATGGAGGGAGCAAAATTCCAGAAATGTAAAATAATCACAATTTTGTATTCTATAGGTTATAGAAGTACGATGACCTGGGTGGTTTTTTATTTCTAATTAACGGGGTTTCGAAAGCGTGTTACAGGCTTACATGCCGGAACTCACAACTGCATCGGAAAACGAAATTTCCAAAGATGCATTTTGCCAAGCAGCTTGCGTGCACAAGGTTTTATTGAAGAAACTGAATGAAGTTGATCGGATTGTTCTTAGTATTTTGACGTAGAATGGGGGCATTGTCTTCAAGAGAAGTATGTAGAAAAATAGAGTATCAATGTGTTACCTGCTCCGAGTTCGGTTTTCGTGGATGGCAGATAGGGTGAAGAAGACTTTTTCGGTTGTAGGGGCTTGTCTGCACACACAACTTCGCTGGCAAGAGGAGCAGCGGCTTTTGGATTTGTCCTGTTTTGTTCTGTGGAGAATGAGCGGAAGAAGTAAATCAACTAATTGGGTAATCGTTGCGTCTGGCTTTCAATGTTAGAAGGGACGGAATTAGCGGATGAAGTAATTTCCTTAACAGTTGCGTCTGGTTTTCAATCGGTTGGGGGCTCGCAAGGTGTGGCGGGCTTGTTCTTTTCTTGGGTGGGGAACCGGGGAAATAGGAAAAGGGTAGTTTAGGAATATAAAAGTAGACAAACTGTTCTGACTTTTATAAGGAGTATAGATAGATAGATAGATAGATTAGGTTGATTGTACATCGATGAACTTAAGATCAAATCATTGAGTCTCAAAATTATACATTTCACACATATAATTTACGCAAAGGTCTACATGTGCTTTGTGGATCAAATATTTGGACCCGGGACGAAATTTGTGTTTGAGTTCAAAAAGGGTAATATATGTATCCTAGGTTTGATTTTGCTTTCTTTGTGTTGTTCACAAGTAACTAAGGGTAATATTTCACATGTATAATTTACGTTGAGGTCTACAAGATGAACTGTGTGGATCAAAATTCACAAATTGTTCACAAGTAACTAAGGATAATATTGGTCCTACCAGTGACCACAGAGGAGTTTCCTGGTTGTTTCCAAATTTCAGGTCTTGTGTGGTTAACAATGCCTTAAGGTTTGTTTTTTTTTTTTTTTTTTTAAATTATCTCAGCGTGTCCAAGTCAGTTTATGTGCACAATTTACTCTAGCACAGATGACAACTTCTGAAACAGCCTTCAGCATAGGAAAAAGAATAAGCAGAGAGCAATAGAATTAAGCTACAACGTTGTGTTTTCTTACCTAATTTTTTGGTTTTGCAAAATTCAGACCTCATTTTTGTACTTTTTCGCCTCCCTTTCTCATTCCCACCAACGTCGGCCTTGTCTTCCCTCCATTGATCTTTACGGTTTTGCATGCTTCTGATCTCTCTCCTCCCTCTCCCCAAATTATGGTTTTTGCTACCAAAAAGTCCACACACCCCTCAGTTGCTCAACCAAATCTCGAATCTCGACCTATTTCATTCTTTCTCCCTCTTCAATCGATCTCTGTCGATCTTTTCGGTTTTGCATGCTTCTGATCTCAAGCAAAAGCCAGAATTCAACAATTGCTTCCAAAATCAACTCGCTGGCTAAGGCTATAGCCCCTGTTACCATTATAAGGACAAAAATTGGAAAGCAGCATTCCTTAATAAACCATAAAGGAATGCTCATAACAACACCAAAACCATATTTATTGTTAAAAATTTCTCAGGAACATAATACTTCAATCCTCTCATCTTTCTATCAACAAACAATAACTACCTATTTCAAATATAGAAATAGATGACAGTGGAAATATATGAACAAACAAATCTCTCAGTTTCTATCTCTTCTTATTAAATTATTCTTTTCTCATTTCCTTTTTTACTGAGAACCCTTCAAGTTAATTGCTCTACAGTTACGTTGAGTAACAACAAATTACGTGACCCGAAGGGGTGACTCAAGTGGCCGGCAACATGGATGAGTTGTAAACCCAAATATCTTGAGTTCGAAACTTTGCAAACTGTTGGGGCCAGGCCGCAAGGGAGAAATTTCTTGTGAATTTCCTTGTTCCGGTGTGAATAGCCTGACTTTGACGAAACCGAAGAGGAGAATAGTCAAAGCAGATCACAGCAAATTATGTCTACGGTCTAATTTGATTTAATAGTGAAACATTCTAAACCAGGGAGTCAAATTGTATTCAAAATCACAATTTACTTCTATAGGTAAGAGCCCGAATGTAAGAGCCCGAATGTAGTAGCAATTTGTGATTAACTCTCATTCCTAAACACCATTTCTTGAATCCATAGCGGAAGAGATTAATCTCGCAAGTCCTTGCAACCGATTAAAGTCTAACACCACAAGCAGCCAACATGAAAAAGAAAAGTAAGTACTTCTAAGCAACTACAAGAGAGAGACATATTATAGATCAATTGAAGAATATAATCTGTGGATATTTTACACCGCCTGAATCGGATCTACTATTAATATTGACTGCCTAAATTGGATCTACGATTGTACACCAGCTGGGGAAAAATACATGAACAAACCAAGAGCGTGGCTGGGAAAGTGTCTTTGGGCACCTTAAACGTCCCGCCAAAAACCAATTGAATCTGCTAACAAAAGATGTATCCATGAGCTGTTCAAGCATGAAACTATCGATGCCAAATTGCCAATTAAATCTAAACGGTTCTAACAAAGTGATCATGAAATTCTATAAGAAAGAATGTAACATCCTACCCAAAGCCATGGAGATTCAAACACTTCTATGGATGTATGACCAAGTCATCTTATTAACCATTACTACAAGAACTGGAAGATAAATTGAACCAAACATCCAAGTGAGCAGTTTTTTTTTTTTTCCTTCAAAAAGATCCCTAAACTAAAATGATGGATAACTAAAAGAATTAATCTAATGCTTGCTCTTTGATTCCTCAATTTATTGTCTCTGTGATTACCTTCATTGACAGCTTCTAAGTCCTTTCTGATCTCTGTTATTTGATGTCACATTTAGTAGTGTCTACTGAGGCATCTACGCATATCAAAAGAATCCTACAGATACTGCTCAACTTTAAAATCAACTCATCCGTTATAAACAATGCAAAACACTTCAAGATGGAAAAATATGAATTCTACATGCTCATTTTATTTCTAAATGGCGCTGCATGTCAAGAGCATTTTTGTCAAAAGAAAACACTAAGAAAAGATAAATTTCCCTGTGATCACTCTAATAACATGGAAGACAGATTCACAGGAGATTAGCTTCATATGAATCATATCTAATTATAGTTTTCTTCTTAACCAATGGTAAACTTTTTGTGAAATTCATGTAGAGCAGTGTCAATGCACCATTTGCTTACATTTCCGGCATTCATTGTACATCTACTTGCTGTGAAGGATCTTCCAAGTAGGTAAGCTAGGGAAAGATAAATCTGCAACGAAAATGAAAAAAGAAACTTGTATATGTCGTCATATACTATAAAAGGTTCAGTCGATGAACATATTGAATTTACGTACTCTTTTGAAAAGAAGATAGACGACAAAACTGACAAATTGGCATACCCAAAGGCACTTTGTAGTTACACTTCTGTAAATTGGCATACCGGACGATATCTTGGCAATAGTGTGCCAATCCTTATAAACACACTCTGAGATCCGGTGGTCCATAGAATCATAGAATTGTACTGATTTGTACAAATAATTTGCACGACCATTATTATTTTCATAGAAGCACAAATATACATACTGTGGACGGTCGGGCCCACGAGCGCGCTCTCGGATGGAAAAAGTGATGAGAAAAATGTGTGAGTCGCCACCCGGGGTTTAAATGAAAAGATTTTGGTACCCGAGAAACCGTTTTTGAAAATAAAGTGACTCTCGTGCCGTTTTGGAAAAAGATTTGATCTGCGAAAAGATTCTTGGATTCGGAAGCCAGGTTACGAACGGGGAAGGTTTTGTTGAAAAGCACCCCGCTCGCCCGGAAAATTCCCGGTCTCTACTAAATTTTTGTGGGATTTTTGGGAAAACGTTTTATTGAAGACTTGAACAAATAAACAGAATGATGAAGATGAATAATAAAACCATAACAGAAATAAAAGCAAAATGTAAACAAAATTAACTTAATAGTAATAATAAGAGAACACAGGGGCGTAAATGTAATAACCAGACTACTGGATTTTCAGAAAACAAAGCACGATCCAGAGGAGAAACAGAGTAGATTTTGTATTACCAAGGTAAGCCGCACGGCTTACTGGATCACACCGTACGGTTGATAAATGAACCGCACGGTTCATTATTTGAGAAAAACTTTGAAATTTCTGTTTTCTAGACAGTAGCCTGCTTGGTTTGAAAAAAACTGATTTTTATGAAGGAACTTCGACCACCAGAGCCTAGTAATGACTATCGGAGTCACTCTCGACTCGGGAGATCCCCTCAAAGACCGAGGTTTGGGACCCGGCTCGAAAGATATCGATGTATACCTTACTGGAATTGTTTTGGATGAACAAGAACTTCAGAATCTTTGGATTCAGATTGCTCGAAAATGGATCTTGTGCCTATAGGAGGATCGTTGGGGTTTCTGGAAATGAAGGAAATGGGATGGGCTTTTGGTTTCGGGGAAAGTTTTGAACGGAATTTCGGACGGAAAATGGTCGGAAAATGCACCAGCGTGTCGCCGGAGTGGAGATGGATTGTTGTCTTTTGAATGAGAGAGGGGATGCCTTCTTATAGCGGAAGAAAGGCATCTTCATGAGTACTTCGTCTGCCAGTTTCATCATGAGATGCTTCTGCTGGGCAAAACGAATATTTTCTTGAGGTTAGCCGTACGGCTTAAAGGTTTAACCGCACGGCTTACTGGAGTAAACCGCACGGCTTGGTTAGGAAAATGTGAATGGCACGGTTTTGGATGGTGGACCGTACGGCTTGACTGATAAACCGCACGGCTATGGGTAGTTTGGTCCAAGGATTCTAAAGTTCTCAGTGGCTGTTCCAAGCTGTTCCAAGGTATCACTGACCATTTCCTTCATCATTGGGGATACACGAGGATAGAAATTGGGGTGTCTACAGTTGCCCCTCTTTGGCGAGACTTGGTCATCATTCTGAGATGCGAGTCACGTCAAAGATATAGACGTCCCAATTTTGCTATCCATGGTGCAAGAAAACAGATAAAACAGAATATGGTCGAGCACGGAGCTTCCTACGTACCCCGTTTGCAGGGATCAGACCAATCGTAGTTCGGGGCTGTGAAAGTGTTTTAATGCCTCAGAGGGACTTACATAACAAATGCCTTGGAAAATATTTGAAAATGTCACTGAGGACAGAAACGTAATTTCGAACTCGAAAATTGCCTTTTAAGGGCTCACGAATTTTGAAAGATGCCGTTGTTGATTTAGAAATGATTTCTGGATTTTTGGAAATGCCGTTGAGAGCTTTTGACATGAAATTATGAGTTTTCTAGAAAATGCCGTTGAGGGCTTTTGACATGAAATTATAAGTTTTGGAAATGCCGTTGAGGGCTTTTGACATGAAATTATGAGTTTTGGAAATGCCGTTGAGGGCTTTTGACATGAAATTTATGAGATTTTTAGAAAATGCCGTTGAGGGCTTTTGACGTGAAATTATGAGTTTTGGAAATGCCGTTGAGGGCTTTTGACATGAAATTATGAGTTTTGGAAATGCCGTTGAGGGCTTTTGACATGAAATTTATGAGATTTTTAGAAAATGCCGTTGAGGGCTTTTGACGTGAAATTATGAGTTTTGGAAATGCCGTTGAGGGCTTTTGACATGAAATTATGAGTTTTGGAAATGCCGTTGAGGGCTTTTGATGTGAAATTATGAGTTTTCTAGAAAATGCCGTTGAGGGCTTTTGACATGAAATTATGAGTTTTGGAAATGCCGTTGAGGGCTTTGATTGAGCATTGGTGGGACACCACCAATAGCTTTCACTTTCGGTTCGGGGAGATGACGATCACCCCGTTGGATTTTGCAGCGACTACAGGGTTGAGGGTTGGCGGTGAGCCGATACCCTTTGATTCTGGCTTATACTTGGATAGAGCGGCGGTGCGCCATTTTCTGGGGAGGGAGGTTGGAGATGAGGCGATGGTGCGATGTGACCACCTGCCGGCGATATGGGATCACGAGCCGGGGTCTCCTGCTGAGGCTGCACAGATGGCGAGAGCCTATTTGTTGTTCTTGTTTGGCACTGCTCTATTTCCGAATAGGCAGAACTCGGTGCACTTGAGCTGGTTACCTGCTTTGGCAGATTTGAGGACGGCTGGCCGTTTTGACTGGGGTGGTGCTGCTTTGGGCACTCTTTACTGCTTCCTGGGTTCAGTGGTTCGCGGGGCGGCGAACACTCTTGGAGGGTATTGGAGGGTCCTGGAGGTATGCCATGTTGTTGCTTTTTGGATTCAGATATTCTGTGTACTGTTGCTTTCATTCCTGTTACTGATGAATTGCTTTGAAAACTGCAGGTGTGGGCTTATGAGGTGTTTGGAGTGCCGGCCCCGGAGAACTCTCACGCAGACAAGCGCGTGCTCCCGCGAGCGGTGAAGTGGGCCAAGGAGCATGTCGGGAAAGCCGGGAGGAAGGGACAACTGAGATTCTTTCGAGTTTTCTTGGATCAGTCTAGGGACGAGACGGTATGATACCAAACTTTCTGATTTCTTTTTCTGAGCATTTCAATTTTGCTGTTGGTTTCTTGAATGCAATCCCTGATTCCTTTGCAGGTGAACTGGGGGGTGTGGGGTGGATTGAGCGTTCCTTATTTGACTCGGAGCAGGGCAGTGACGTGAGGGCGTGTGCTGCTGGAGTCTCCATACGGGTGGCAGTGGTACTTGGGTGAGAGGGTGACACGCCAGTCCTTGGGCTTAGATCATTTCAGAGTGTCGGGTCCTCTTCCACCGTTGGTTCAGAGGACTCAGGAGTATACTTTAGCTGAGGTGGCGGTGCACACGGTGCTGGACACAGAGTTGATTTTCAGCCCTGCAGAGGACTATGATGATTATGTGGTGAGCGCTCTGGCTTATAGCTTGGATATGGAGGCTCGTCTAGCTGCCCCTGCTTCTGTGGAGGGTCCAGTACTGCATGTTCTGAGGAGAGAGATTGATGTGATGTTGCCGAACGGGAGTATGGGATATGTGGTGGTTCCTGAGGCCACTCCACCAGTTACTCTTACAGCGACAGAGGTAATCCTGAAATTTTGAAAACAAGAAATAGTTAGCCTTCATGTTTTATTCAAGCATTTATTCATGTTACCTGCTGATGCTTTTGATTTTGCTTGCAAATCCCGGCGGATTGGGCTGCGTCCGCCGTTCAGTTGGTGCGAGACCTGGAGGCCTTGGTTCGCAATCTTACGATTGGTGGGCCTCCAGAGGTGCACCCGAGAGCAGAGCCGGGTGTTGTGCCTCATGCTGGTGGAGGTGACGATGATGATGATGATGGAGCTGGTGGTGGCCGTGGAGGCAGAGCTGGCCGGAGAGGCGGCCGAGGTACTGGAGGCAGTCGCGGTGGCCGTGGAGGTGGTGAGCCGAGAGGCAGAGCTGGAGGTCGCCGCGGAGGGCGGAGTGCTGGAGGCAGCAGTAGTGGTCGCGGTACTAGCAGTGACCGTGGGACCGGAGGTAGTGAGTTGGGTGGACATCGTAGGTCTCGACGTACCCGTAGAGCTTCACCCGTTAGTGAGACGGATCAGGTATCCATCATGCCTTGCTTTTAAGATTCTGAATGCTTTGACTGTTTAATTAACGGGCTTCTTTCTTTTGTGCAGGACATACTTCCCTCTTCACCGCCTCGTAGGAGGCCTTTGATGAAGAACGTTGGTGGAGGTCCATCCACCGTTCCTTTGGTGATTCCTGAGTCTAGTAGAGTGCTGCGCTCTTCTGTTGAGAGAGAGGGTGCTCCTGAGAGTTCAGCTCGTGGAGAGCAGTGGCTTCCCCGGGAGGGAGATACAGAGAGTAGTGGTGGTAGTAGTGGCGAGGATATGCCTGAGGAGGACCCACTTCTAGCACTCGGCCGCCGCCAGCCTACGAAGAGGCGACGTAGTGGTTTTTAGGACGAGCCTGCGTGCTCAGTTTTGATTCGGGCGCCTGTTTGCCCCATTTTTACTTTTTTTTTTTTTTTTTATAGATACGGCCTGCGAGCCGTGGTAGCTTTTGATGTTGGGCCAGTTTGCCCTTGATAGATGTATGTTTATGCTCATGACATGGATGCTTGTTAGATCTTATATAGATTGCACATATTTGCTATGCTTTAAATGACTCACACTGGCACATTTTGAAAGAAAAGCCAAGTTTTTGCACATGATTGCTCTGTGGATGACTGAATATTGACAACATGCAATATATGTTCCTGGGAAGTGAAAAGTATGTAACCTTGAATTGAAACAAGAATGACGACACATGTATATACAAACTGACTCAATGATTTTTACAAATTTTTGCAAGAAAGCTCTAAGTGTATGTTGTGATTTGTTTGACTGGACGAAATAGGGAAATCAACACTCGGATATATTCACCTCAGGGTCTTGACCCTTTTCACAGAATTCACCAAAATGAGTTCGTTGCCACTTTGCGATGATAGAAGAAATGCCCAAAATGCTCCTGAGATAACTTCTGGAGGCCCGTGCCAAAATTTGATTATGGAGGTCACATAGTTAGCCGCACGGCTAACTGAATTGGGCCGTACGGCTTACGTAAGTGAACCGTACGGTTCATCTCTAAAAATGCCAAGACTTTGAGTTTCTTTGCAGAATCATGGGCTTTTGCATGTTATCTTGTTGCTATCCGTGGTCTGAAAGGTGCCCTGACCTTGTTGTTTTCAACGTTCTGTCAAGCCCTTTGAGAGGATTTTCGCACTTTCCAACGTTGGCACGTTCCACGAGGTGGCTGATTCAGGAAATTTCTTCGTACAAATGGCCTCGCACCACAGCCTAATAAATCAGAAATCCCTTGTTCCTCATTTCAGTCATGAGTTTTTCGGCTTTGGTTCGACCTTGGCTCGACCCACTTGACGGCATTGGGTGGCTCAACTTTCAGGGTCACCGGATGACTTCGCTGCGCCGTATCCGAGATGTGACCATACGTCCTGAGCTTTTGCATGCTGCGGTTCGATTCTGGGATCCGGAGGTACACGTGTTTCGTTTTGGCTTACACGAGTTATGCCCCACTGTGGAGGAGTTTCATGCATATCTTGGTGGATTCAATCTGGAGACACCTGTCATACCTCTGCACGGGGTAAACCTTACCAACGTGCTATCTGCTAAGCTCGGGATAAGTAATAAAGCAGCGAAATCCATGCTCCAAAGGGGTGTTATCAACGTCCCGCGAATTATAGCTCAATTTTGCCCAGAAGGTTTTGCGCTATGCCTTTGTTTGCTGGCGGCTTTTCTGTTTGTCCAGTCTGATGGGCAGGCAAATTCTTCGCTGGTTGGTGTCGCCATGCAAATTGAAGAGCGCAAAGATGTGGCTCCGATGGTTTTGGCGGAAACTCTGATGGGTTTAGACAAGGTTCATGCCGGGGATACTGATGTTTTTGAAGGGAGTGCTTTGCTCCTACAGGTAGGTTTCTCACTCAGCTCTCCTTTTCTGGTTTTCCCACAGTCTTGTTTTACCTCAACGCTCGGGTTTAGGTTGTCTAAGGCTTCTTACTTGTTTTCTCTCCGATACAGATATGGCTGTGCGACAAGGCCAACTTGCTGGAATCCGTGCCACGGGGGCGGATTCATGAAACACAAGGATTTGTTCAAAGGGACTTTCTGGAAGTTTCTGATGATGTGCATGGCTGGTTCAGGGTGTTTTCCCGGCTTACAGAAGAGGTGATTGCTTGGCGCTTGGCTTTGGCTGGACACTCCTGCTATGACTGTGAGCAACATGGGGCGTCAGCGGGTGATTTTGGCTGGTTTATCTTGCTGGACTTTCTACATTCCGAGCCGTATTCTCCGCCAGCTTGGCGTTTGTCAGGCAATACCGCTGCCAGAGAGTTTTGTCATGCCGAATCACAATTTTGCTACCTTCAGAGCTTATCAGAATACTTGGAGGGAGCGTGCGACCATTCCAAGAGATCAGTATCCGAGTGTCAATCTTTCAGAGCGCCATGTGAGATGGTTAACAAAAGACATGGAAACAAGAGAATATGGAAGCCAAAGTTGACTTTTGAACTCGATCTTAGTGTGCCCGAAATAAATTGCTTAGACCCACGAGATGTTTCGTGTAAGGTCATGCTCTGTTGTTTGCTTTGTGTTTTGAAAGTTTCATGCTCAGCCATGTAATCCAAGAAGTTTATTTGAATAAAGATGAATTATGAGAGTTGCATTTTGATTGGTGCATGACGGCTAATTATCAACTCAAAGAGACATTTTTGGAAAGATGGCGACCGGTCCTCAAGGTGAGGATGCCTACGTATCCTTTTTACAGGAATCAGGTCATAACGTAGTTCGAAAGTACAAATCTGGCTAGGGTCCACTCGAGTATTAACACTCTCCTTTTGCGCTCTAAATTTTGCCTAGTACCGCCCTTTCGGGTTTTCGGTCTAGCGAGCTTTTTTGATTGATTTGCCTTTACTTTTGCCTAAATCGCCCGATGTGGGTTTTCGATCTAGCAGGCTTGCTCTAAATTTTGCCTGGTACTGTCCGCCCTTGCGGTTTTTAGTCCAGCGAGCTTCTCTCAGGGGTAATATCTCTTGAGCTGATCCATGTTGACCAAAGTGGAGAATACGTTGCCGTCAAGATCAATGAGTTGTGTTGCGCCTCCGGATAAGATCTTCCTGATGATGTATGGACCTGCCCATTTCGGTCGAAATTTCCCACGAGGATCAAAGACTGGAGCTCGAATCTCCTTCAAAACCATATCACCTTCTCGCAAGTCTCTGGATTTCACTTTCTTGTTAAATGCCCGTGCAATTCTGCGTTGATAACCCTGAACATGATACAGAGCCTTGAGCCGCCTCTCGTCAAACAACATAAGTTCCTCGAATCTTGAGCTTTGCCATTCCGCTTCGCTGATCTCTGATTCAACCACGACCCTTAGAGATGGTACCTCGAGTTCGATTGGGAGGACGGCCTCCATGCCGTATACCAAGGAATAAGGTGTTGCCCCTGTGGGAGTACGAATAGACGTCCGATATCCCCACAAGGCCAACGGCAGTTGTTCGTGCCAATCCCTTGCGGACTGAGTAGTCTTCTCCAGTATAGTCTTGAGGGTTTTGTTCGCTGCTTCTACGGCTCCATTGGTTTGCGGTCGATAAACAGTTGACTTGTGAACCTGGATTCGAAAGTCTTCGAGAGTTTCTGCTGCTCTGCCCTTGAAATGGACCCCGTTGTCTGACACAAAAGCCTGAGGGACACCATATCGATAGATGATGTTTTGCTTGATGAAGTGGGAGACTTGAACTGCTGTCAAAGTTGCGTATGAAGCGGCTTCGACCCATTTGGTAAAATAATCGATTGCTACTAAGATGAACTTGTGCCCGTTAGACGCAGCCGGCGTAATTCTGCCAATGACATCGATGCCCTAGGTAGAGAAAGGCCAAGGTGAAGTCATGGAGTGTAATTCTGACGGTGGTACATGCATGAGGTTAGCATGAATTTGGGACTTGTAACATTGTCTCACGTACTGAACGCACTCAGTTTCCATGGTTGACCAGTAGTATCCCTGACGGAGAATCTTCTTTGCAAGCATTATCCCATTCATGTGAGGACCGCAGACTCCTTCATGAATTTCTTCCATGATCGTGGTGGCTTCTGTACCATGTACACATAACTTATGCATCCCACAATGCGACCGCCGGTATAGCTTCCCTCCGCAGATGATGTATTGAGAGGCCATCCTTCGAAGAGCAATCTGATCCTTCTTTTCGGTTCCTGCCGGGTACTCCCCTTTCTCGATGAAGTTCCAAATGTCGTGATACCATGGTAGACCATCGTCGGTTTCATTGACAATCATGACATATTCGAAAATAGGTTTATTCCTCTGCTCAATTGTGATTGGCCTGAGTTTAACTCCAGCTGGTATCTCCACCATCGAGGCCAAAGTTGCCAAAGCGTCTGCGAACCTGTTCTTCAGTCTAGGAACATGAGTGAATGTGACCGTCTGAAATCGCGGAATTAGATCTTCGAGATCTTGGTGATAGGGTTTGAGCTTGTCTTCCTTCACCTTCCATTCTCCGTTGGCTTGCGACACCACCAAATTAGAATCTCCAACTACCTCCAGTCTTTCAACTCCGATTTCTAAGGCAGCTTCCATCCCCACTATGCATGCTTCGTATTCGGATTGATTGTTGGTGACTTCAAAGTTGAGCTTGAAAGCAAGAGGGATGTGTGACCCTTCTGGTGGGACCAGTAACACTCCGATTCCGAACCCTTTCTGATTGGCGGCTCCATCAAAATACAACATCCAGACATCGTTGGTTGCTGTCATCACATTTTCGTCGGGAAATTCAAATTCTACATCTTCCGGTCCTTCCACAGGGTGATCTGCCAGAAACTCCGCAACTGCTTTTCCTTTTACTGACTTTCGGGTGACGTACTTGATGTCGAATTCTGCCAGCATAAGCAACCATCGTGCCAGTTTGCCTGTCAGTGCGGGCTTTTCGAACAGATATTTGAGTGGATCCATTCGAGAGATCAGTTTCACAGAGTAAGCCAACATGTAATGTCTCAACTTCTTGGAAGCCCAGATTAACGCCCAACAGACTTTTTCCAGTGACGTGTATCGCTCCTCACACCCCATCATTTTCTTGCTGATGTAGTAAACTGCTTTCTCGCTTCCTCCTTCCCCTTCTTGCGCCAACATGCATCTCATAGCTGAAGATGTGACAGATAAGTACAAAATGAGAGGTTGCCCGGGTATGGGTGGCATCAATACCGGAGGGTTCTGGAGATATTTCTTGATGGTCTCGAAAGCTTGTTGACATTTATCGTCCCATTTGAACAACACACCTTTCTTGAGTAGGCGAAACATCGGCTCGCAAGTGGAGGTTAACTTGGCGATGAATCTGCTGATAAACTGAATTTTCCCGAGGAGGCTCCGTATTTCTTTTTCCGTCCGAGGGGGCTCCATTTCTAGGATGGCTTTGATTTTTGATGGATCCACCTCGATCCCTCGTGTGGTGATCATGAATCCAAGCATTTTTCCGGCTGTGACTCCGAACGTACATTTCTCGGGATTGAGGCGCAACCTGTATTTGCGGATCCTCTCGAAGAACTTCTTGAGGGCGAGCAGATGCCCTTGTCTTTCCTTAGCCTTGACAATCATGTCATCCACATACACTTCCACTTCCTTGTGGATCATGTCATGCAGCAATGTTGTGGCAGCTCTTTGGTAGGTAGACCCCGCGTTCTTTAGTCCGAACGGCATAACCCTGTAGCAGTAGGTGCCCCACTCTGTCGTGAAAGTGGTTTTCTCACGATCTTCAGGAGCCATGAGAATTTGATTGTAACCTGAAAATCCATCCATGAATGATAGCAGTGCGTGTCCTGCGGTGTTATCTACCAAGACATCTATATGTGGCAGAGGAAAATCATCTTTTGGGCTTGCTTTGTTCAAATCCCTAAAGTCTACACAGATCCTGATCTTCCCATTCTTTTTAGGAACAGGCACAATATTTGCGACCCATTGAGGGTACTCGGTGACCATCAGAAATCCTGCGTCTATCTGTCTCTGAACTTCCTTCTTGATTTCCAATACCCAATCTGGCCTCATCTTCCTTAGCTTCTGCTTGACAGGCTTTGCATCGGGGTACAAGGGGATTCGATGCTCCACTATTTCGGGATCGATACCAGGTATATCTGCGTGTGACCATGCAAAAACATTTTTGAATTCTTTCAGGAGATCCGAGTGAGCTTTGAATTCTTTTGGAGACAGTCCGGAGCCGATTTGAACCATGCGCGGATTACTCTCATCTCTCAAATTTATAGAAACAACTTCTTCTTTTATAGGCTGAGCATGCCTTTCATCTTCCCTTTCGATTAGAGAGCGGAGTTCTTTTGGAATTTCTTCCTCAAACTTGATCCCCTCATCATCGGGGTCGATGCAATTTATTTCGGACACAGCAAGATAAGCAAAGTCGATTTTATTCATTTCAAAGGAAGGGGCCCCAGGGGCATGATACATGAGAGTGGACTCAAACTCAAAGGAAAAGTGGTGACGCGGAGTGATAACAGATTCTAGCTCCGACTCAATGTCAGACTCAATGCTAGATGCAGTGCTACACTCAGATTCAAATTCAAAATCAGTGCCAGTGTAAATGATTCTAGGTACAAAAGTGCAATTTTTATAAGTTCCATTGGCATCCACAATGAGGGCGGTAACATCTTCCAGAGCTTCCTGGCCCAGCATCATCAGCTCCATGTCCTCAACAGACTTTAAATCAGTAAGCGTTGCAGCAGGCTCGTCTTCTCTCATACCTAGCGGACTTTCTTCCCCAAACAGCGATAAAAGATTCCCTGAGTCAAGAACCTCGATCCAGTCAACATGGAGCATCTTGATCGGCTCTCCCCATTTTTCTGCTTCATCATCGCTATCCCAGGTATTGTCAGCAAATATTTCAAATCCTGGTAGCTTGGTTTTTGCTTCCATGTCCCAGAAAGGTTCTGGCTCCCCCAGGTAAACAGCCTCTGGGGCTTTCGTGAAATGGACAGGCCCTTGATCGGCATGTGCTTTAGATTTGCTTGTTGATTCATAACCAAGACCAAAGCGGTGATTATTTGTCAGAAACTTAGGGAATTCGGCTATCCCCTGATTGTTGCGACCAAGCCCTAGACCGGGCAAATACTCCATTTTCAGCATCATGTCCAAGGCCGTTGATCTTATCGAGAAATCCTCGTCCATTTTCATAGTGTGTATACCATTAGAAGTATCAAAGGAAAACCCTCCAAGAGCAATGTCTTCTTCTCCGTGAGCAATTTCAAGTAGGGGAGCGTTGTCAGGGACATGCGGGCGAATTCCAGAATCCCCATAGATGGTTAAAGTTCCGGTAGCCAATCCGAGCTGAACTTTCTGATGTAGAGAGGAGGGTACGGCCATGATGTCTGACCGGTGGAGCCAAGGCCTGCCTAGCAACAGGTTAAATGATGAGGGGATGTCGAGCACATGAAATTCAATACTAGTCTTAAAATCCTCGATCGTTACTTCCATCTGAATGGTCCCAATCACATCTCGTCGAGTATTATCATAAGCGCGTACTCCGAGATTAGACGGTTGGAAATCCCTGTTCTTGAAACCCAGACAATAAGCTGTACGCAGGGGACAGACGTTCAAGGCAGATCCGTTGTCCAGTAACACAACCGGGACCCATTTTTCCATGCATTTTAAAGTGATGTGCAATGGCTTGTTGTGACCGGCTCCTTCTGGTGGCAAATCCTTTTCGGTGAAGACTACAACATGCTTTGCACGAGTGGGTGTAAGTAAGGCCACCATCGTTTCCGGAGGAGTATCTGGTGGCACCTCCATATTTGACAGGGCTTTGATTAGCTTCTGACGATGCTCTCGAGACGAAGAAAGTAATCCCCAAATAGACACTGAGGCTGGGGTTCGTTCGAGTTGTTTCTGAATCGGATCATTTGTTACCGGGGAACCTTTCGGAAGGGATTTAGCAACTGGGTTCTGTTGAATGACAGCTTTTGGATGGTCAGGAATTGTGTCCTCGAGGAAGGAATCATTCCAAACGAGATCTCCTGTTGTGGCATGGTTGGAGGGATTCCCGCCTTGGAGGTGGGCTGGCTGGTAGACTCGGCCACTTCTAGTTATTCTGTTGACCGTTTCTTCTCATAACTCCTGATTTTCACCCCAGAAATTCGTGTATTCCTCATTAACCTTTCGTTTGCCAGCTCTGATGGCTTCCCTTTTTTGCATGATTTCTTGATCTTCGGTCCAGAAATTCATCAGATCACTTCTGGCCCTCTGTTCCTTGATTTTGACTGCTTCCATTTTCGCCTCGAGGTTGTCTACTTTGGAGTCTTGCCAGAAGGATGGATCCAGCATGGCTTTATTGACAGTCCATACCTCATCGTTGCTTACTCGAATATCAACTACTGCTTCTTCATCCCAGAGGGCAGCCATAGGGTCATTGACTAGCACCGATACTGTGGATGATGGTGGGAGTGGCACTGACGGCCGTGGTAAAGATCCGTCACTGATGTATGCCTGTGGGAGCCAATCTTGATTTCCAAAGGCGGCTTCTATGACAGAACGGCCCTCTTCCCTAAAATTTGCGAGTGGTGAAACACGATCCACAGGATGTCTGTCTAGAGTCAACATTCCTCCTAGAGGATTTCTTTCTTCCTGGCTCTGTTCGGGAATGCTTCTTGTTGTATCGATCTGATAGACATGGGAATTCTCTGTAATAGGCTCGTCGAGGAATTCGAAAATGTCGAAGTGGCTTGAGTCTCCAGAGATTAGCAAAGAACCGAACAATGCTTGTCGGGATTCCTCCCAATCTAGATCGCTCATGGACCATTCTTCTTCTTCCACAATATCACTCCATCTTGAATCTTGAACTGTACTAGCATATGAGAGGAAATGGACCCCAAGATCTTCTGGCAGGGGGACAGTGGGTTTTGGTTCAGTAGCTGTGATGATATAGAGGTTAGGGTCAAATTTGGTGAAGGTAAGGTCTTTTGCAGTGGGGATGAGGGATATTTGGCCAATTTGGGTGTTTTGCTTGTGATTAGGCAGAGGATTGGAAATGGTGTTAGGCTTTTGGTTATGAAGTGGAAGGGTTCCATCGTCCACAAGATCTTGGACCTTATGCTTGAGACGCATGCAATTGTTGGTGTAATGGCCGGGCATTTGGTGGTAGGCACAATAGGTGTTTGGGTTATGGTTAGGAGGAAGCTCCTTGGGTGGCTCTCGAGGTTCGAGCGGCTGAATGAGGTTTTTATCCAGGAGTTTCTTGTATACTGTGATGAGGGGAAATGGGAGCGGGTGAAATTCTCTTCTCGGCCGGGGAGCTGTTTGTTGGAATTGTGATTGGGTTACAATCTGGTTAACAGGTTCGGTTTTGGCTGGTTTGAGATTGGAAGGGCTAGCTTGGTTTTGATTGCAGTTGCTGGGTCCAAACAGAGCGCTGCTGTTGCCAGAGTAAACTCGTCTTGGTTTGGGGGCAGATTCACCTTTCTCAAATATGCCGCTTCTGAGGGCATCTTCAACTGCTAGGCCGGCCTCATAGAATGTCTTGAAGTCAGCAGTAGTTTGAAATACCACTAGGTGTTTGGCAAAGTCTGGTTCCAGATTCCTTGTGATAATTCTCATATGTTCCTTTTCTGAAGGCCGTTCCATCATCTGAGAGGCTTTCCCTCTCCACCTCTTGACAAAGTCAGCAAAAGATTCATTTTTCCCCATCTTGGTCGATTCTAGTTCTCGGACAGTCATCTCCAGCTGAATGTTGTAATTGTATTGGGCGACAAAGGCTGCCCCAATATCTTCCCATGTCCTCTTCTTAGAGATGTCCAGATTCAGAAACCAGCGAAGTGCCGGCCCAGTTAAAGTTTGCTGAAACATCTGGCCCATTGCATCCTTTCCGACGTCGTACATGGACAGGGTGCCCACATACGTTTGTAGATGAGCTTTCGGATCACCACTGCCATCAAACTTATCCCAATCCATCGGTTTGAATTTGTCGGGGAGCTTTGCATCTGGGAAAAGGCACAGCTTTTCCATATCAATCCCTGTAGCTGCTATTTTCTCCTGTTTCTGAACAGATTCCTCGAACTTGGCTAACTTGGTTAGTACTGACTCCATGTTTTGACTGCCTGATGCCCCTGCCGGCGGAGGGAGCTGAGCGGTTAATTTCTGAATCATGATCATCATCTGAGCCATCTGCTTGGCACTGTTGGTTTTCTGCTCCTCCAAAGCATCCTTAAGAAGCTGAATTTCATCCTTTTCTCCTTCCATAACTGAACTCCCGGTTGACTGTTCTGTTCCTGACTCAGTTCGAACCAATCGCTGTTCGGGGATTCGGACCCACCCCGGTATGAGATTCTTCTTCTTTTTGCCAATGGTTAGTACTTGCTGAATATGCACAAACTGAGCTTAGGAATGCGGTGCACATGTGAAAATGGAAAAGAGTTTATGCACATGAAGATGATGCATGATGCATGATGCATGAAAGGATTGCCCCAATTTTCTTATTTTGTTGGATATAGTTGAATTCCTGTGATTTGTGAAAACAACGGCCGGACCAGAGGTTACCTACGTATCCCCATGGAGAGGAATCAGGCCGTGACGTAGTTTAGGACTACAATTTTGGCTCTTTTTCTCAAAAGATCTCTTTATTAAAAGCATGGGATTTTTACAAACTGTCATGACATACTTGACAACCAACCTGACAATCAAACAACAACAGACGCGATAATCCAACAATAACAGACTCGATAATCAAACAACAACAGACTCGATAATCAAACAACAACAGACGCGATAATCCAACAATAACAGTCTCGATAATCAAACAACAACAGACTCGATAATCAAACAACAACAGACTCGATAAGCCAACAATAACAGACTCGATAATAGACTCGATAATTAACAAGTGCTAAGGATCACAAGCTGGCTTGGTCCTTCAAAAGAAGCCTCGATAGCTTGATTAAGTCAGTGGGTATTTACATTTGATAATAGGCTTGATGATTAAACAGCAACAGACTCGATAATGGACCAGAACCACAGGTTGACTTGATTCTTCAAAAGAAGCCCTTGTTGGCTTGATTTGGTCATCGCATGATTATTTCTGGCTTTGAAAGCCATTCTCAAGAGGAAGGATGATTTGGAGATGTCGGCCTTTCGGAGGGCCCTGTTTCATCAGCTTTTCCCTTTCCTTTAGGGTCCTCGTTTTTCTCCTGCTGGCACTGATCCCTAAGTTGCTGTGGGGTCATGCCATCATTGTTGAGAAGGCAATCTGCAAAGCATACTTCACATTCGCATTCGTCCCAATACTTGTGGCCCGTGATCGGGTCTTCAAAGTAGTAGACGGGCTGGCCGTTGGCATCAAAGTATTTCACAGGTGGCATGGCTGTCAGCTCTTCATCGTTTGGCTCCATTATCAAGGTGATCTTTTCTGGCATTGGCTCTGGCTTTTCGGGGAAGCAAAACTTCCATCCTTCATTCGCGTCCCATTGGAGAGATACTCCTGGCAAGTTAGCTTCAGCCAGTAGACTGAGTTTCTCGTCAAGTTCTTCTCCCATATGGTCTTCGATGTTGAGCTTTCCTAGCTGAGGCTCCTCTGGCTTGCATGGAGGTTGCTCGGGCTGAACTTCTTGATTACCCACACGGGTGCCCCTTGGTGGGTGGTGAGGGTGGACTTGAAACGCTTGTAGGGTCCTCCAGACATGATGACTCTACCACAAGGAAATGTGCATCTCATTTTGGGAAAGGGAGCCAATTGTAGCATATTTTTTTTTTTTTGAAGTTTTTGTTTTTTATTTTTTTTTTTATTTTGATTTTTGAAGAGAGGAGGTTCTCGTCTATCCAACACAATATGTGATTATCGGGGCAATCCTCTCATATGTGAACATGAAGTAATGACCTAAGGTTTGAACTATCCTAGGTATGCATGCAAGATGGAGACACTATGCATATGAAGTGATATATATAGGGGTGAATGAGCAATTGATAAGCAAGGCGTACAGATAAACAGATAAACAGGCAACAGGTAAACAGAATAACAGGTAATCCTACCCTGTGGGTCCCTGTCTTAGGTTGGAAGGTGCTATGGTTTACTGTATGCAAAGGCTGGGTTTTGGTTAAAGGGGGTTCCCTAGACTAGAGCCAACATTTGCCTCCCAGTGCCAAGTGTACTGCATGGCAAAGGTCGAATGGCAGGCTGGCTCATCATCGTCTGGGGTTGCCGAGAATCTTGGGATGTCCTAACACCGGCAAACCGGGTAGGGTAACCAAGACGCAGCGGCGGGGCTTAACCAACATCGATGCACGTGCAATGCAAAAGTTTAGCAATAAAACAGTTTTCAAAATCCCACAAATATTTTTCGAATTTGGCTCGCCAATAAATTAATTTTTATTTTAAGATTTTACTCAAGTAAACAGCCGGGGAAGCTCCAGTCCGGATTGGTCGGGCGTAGCCCTGTTATGTCACCATTCCTTTCTCGACCACGCGGGGCGTGTTCGTTTTTGTCAAGCTTTCGGGGGTCGTTTTCCAAGTGTAAAATATTAAAATAAAATTTAATTTAAAATCCCCAGCAGAGTCGCCATTTTGTGGACGGTCGGGCCCACGAGCGCGCTCTCGGATGGAAAGAGTGATGAGAAAAATGTGTGAGTCGCCACCCGGGGTTTAAATGAAAAGATTTTGGTACCCGAGAAACCGTTTTTGAAAACAAAGTGACTCTCGTGCCGTTTTGGAAAAAGATTTGATCTGCGAAAAGATTCTTGGATTCGGAAGCCAGGTTACGAACGGGGAAGGTTTTGTTGAAAAGCACCCCGCTCGCCCGGGAAATTCCCGGTCTCTACTAAATTTTTGTGGGATTTTTGGGAAAACGTTTTATTGAAGACTTGAACAAATAAACAGAATGATGAAGATGAATAATAAAACCATAACAGAAATAAAAGCAAAATGTAAACAAAAATAACTTAATAGTAATAATAAGAGAACACAGGGGCGTAAATGTAATAACCAGACTACTGGATTTTCAGAAAACAAAGCACGATCCAGAGGAGAAACAGAGTAGATTTTGTATTACCAAGGTAAGCCGCACGGCTTACTGGATCACACCGTACGGTTGATAAATGAACCGCACGGTTCATTATTTGAGAAAAACTTTGAAATTTCTGTTTTCTGGACAGTAGCCTGCTTGGTTTGAAAAAGCTGATTTTTATGAAGGAACTTCGACCACCAGAGCCTAGTAATGACTATCGGAGTCACTCTCGACTCGGGAGATCCCCTCAAAGACCGAGGTTTGGGACCCGGCTCGAAAGATATCGATGTATACCTTACTGGAATTGTTTTGGATGAACAAGAACTTCAGAATCTTTGGATTCAGATTGCTCGAAAATGGATCTTGTGCCTACAGGAGGATCGTTGGGGTTTCTGGAAATGAAGGAAATGGGATGGGCTTTTGGTTTCGGGGAAAGTTTTGAACGGAATTTCGGACGGAAAATGGTCGGAAAATGCACCAGCGTGTCACCGGAGTGGAGATGGATTGTTGTCTTTTGAATGAGAGAGGGGATGCCTTCTTATAGCGGAAGAAAGGCATCTTCATGAGTACTTCGTCTGCCAGTTTCATCATGAGATGCTTCTGCTGGGCAAAACGAATATTTTCTTGAGGTTAGCCGTACGGCTTAAAGGTTTAACCGCACGGCTTACTGGAGTAAACCGCACGGCTTGGTTAGGAAAATGTGAATGGCACGGTTTTGGATGGTGGACCGTATGGCTTGACTGATGAACCGCACGGCTATGGGTAGTTTGGTCCAAGGATTCTGAAGTTCTCAGTGGCTGTTCCAAGCTGTTCCAAGGTATCACTGACCATTTCCTTCATCATTGGGGATACACGAGGATAAAAATTGGGGTGTCTACACATACGTATCCCAATCTAGCAAAACTCCCTAATTTTCTACCTGCAGAAAAGGGGAGTAGAAAGGCAATTTTCATAAACTTGACCATTGTATCAAAAGGCAGGGGTTCTTCCTGAAGGTTTGGGGGATGGTGCAGTGCACAAAATGCATTACACCGTGTAGTGCACCATCCGGCCTTGCTCGGGTTTTGAATATTTGGTTCCCGTCATCTAATCCAGAAACTTGATCATGTAACAAATTCAGATGGCTAAACTGAAATCAAACATTAATGGAAGGACATCTCAAGTACAGAGTCCACAGGTCCTTTAGCCGGAAAACATGGAGAAGACGAAAGGGAATGGAGTCCTACGAAGGCAAAGTGCCCGCTGGACTGCCCGCGATTGGCTGCAAGGCAAAGTGCCGCACCAAAGGGCTGCCCGGCCTTCCCCCTCTTTAGTGGAGGTTTTTACAAATGTGTCCGAGAATGTTGCACTCTCATTTAATGTAAAAAATGCGAGTGGCATTTCTAGGAACTCAAATTCTTTTAGTAGTAGTAAGTTTGCTGCCTTACAGCTCGTTTGCCGGATGGATAAGAAAGAATAGTGTACAAGTTATGAGGGAGAATTCCGGAGACACTTGCAGGCCTCACGTTTCTTTCAGTCCTGAACTTATCATATAATCAACTGCTTGCAAGGATCCCAGAAGGCTGTCAATTTCAAACATTTTCAAATGATTCCTTTCTAGGAAATGCAGGATTATGTGGGTTTCCTTTGAGCAATACTTGCTATGATGCCTCACCGCCACCGGTACCATCAACAAAGCCAACGCCAACATTTGATGAGGAAGAGATTAACTGGGTATACATAACTGCTACGTTGGGATATACCGTGGGGTTCGGAGTTATTGTTGGGCCACTTTTGCATTGTAAAAGATGGAGACAATGCTACTACAAACATGTCAATCGAGCTATTTTGAGGATTCTCCATCCCCAAGAGCAGCGAGCTATTTTGACAATGCGTGTGGTTATTATGATGTTGATGTTGAAATTGCTTCTACTGATGAGGAAGATGATATTTCGGTGGTGGCCAAAAATGCCGATGCAGTAGAATTGCAACTACCTCTGGTCATCACTGATACTTGGCCTAAGATTGGTACCCCGGTCAAGGCAACTAAGAGGGGTGAAGTTAACACGTCACCTCCTCAGGATGCTAATACCATGTCTCCTCTTCCTCAAGAGGATAAATTAGAAGGAAAAGCTCAATTGAACGCTTGGACAAATGGGAAGCATTTACTTAACAATGAGGTGAAAATTGGTAAGCTAAGCAAATACCTTAAGAGGTCTCCAGTTGAATATGTGAATAATCATGTCATGATTCCTCTTAAGATTTCTGAAAATGGCGCATTGAAATGGAAAAACGCAATTGTGGGATACTTTGTAGATAAAAGCTTATCCTATTTTCAAGTTAGATCTTGGGCTCAACGGGTATGGAAAATTGATGTTGAGGATGTGGTCACCTTAGACAATGGGTTTTTTGTGTTCAAACTTAGGGACGAGGACACGTTGATCTCCATTCTTGAGAATGGTCCTTACTTTGTGGGGGCAAACATATTGTGATTAAACAATGGCAACCCGGGATGCAACTCACTAAAAGCGTCTTCTCTACTGTTCCAGTTTGGGTTAAATTCTACAATGTTCCCCTTGAATTATGGACAGAGGATGGATTGAGTAGTATTGCTAGTGTCATTGGCAACCCTCTTTACCTTGACGACTTCACACAAAATCATAGTAGGTTGACGTTTGCAAGAGTATGTGTTGAGGTGGAAGCGGCGAAGGAGATTCCCAAGTCCTTCGTAGTGAATTTGGGTTACGGAGAGCCATATGAAATTAGAGTAGAGGTTCCTTGGAAACCTCAATCTTGCAATGTTTGCAAGATCTTTGGCCATTCTTCCAACACCTGCACTATTAAGCCCAAAGTTCCACCTCCTCCAGTGTGGAAAGCCAAGGAGAGTGTAGGTCAAGTTGTCGCAGTTGTTCAAGAGCAAAATACCAAGGAAAGAGTAGGACAAGGTGTCCCTGTTGGTCATGAGCAAAACGCAAAAGAGAGAGAAGTTAGAGGTGATTGGATAGATGTGGTGAAGAGGAATACTCAAACTCCGGGCTTGTCATTGATCAACTCCTCGTCTGGCCGTGTTTGTTCTACTACTAACGCGTTTGATGTTCTTGAGAAATGTGAAGATTCGGGAGCCTCCTCTATTGTGGAGGTGTCAAAGATAGATCTTACGAAGGATGTATCGGGTGATACTACCCCGATCCTCCATAGTCAAGCTAGTACTCAACAAGAGCCTCCCCACGTGGCTCTCCGTCGGTCTACAAGGTTTCGAGAGCCTCCACGGATTCCCTTGGAAGGCGATTTCATTGGACCATATAGTTCGAACCAGGTGGTGGGTGAACCCTCAACTCCATCATCCACTAGAGATCAAAACAAAAAGAAGCTTCAGGAAAAAATCAAGATGTTGAAGGCTTCAAGAGTTTAGTTCTTGAAGCTAGCTTGGCCTTCTTTTGTTTTGGCGTTACTTCTTTGAAGTGTGTTTTGAGCCTTGTTGACTATTTATTTTGCTGTAGTTTAGTTTTAGATTTTCTCCTTTCCTTTTACCTTCTTTTCCCCTGGGGTATGCCCCTTGTAGGCTGTATATTCGGTTATCCTTTTTTTCTATTTCAAGCTTATTTACCCAAAAAAAAGAGCAGCGAGCAAGACATCAAAGAAGAAGAGACAACAGAAATGTGATTCGGAGACGCCAGCACCACTGAAAGGCAAGTGTTTGAAGAAGAGTGTTTTTGCGTATTTTACTAGGCTCACTTGTTGCAATAAAATAAATCTGGTAAGGGCATTCCCCAGACCTGAAATGTGCAAGCACAAAAAAAGTTGTAAAATCGTGTTTTTGCGTATTCGTTCTTTCCAAGTTTCTGCATCGTTTGTCGTATCATATGGAGAACAATGAGATATTAGAGCCTATTATTACTACAATAAGATTAATCGTGTTGATCAGGAGCATTATCAAAGTAAGAGTCATTAGTAGTGTTACTGTAGACATATGCATGCATCAATTGTATTATGTGTTATAGAAAGAAAAACATGACATGCCAATCTATATGCATGTTCTCAATGAGTGATATAAGTAATACTAAAGAAAATGGATGGAAATCAGATTTTCCATCAAAATATCTCATTCATCGAGGAAAGCACATCTAGCGATTCTATACGACCAATAAGGGATCGCAAGATTAGCACACCTAGAGATTCCCTGCTCGTTTCCTAGATTGGAATAACATTCTTAATTTGCTAACTGATGTGCGTTGCCATTGAATTAAAGAGACAATATGTGATTGGAATCTATAGTCTTTTCTAAACATGGAGGGAAGGAAGATGATTTTTCACTTCTCAATTATCCTTTGTAATAACGGCGGGACACCAAAAAATTGAGGATTAAGCAAAGTGCGCTTTCAAGAGAAAAAAATACCTCACTTTTCCAAATGCAGTCACCGGCTTGATGTTCTCTGTCTAATCCGCCACCAGCACACGAGCGCACGTGAGAGCGAGAGAGAAGTCGGCTGAAGCAGATCGGTATCGGTGCACGCTTTAACTGATTTTAAGTTGGAGGCGAGTTTAACACTTGACGAACAGCGTTATCAGCCCTTCTCAGTGTTATCATTGATGTAATATCCCAACTAGTTTGTGAAAAATGAATAATCAATGCGAGAGTATCATTTCTTGTTGAAGCCTAGAGGTGAAACAATTGATTTTGTTGTGAAAAATGCAGCTTGACATGAAACTGTTTTTTCCTCTTGTGGTTATGATTTTGCACTTGCAGGACATTTCTAATTTACTTGAGAAGTCAAAACTGTACATAACTGTACATAATTTTTTCCTCTTGTTGTTGTGTTTAATGGCTTTGAAGACTACTTCCCTAAACTATTAACGTTTTTTCACTTTGCTCTCGTCTTTTATTTTTCCCCACACGCCACCGATTGATACGCATAATTCCTTTTTATCCAAATTTCTTGTTCCCTCATTCTTCAATACAACTGGAAAAAAATTTCAAATGGAGAATTAGAACTCAAAACATGTCATCAATTGCTTTTGATACCCGTTCATTACGATCAATTACACTATGGTTTGAGTAAGATTTAAATACAATAATAATGAAGGGAATAGTTACATTTTATAAGCCAAATCATCCTGATCCCTTTCCATTTTACCTGAATCTCTCTCAATATTTTTGAGAAAAGGGTGAGTTTAATTTTCTTCCCCTGTGGTTTCACCCGAGCTCTGGGTGTTGCGGTAGCATTTCTGGGTTGACGCTTTTTTCTTCATCAATTTGATATTCTTGAGACTCCAATTCCATGGTAGATTTGTTTGGTAAAACTTTGGCCATTGAGATGTTGATTTCTATTGGCATTCTCAGTATGAGTGTTTTCTGTTTCTTTGGATAAACATTGGTTCCCTGTATCTCTCAATACATAATTTTGTGGAAAATTTCTCTACTTCAAAACATGGTCAACCAACCTAATGGGATCCTTATTACAAAGCAAGCCATTTCTGCATATAGTTCAATGCCTATTCAAGCGGAAATTCAAGCTTTTTATGAAGCAATCAAGTGGGCTTTAAATCATAATTATTAAGATTCATAAGGATAAAAGGAAACTTTGCTATTTTATCTCTATCCTTTGGGCTATATGGAAGAATAGGAGCCGTGCAGTTTTTACAGACTTGCAATTCAGCGTGGATGCTACCATTGGCATGGCTAAGGACTCTTCTCAATGGTTTCTTCGTGCTTCTAATTGGCTTTCCAAATCCAAATCTGTGACATCTTCACCTGTTTCTCAAAATGCCCCTTCATTTGTTATTAAGCATGGTCCTACTTTTGATTCTACTCAGCGTGCTTGCCATCTCCATGTAGATGGCACTTGGAAATAAGATAAAGATTGGAGTGGTTTGGGGTTTACGGCCAGCCAACCTAATGGGATCCTTATTACAAATCAAGCCATTTCTGCATATAGTTCAACGCCTATTCAAGCGGAAATTCAAGCTTTTTATGAAGCAATCAAGTGGGCTTTAAATCATAATTATACTTTGTAGTTTATCGCTTTTTTGATTGTTTAAATGCCATTATGCAGATAGCAGGGAGAGCTGAGTGTCATTTTCATGACACTATTTTGCTGCGCAACCTGGCAGTGGAAGTTTCGAAACTACCTTTTTGCAGGATCTCAAAGGTTGCTCGCCAACATGTCCAACGAGCTCACTTGCTTGCCAAGCATTTATTGGCTACCTTTGCTCCTCACCCGGACACCAGTGATGGAAGTTTATTTCAGCCTATTGTCTAATGTTGCTTAGCTTTGTTGTTTCTTTGGGTTGTTATGGAACTTATTGTTACCTTTGTTTATTTAATGAAGCTTCTATCTTATATTTTACAACATGATTATCCTCCAAATTTAAAGCCATTAAGAAGCATGTTTTGTACGGAAAATGTTAAGCTAAATGCACTTGAGATGCAAATATTGTAGTGGGCGAATATTATATGGACCGGAACTTGGGCCAACTAACTTGAGTTGAATGTTGATAATCAAATTACCAGTCATCATAGCCGATGGGCCGAACGATAGTGGCCGAGGCTTATCTCATTCCATATGGACACTTGGCTTGGGAAGATTAGATGGGCCAAGCGTACCTTGGCCGAAGACCAAGGAACAACGAGATCAAGTATCAGGACCTGTTGGCCGAACGGTCATAGGCCGAGGGAACTGGCCTAGACCGTTCTATTTGGACCCAGGATGTATTAATAGGATCTCTGGGTTTGGTGTTTCAGCTCGGATCTAAGGGCACGACCCATGAACCAACCCGGGGAGGCCGCTAGATGTTTACTCAAGCACATGAGAGATGCTACGTGGTGTATGAGTAGGTGCTTCTACAATCTTAGAGAAGGCCAGCGTGGTAGAGCATCATTGGCCGTGTCACTTGACCAAGGCGGTTACTCTTGACGTCATGGGCTCATGCCAAGCACGAGAAATTTCGAGAGCAAGTACATTCATGCCTATAAATGCCAAGGGATAAACCCTATAAAGGGACACAATCTTTTATTAGAAACTCTGTCAAGTTGCTGTCTCTTTGCACTCACTAACTTGATCGTCGGAGTGCCCTTCGGCAAGTGTGGCTAGAGTGGCGCTAACTACTTATTGAGTTGCATGCAGAGCCGGCTTTGGACTAAAGCCCGTAAAGCCACCGCTTTAGGCCCCCAAATTTGGACTATTTTTTGGGGCCTTCAATTTTATATGTTTGTGTAGTAGTTATGCTTTCAAGTGACTTATTTATGATTTTTTTTTTGTTTTCCTAAGTAGTTTTAAGTTTTAACTACGATATATTAAGAGTTGAGGGCCCAATTTGAAAAAAATTGCTTTAGGCCCCCTAAATCTCAGAGCCGGCCCTGGTTGCATGCCACCGCAACTCACAACCCCAACCCCCCCCCCCCCCCCCCCCCCCCCCCCGCGATACATTTCAATCCAATTCCAAACATTTTGCACGACAACCCTTCTTTCCACATCTTGAACCACTCGGTAGAGTATCTAGACTTGGCTAAAGTAAAACGACCTCCTAAACTCAAATGAAAAAGAAAAAATACAGACTCCAATGGTTTGTCAGTATCCCAAGAGTTTCTCTTATGGGAAAAAACATCACTGACTTCCAATAGCTAGCAAAAATTTCTCAATCAACAAAAAATGAAACTACCATTGTGTGGGGCCTCCGTCGTTTCAGCTCACCAAGGAGGACCAGATTGAGCCTAGCTACATGCCAAACTTCCAGATCACTATTATCACGCATAGTGGACTGAAAGAAGTTGAAGCAGTCATAGGGACCATGGGCCGACTAGTAGTCCCTGGTATGTCGTTATTGTACCAAAAATATAATTTATAAAACAGGGAAATAAATATTATCCCAAAGAATAGTGGTTAAGTCCGAGATTGTCCACAGAGAGTAAAATGCTAAGTTGCGGTACTTTCAATTAATTTCTAATTTAATTATGAGAACAAGAGAAATTTGGTTTGGATTTGATTAAACTAAAATTAACTAGAAAACGATTTAAAGTTTAAAAACAATTGAGAGAAAGGACTAGGGTTTCTGATTCAACCTCCCCTCATAATATAATTGCGGCAAAATCTAGGGTTTTATTCAACATATAACCAGATCACCGTTAGGGTAGCAATTCCTAGCGATAATCCCCAAAAGTATAATCAAGACTCGTACTCCGTATAGACCATCTCAACACGGCACGGATCGTCTCACCGGACTTAACGGACAGCACGACCCGTCTCACGTCGTACAATCTATCTCAGAAACTATCCCGAAACATTAAAAACAGTTACACAACGGTGTTTGATTTCATGAGTACAAACACGATATGAAAATAAAACAATTAAAACTTTCATAAAAATAATGAAACATCCATTGTTGCACAATTAATGTTGAATGTAAGACCCTAAAAATCTATACAACCATATTATTTGGAGAGATATCCTCGTTACCCTAGCCGGAGAATTTAGCCACTCATGGAGTTAAACTCCAATTTCCAGCCACAGCCGTGTGCGACTCTTCTGTTATTCGTGACTCTAATGCACAGCTTCCAAGATGTCCAAACCCTATCGCTTGCCTCCCTTTTATAATGCTCACGTCCAAGACATACAAGGGCCGGACAATTTCTTCTCTTCCAAGATTGTAATGAGTGGGCCCCTTCAATGCAAAACCTCCTTTCCAAATATATGTCGTGAGTTCCTATTAAGGAATTGTCGAATTATTTCTGTTAGATATTACCAATCAAAACCAAGTCCTATTGGACCCAATTTCCTCGTTCCAAATTAGTAGCCAAAGGCCACCTAGTTGCAATCCCAAAGGAATCTGGTTGCTTGGACCATATACGTGTAAAAGATCTTCCAAATTGAATTTAGCCAATTGACGTAATAATTCCCAATCTAACTCGTGTGTCATTTAATTGCGCCGTAAGCCCCGAAACGAGAAAACCGAGTATCAAACTCCGAATAGCATACTAAAAGGGCATAACAACGATAAATTAGGGGCCGCCAATGGGCACATTTACGCCCCTATCAATCCCCAAATTGAAATAGTCATTGCGCCTACCATTCGTATACTAGTTGTCCAAATTAAGTACTGGCCTGAGAGAAACTAATCACACATCGAAGGAAATACCATGGAACCTTCAGACAACTAGTTTCCAACACAACTAAAATTTTAGTAGTAACTTTTTCCAGTCGAAGTTTATAAGAAAATACATTTATTAGTGCATTGAAATTTCATTGGCTTTGTGACAATACATTTTCCGGTGGAAAGTGTATAGATATTTGTGAAAGCTAATTGATTTTTTATAAATGCATTGAAATTCCAACTTTTTTTTTATTGGCTTTTTGTATGCATTATCCACCCCTGCCTAGTGGGCTGTGGTTATCATGACCGTTTTTATTATTAGATTTGGTCCACAACTTAGGTTGACACAATTATTGTCAATATAGGAGGGTCAGCTTTAGTTGCGTTTACGTAATACATACTAGCACAATTGGGAACAGGTGTGGGGAGCGAGGGAACATAGAAGAATCTAAAGTTAGGAGTGTGCACATATATTACACACTCCTAACTTGTGTGAGTATTAGTTTGTAATTAGTCCTAGTAGTTGAAAACTGATTTGTAAAGCCCACTAATGTGGAATACCGGTATGCTTGTGTGGTGATTTGTAAAGCCCAGTAATGTGGAATGGTACCTGCATGAGCCAAGTCCACAACCAAACAGTAAAGTTGAAGAACGAGGACCAATCAATTGGGATGGGGGAGTGTATTAAAGCCACCTTCCCCATTTTGGCACTTCATTACCATTTTCAACCCAAGTCGAAAAAATGAGAACAGAATTCATTACCTGGTTTATCTTAGTCACCACACTCACAGTCTTCTGCTCCATCACCATTCCAGTACACAGCCAATGTCTGGAGGATCAAAAATCTTTATTGCTTCAATTGAAGAACAGCCTCCAGTTTGATCCAAATCACTCTGTCAAGTTGGTGGATTGGACTCAAAGCCACGATTGCTGTCAATGGAATGGCGTGACGTGTGACCATTCCGGCCATGTTATAGGTCTCGACCGGAACTCGGAATCAATCTCCGGAGGTTTAAACCACTCAAGTAGTCTTTTCCGTCTCAAGTTTCTAGAGAAGCTGAACTTGGCTAACAACAGCTTCAACTCCATACAAATTCCATCCAGTTTTGGAGTACTCACCAATCTGAAATATTTGAATTTGTCACACTGATTTTGTTGGGCAGATTCCAATGGAATTCTCGCTTGACGAGGTTGGTGAAGCTTGATCTGTCTAATCACTCCGACGAATTTTCGGGGAAACGTGAACTCCAAATAGAGAAGTCAAATTTGTTTACACTTTTTTGTAACCTAAGTGGGATTAAAGAGCTTTATCTGGACGGGATCAATATATCAGCAAATGGGTATGAATGGGGTCATGCCATTTCGTTTGCACTGCCTAACCTCCGAGTTTTGAGCTTGAGAGATTGTTTACTTTCAGGCCCTATTGATTCTTCCCTTCAAAATCTTCAGTTTCTGTCTGAGCTCTATCTCCATTCGAACAATCTCTCTGTTCCAGTTCCGGATTTCTTAGCGAATTTCGCGAATTTGACGGTGTTGACTCTCAGCTCTTGCAACCTGTATGGAACATTTCCAAAAGTCATATTTGAGAAGGTACAAACACTGGAGACTCTGCATTTGTTTGCCAATTTACTACTCAATGGTTCTTTCCCTAATTTTCCACAAAATATGTCCCTTCGCGAACTGGCGCTTAGCGACACCCGTTTTTCAGGGAATTTACCCGAATCCATTGGGAATTTGATGGAGCTGAGAACGATAGCGATTAGTGGGTGTCTGTTCAGCGGACAGATTCCAAATTCATTGGCAAACCTTAGTCAGTTTGTTATTGTGGATCTTTCAGACAACAATTTTAGCGGTCCGATACCTTCGTTTCAGGGATGGAAGAAACTCACTGACATCTCTCTCTCTCTGGTAATGCATTAACAGGCGTGGTTCTTTCAACTCACTTTGAAGGCCTTTTGGATCTTTCATATATAGATTTATCATACAACTCCCTCAATGGGAGTATTCCTCTTTCTCTATTTTCCCTTCCATCTCTATAGGAAATTTCGCTTTCCGACAACAAATTTAGTGGTCAAATGACTGGGTTTTCAAATGAATCCCTGTCTCCACTCGACACGCTGGATTTGAGTAGTAACAAACTGCAAGGGCCTATTCCCTCGTACTTCTTTGATTTTCAAAGTCTCGCTAGTCTCTCACTTTCTTTCAACAACTTCAGTGGCACCATACAACTAGAAAGTTTCCAAAGACTCCAAAATATTTTTTCGCTTGACCTTTCATACAACAGCTTGATAGTTAATGCAAGTGTCACTGACTCCAGCTTATCATCCTTTCCTCAACTCAACGAGTTAGGATTGGCTTCTTGCAAGTTGCAAAAGTTCCCTCCTCTAATGAACCAATCATCATTGTATGATTTGGACCTTTCCAACAACCAAATTTCTGGGTTAACACCTAATTGGATTTGGAATATTAGTGGAGGATTTCCATATGCTCTGAATCTTTCTTGTAATCTCCTGGTGGGTTTTCAACCGGAATTCAGTCTTCCTCGTTTCGATATTCTTGACCTTCATTCCAATCAGCTCCAAGGTGAAATCCCAATGCCACCAGAAATAGCAATGTATGTGGACTACTCAAGAAATAATTTCAGTTCTTCTATCCCTGCTGAAATTGGCAAGAGCATTGCCTCTGCTTTTTTCTTCTCTCTTTCAGATAACATGCTTTCTGGACCTATCCCTCCAGCAATATGCAATGGGAGCGGACTTGAGGTTCTTGATTTGTCCAACAATGGATTTAGTGGCACTATACCCCCATGCCTGATAGATTCAGGTAGTAAGACTCTTGGCGTACTGAATTTGCATAACAACAGTCTTGCTGGTAACATAACGGGGACATTCCCAGAAGGTTGCGCTTTGAGGACCCTTGATTTGAGTGGAAATTGCTTGGTAGGGCAGGTTCCGAAGTCCCTGGCCAATTGTGCAGATGTGGAGGTTTTAAATCTCGGTACCAACAACATAAATGGTAACTTCCCGTGCTTCTTGACAAACTTATCCAATTTGCGTGTCTTAGTTCTGCGATCCAACAAATTCCATGGAAACATTCTTTGCCGAGAGATCGAGAATAATATATGGCCAAAGCTTCAAATCATTGACCTAGCTTTGAACAACTTTGGCGGTATTTTGCCGCCACAATTCTTTTTACAGAGGAAGGCAATGATGGATGGGGGTAATGCAAAATCGGATCTGAATATCTTGCGTTTTCCGACATATGCTAAACTTTACTATCAGGATTCAGTGACAGTAATCAACAAAGGGTTAGAGATGAAGCTTGTGAAGATATTAGCTATATTTACAACCATTGATTTCTCCAACAACAATTTCAAAGGGGAAATACCATATGCAGTTGGGGATCTGAAATCACTTCATGCTCTCAATCTATCCAACAATGCCCTCACAGGTTCAATCCCATCATTACTTGGAAACTTGACACAGCTTGAATCACTAGACCTCTCGTGGAACAAGCTCGGTGGAAGCATGCCGGTGACACTTGCAAGTCTTACATTTCTTTCATTCCTGAACTTATCATACAATCAACTCGTTGGAATGATTCCAATAGGCCCCCAGCTTCAAACATTTCCAGAAACTTCGTTCAAAGGAAACAAAGGATTATGCGGAGCTCCTTTGATCACTCGTTGTGGGGAAGTAGAACCAACAAGGCCAATATTTGATACTAGCGGAGAGGATGAGATTAATTGGGTCTACATAACTACTATGTTGGGATATACTATGGGGTTTGGAGTAATTATCGAGCCACTTTTGTATTCGAAAAGATGGAGACAATGCTACTACAAACCTGTCGATAGAGTTATTGTGAGGATTCTCCACGACCGAGAGCAGCGGGCAAGACATCAAAGAGCAAGAGACAACAGAAACCAGCTTTGGAGACGTGGGCACCACTGAAGGATAAGCGTTCAAAGCCCAGCCAGCTTGTGTTTTTTTTACTTGGCTCAACTCGCTTCAATAAAGTATATTCAGGTAAGGGCGTTTGTCAAATGTGCAGGGCAAGATTGTTGTTACTCTGAATTGAAATGTGCAAGCATAGTTGTAAAATTGGCATATGAATCCTATATCATCATCCAAGTTTTTTAATAGTGTGTTGTATTGTATAGTATCTTTAATCTCTGCTACTATAAAAGCGACAATTTCATGTTTGTCATGCTCATGTTAAAAGACATTTATACCCTCTGGTTATCATAATATTACCCAGTTACCGCAAATCAACATGAACCACTTAAGTAGAAACCTTCATCCACTCAAAGTTGAGACTCGCAAAAATAAAGCTCAGACTATTACAAGAACTTTTTCTGTATATCCATATTGAGCCCACATAATTAAATTAGATGGTTGCTCTACGGAATCGAATAATGAAAAGAACCAAAATCTAATTTTAAAAGAAGACAGAGAATACTAAATATTTGTCTAAAGACTATTTGTCTGATATTATGGAAGTGTACATTAGAATAAAGGTGCTACATGACGATTATATAAAAGTATTAAGTATGAAAAAAATTAGTAAGAATGGAGTAAAATTTAAAAAAAAAAAAAAAAAACTTGAAAGGGCCACCGACGACATGATTGAAGAGTTGACCTTTTAATCAATAAAAATAAAAAATATATATTTCAACAAAATCGAACTTGCAATAACTTTGTTAAAGTTGAAAACACCGTATATCATAATCGGTATCGGGTGTTAGAGGTGTGAAAATTAGTGTTAATGAAAAAAATTGAAACATTTGTCAAGTATAGGATTGGCTTCTTGCAAGTTGCAAAAGTTCCCTCCTCTAATGAACCAATCGCAGTTGTCTAACTTAGACCTTTCCAAACAACCAAATTTCTAGGGTAATACCTAATTGGATTTGGAATATTTTTCCCGATTATCTAAATCTTTCTTTAATCTCCTAGTGGGTTTTGAACAACCGAATTTCCAACAACAAAATTTCAGTCTTCCTTGTTTCAATGTCCTTGACCTGCATTCCAATCAGCTCCAAGGCGAAATGCCAATACCACCAGAATCAATAGACTATGTGGTGGACTACTCAAGGAATAATTTCAGCTCATCGTTCCCTGCTGAAATTGGCAAGAGCATTGCCTCTGCTTCTTTCTTCTCTCTTTCAGATAACATGCTTTCTGGACCCATCCCTCCATAAATATGCAATTGGAGCAACATTGAGGTTCTTGATTTGTCCAACAATGGATTCAATGGCACTCTACCGCAATGTCTAATAGATTCAGGTACTGCGACCCTTGGCGTATTGGATTTGCAGAACAATCTTGCAGAACAAAATTTTGATCTTCATCTGACCATGTCCCAAGATAGAAGATTCTTAAGTGATACATATATGTTCAATTGTCGTATTTCACATTCATAATTTTTCAGTGAGTATGAGTTTTCATGAACTTGTGATCTGGTCCTAAGGAAAGTCTTGGCCAATACCAAAGTATCCATTGATGGTAAGCTTGGACCGAACTGGGAAGGCCCGTACAAGATTGTGGGGATTGCTGGCATTGGAGCTTATCTTTTAGCCGACCTGGATGGAGACCCAGTACCACGGCCATGGAATGTCCAGAACTTGAGGAAGTTCTACCAATGATTCGTTTATGTAATTACGAATACGATCACATCCTTTTTTTAGTTGGGATTACGAGTACAATCACCAGCAGGAGTTAGTTAAATCCTTTGTCATTATTTCAAGCTTGAATAGAATTTTGTTTGTTTTTCTACCATAATGTTGTTTAAATATGAACCCAAATTGCTTCCAAATCTGGATTCCTATTGGGGAGCAGAGAATGTGTAGGTTTGCAACGAATATTGCAACAAGAAACCTCTAAGTATGAAGAAACTTAGGTATGCAACGAATATTGCAACGAATATTGCAACAAGAAACCTCTAAGTATGAAGAAACTTAGGTATGCAACGAATATTGCAACAAGAAACCTCTAAGTATGAAGAAACTTAGGTTTGAAACCAACATTGCAACAAGAAATCTCTAAGTATGAAGAAACTTAGGTTTTCAAAAACGAATATTGCAAATCGCAGCGAATATTGCAATGACAACATTCTAAGTACGAAGAAACTTAGATTTGTAAAGACAAATTTCTAAGTACGACGAAACTTAGATTTGTAAGTATGAACACACTTAGAAGAAACATGCAAGGATAATAAAACAAGTACGAAATTACTTAAACAGTACCAGCAGCAGAGGTATTAAAAGTACTAATAGGCCACATACGGCCGAGCAAAGACCATGCAGGGTCAGAGGTAGAATTCAGATAATAAAGAGACAAATTTAAGAGCAGGCATCAAGCCTCTTCGCTGAGCCCTGAGGCATCAGCGGCAGGAGTTGGATCAGGGTTATTGCCACCACCTTCTGGGACGAAGAGGTCGGCCAGGGTATCATCAATCTGAGCCTGCTCAGATGGAAGCACGGTCTGGTTCTCAGGACCAAGTTGAGCCTAGGCATCTAAGTAAGCCTGAGCGGCAGCCACCTTACTCGGCAGCTCCATATCAACCCAATGAGGAGAAGATTCATCAATACCGAGCTTCTCGAGGCAACGCCGCCAAGCCGCCCCCCAGATGGCATCCTGAACAGTTGGCATTTGCGCCTTGTAATTTTCTGTAACTTCCAGGACAGCTCGGTCGTACTCTGCCTCCGCCTTGGCCTCTGCTGCAGTTAGCTGATCACTCAGACCGTGCTCGACCTCCTCCGACCTCTTCCTCAGATCAGCGATCTCTCCCTTCAGCAGCTCCACCTCAGCTCGGGCTTCTTTCAGAGACTGGGAATACTGAGCGTTCTCTTTCTCGGCCCTTTGCGCCCTCTTCTGATCCTTCTTCAGCTCCTTCTCAGTCTCCTTGGATCTCTCAAAACCAGAGGCAGCTTTCTGCATGATCTGCAGGTTATAGGGATGCGGATCAGGACGGCAAGAATGGAGACCAATTTCAATAGACAAAGTTAAAAGACAAAACTACATACCTTGACGCTCGATTGGAAGATCGATTTCATGAGCACTTCATAGGAGTTGTTCTTTTCCCGCTCCATGTCATTAGGGAGGAGGGCAGCCCTGGAGACACCATAGGCCACCTCTGTGGAAGAGATCTTGTCTAGGACAGAGAGAGGAGTACCATCTGGGCGAGCCAGAGCAGGAGCCCAAAGCTGAGCTAGAGGTGGGGATTCGAGCGGCTGCTGCCTGGAGCTCTGCTCACCAGTTCTCCTCCTTTATGGGGAGGGTTGAGCATCCTGGGGACTCTCAGCTGGCCTCTTGTCCCTTTGTCGATCAGTAAGGGAGGTCTCTACTGACGTAGGAGGCGGAATGGCAATGCGAGCATCCGGTGGAGCACGGGAGGCTCCGCCGAGGTTTAGTGTGTCCAGGAGGTTGATTGGCCGGCGTGGCATCTCTTCTCGGTCTGGCGAAGGGGAATAACCAGGCGAGTTGTCTAGATCTGCTAGCCTGGAGGATCGCTCGGCAATATCACGGACAAGAGCACGATAATCAACCCCACCTGCTCCCTCTTCGTCGCCTTCTTCTTCTTCTATCACTCTCCCAGACGTGCTTGGCTCTTGGTCAGCTCGAACGAGAATCGGGATGGCAGTTGGAATCTCTGCGATATGAGCGAACGTCACTTGCTGCTGAAGGTCCCCTGGGGTTTGAGAGCGCGCAGATCCCATTCTAGCTTGGCCCCTGCGAGCACGAGTCCTTTCGCGATCGGATGGTCAGCCTGTAGCGATCAATGGAACAGTTGGCGGCCAAGGGTGTCTTGTTCTAGGCTTTCTAACTCTTCTAATGTTGCCCCAGTAAGATGGGGTGTAACCCAGTAGCCGGTGAGCTGCACGGCCAAGACCAACAGAAGTTGGGGGAAAACCGTCGAAATAAAGGGCTCTTGCGATGTCCTCTCGGTGGAGGTTGCCGTGGATCAAACGACCGCCGTGATTAAGGTTATCCGCTGCAAAGTGACGTGATGAAAAAATGATCAGCTACAGTTTCTAGAACGACGAGTAAACCAGCTAGGGAAAAAAGATACTAACGTAGTCCGCCTGTTGCAGTGGGGCAGGCAAAGCCAATGGTCCTCCCCTCGGCATCTCTAGGCTCCCAATTGCCAGAGACTACAAGATAGTCGTCTGCCTCTCCCTTTGAGGAATTTGGTAGATCGGTGATGAGCTTCTGATTGGGATCCTTGGCTTTGAAGTAATAGTTCTTCTCAGCCGTGGGGACTACACTATAGAGATAGTGCAGGTCCCACCAGTTGAGATGGAGGCCGAGCAACCTATTAAGCGCAACTGTGCCCATGACTACCCTAACAAAGTTGGGGCAGAGTTGCATAGGGTTTAGTTGACATCTACTACAGACCTCCCTGAAAAAGGGGTGTAAGGGGAACCTAAGGCCCCCGTCAATGATAAAGATTAAAGGAATGTGAATCGTATTCTCGTCCTGACCCTCTTCTTCGAGGTCCTCAGATCTGTTCAGCCGGAATTGCACGTCGGCGGGGATTTCGTAATTCCTACGGAATTCTGCTACTTTCTCAAGGGTATTAAGGAGAGCCCTATGCCTTCCCATTTTTTTTTACTAAGTTAGGGTTTCACTGTTGAAACCCAGGAAATGAGTGTATGAACAAACGATGGGGACAGCAAAGAGGACAAACACGAAATAGAAATGGAAGTCCGGAAAGGTCACTTACGTGAAAAAGATGGACCTAATGTGGTGTTCTCCGACGAGAGCGGAGGATGTTTTTCCGACAAAAAACTGGAAAAAGAGTGGGGTTGCAGGGAGCTTGGAGTGGCAACAATGGCGAACAAAGTTCTCTTCTCTCTCTTCTTTGCTTCTGACGAGTATGAAGTGAAGGGGAAAGGAAGAGGTTTTTGGGTTTAGAAGGTTTTAGGAGGGAAAAGTAATAATTATCCCGCCCGAAACCCCATAAAAATGGAACGTGACGTATAAAAAATGTCAGCGGAATCGTCCTTTGGGCTTATCCGAGCCACCAACGGGTCATTTCGCATTTAATGCAATGACAGCATTGCCACCCACGTGGAGGGGAAGCGTGCAGGAGATGCATCAAGAACCGTTGAAGCTCTGCGCACCGCTGACGAATGACAGCAATGGCAGAGCTGGGGAGCAATTGGAGTGGGTAAAGTATGATTACCCTAGTAGTAGGCATGGCACGTGCCCCAGTCGATCACCACGAGAGGGTGGATAGCTCGGCTGGGCATAGGGAGTCTTTGAGCCCTGTGGTGAGCTAGTTTGGCCATAAATAAAGCCAGAATAATAAAGATAAATTAACATACCAGGATGTGCCAGCTCGATATAGGTCACAAGGGGGTGCCCCTAGTACGGCCGAGCTGGGAGAGCTACGGATAAAGCTTAAGTAGCATTCTGGAATACATAATGCAGCTCGGCGTAAAGAGCTGAGTCATGTACGAGTTATTCTGAGCTACGTGGAAGCGCGGCACCACCACGAATAAAGCGGTGAGACATTCCAGAATATTCTACAGTGGCTCCTTATGAGATAAAGAGCAATCCCGTAGAGAAAGGGATTGATATGGGAAGTCCTAACGTGATTAGGAGTGTACCCCATATAGGAAAGAATCCTATATGGAAAGAAAGACCTTTGCTAGACGAGATCTAGCAGGATATGGGAACTCGTCCGTGATAGGAAAGTCCTATTAGGAGATGGATTCCTGAAGCTAATAGGAAACTAGGGCACGGGATGCCTAAATCGACAAAGCAATCTGCACCTATAAATACAACAACATACCCATGAAGAAAGGTACGTTGTGAAACCCTGTTCATATGCACTGTGATTTAAACACTCCAAGTACGTGATACTAACTTAGGCATCGGAGGGCCTTTGTCAACGAGAGGCAAAGGTGCTCTAACCCTTCTTCTGTCTTGTAGATTTAGGGTTGAATCAAGGAAGCACGTGATCCAGGGCTACGTGGAAATTGCCTCGTACATCCACCACTACCAGAAGCCGCCGGATCACCACTACCACTGTCGCCCTCTCTCTCCCTCTCTACTTCTTCATTTCCAACTGTCTCTGTGGCCACAGATGACGGTGTAGCCCCTATTGAACCCATGTCAACCATTGAATTCCCCCCTTGAGCGCTTGAACTCGATGGTGGTGGCACCGCTGTGCTATCCTCACCCTTCTCCACCGTCGGCGAACCCACGGGGGGCTGTGACTCACCGGATTTCTCCATGAAAACCAAACAATGCCTCAAAATCAAACCTTAATCGATTGTAATTGGACCGAGATTGTACGAACAAACCCTAGGAATTGGGGGTTTTTGATTTTGCAAGAAATTCGAGTGAGAAACGGGTAGGTTTAGATCGGAATCGCTAGACAGGTATGTCGGATTGCTCTCGGATGATTTTGGAACGTTATGAGGGTTAATCGGACGTTGAACGGAATTAAAACCGAAGTTGGGGTTCTGAACCGTCGTCCCTGTTCAGGGGTTCAAGCGCTTAAGATGGACCTTTTGAGCGCTGGTGGGTCAACGTTGGAGGTTGAGCGCTCAAAGTTCTGGAATTGAGCGCTCAAGTCGAGTTGAGTGCTCAAAGGGGGAACCTTGAGCGCTCAAACCCAATCCTGGCATAACTTTTTGGCTTCTTTTGCAAGCCTTTCAGGGGCATTTTAGTCATCCCTTGTGATTTGTTAGCGTACCTTGGACTCGTTAGTCCCAACCAATCGAACGCTTGAAGATCCGAGGATCTAAATCTCAGTAGTTGGTTGTGCTAGACCGCGTTAATCAATCGAGACGTGTTGTGTATCATGATTCGCGTTAGCGTATGCGCAAAGTATTTTGACTCCGGTGTGAGAGCCACGTGCTTGTTTAAATCGTGTTGTGTATCATGATTCGCGTTAGCGTATGCGCGAAGTATTTTGACTCCGGTCTGAGAGCCACGTGCTTGTTTAAATCGTGTTGCATATCATGATTCGCGTTAGCGTATGCGCGAAGTATTTTGACTTTGGTCTGAGAGCCACGTGCTTGTTTAAATCATGTTTTAGGCCGAATGCCCATCCAAATCATTTTTCAACAATCGTCATTTCTTTAACAATCGTCTGCGTAAACCGTGTTCTAAAAATCATTTAATCATGAAATGCTTGAGAGCATTGCCCCGAAGAACTACGCTGGTCTGATCCCTGCAATGGAGTACGTAGGCAGCTCGTAGAGCACAATCGATTGATCTTTTAATGTTTTCCTTTGCAGCTTGAGATGTATCGCGGGGAATGAGTCGGGTTGTCTATGTCTTGGACATCACTCATACCAAATCAATGGCATCGAGTCCCGTCCAAGAGGGGCAACTGTAGACACCTCGATTTTGAACCCGGGACGCGCTCGAGCATTCCCGATGATGAAACGGACCAATCATGACTACCCGAAACTTGTGAGAATGGCTTGAACTTGATCAAAATCAACCAAACATCACCAAACAACCCGAATCAACCCAAAAATAACCAAACCAAGCAAAACCATCAACCTGCCACCAGTAACCTTGAGTGCTCAAGCTCTGGACCTTGAGCGCTCAAACCCAAAAATTCCACCTTGAGCGCTCAACTCTGATCCCCAGTCAGGAATCTGCAGAGTATCTCATCATGAGATATTTTGCATGGGAGCGTCTGGGGTGATCTCCTACGATCCTAATACGTACAATACACTCTAACACAACCCTAAAACTACTCCTAAACTACCACTAACCCATTTCAAATACAAACCCACTTCCTCTCTCTCCTCTCTTCCCTCCCACTCACTCTCTATAAAAACAGCCATTGCCCACTGGTTTAGGGGTTACCATTTTTCACACACCCCAGCTCTCTTATAGCCCACAAAATCGTTCATCACTTTCTCTCTCTACAAAACCATCTACATTTTACCCAAACCATCCATCAAAACCACTCCTAAGGTTTGAAATACCACCTCTGCTCATCACCTGAGTAAGAAGCAACCACTTCTCTACTGTTATATTGATCTAGCTCACCAAACACACTCATAATCGTCCACCACCAAGCCCAAAATCCAAGTTCAAGCTTTCAATCAAGCCAAAAGGTAGTTAGTGTGTGAAATACCACATTTTGGGTTCTCTGAGGGAGATCAGTAGGTCCAAGCAAGTTCTTTGTACTGGCATTGGGCTTACAAGGTCCAAGATATGTGATCAAAACCTTTTCAAAATCTGCTGCTGCAGAAGGGTTCAGTGCTCAAGCCTCAAGCTTTGAGCACTCAAGTCCCTTCATAGACAGCTACTGTTTCTGTAGTTTTTATCTCTTCCTGGTTTTTGTTCATCATCTTACGGCTAAGTAACATCCATTTTGCTTCAAAATCAATTTATTCCATCTCCAATTTTCATGCATGAACACCACTTAGCCATTTCATGATGATCGAAGGTCAAAACGTTCATAAACGTCATTTCAAAGGCAGAAACAGTAACTGTAGGGCTTATTTATCTCTTAATGTTGTGATAATGGTTTTGAGAAGCAATGAAAGTCCATTTTGAAGGTCAAAAATTAGAAAGCCATATTATGGCTTGAGCGCTCAAGGTCGGGCCTTTGAGCGCTCAAGCTGTTCTTGGTTCATTTGCATGTTGAAAGTTGTTTCGATGATGGATCATGGTTTAGTTTATTTCTGGTGTGTGTGAGTTGCCGTTCCTGCGCTTATGATCTGAATCCCTCTCTCTCCTCCATTTTCAAGTGTTTCCCTTGCTATTTTTGTGATGATCCTTTTCTTTTCGTCATTCTTTGAGAAATCAAACTCTTTGTTTTAATCTGTTTATCTGTGAAAAATGTTTACAAACGTTTAATCTTGCAAAGAATGAGGAAAAAAATTATAAAAAGGTGGAAAACTCACAGAAGCCAGAAACTGGTTTGAGCGCTCAATCCATGAGCCTTGAGCGCTCAAACCGGTTTGGAAGGTTAAGCGCTCAAGCCATCACCTTTGAGCGCTCAACCCCCATTCTGGGATCCAGATTACAAGTCTGTTTGTTAAGTCTCAGGCTCATAATTTCTTGAGTTATTGTACAGTTTCTGTTGTAATTTACTTCTGTGAGTATTTGTAGTAATTTCCTTATTATTATCATCATTACCCATGCAAATCACGTGCACGAGCATCCACCGTATTGTTGTTATGTGATTCCCATCCCCGATTCCCTATTTACGTAGATAAATTAAATTTCAAATTTTTCCAAAATCCCATAAAATGTCGAGTGGAGACCGGTTCACGGACCGGGCGAGAGGGGTGCCGTAAAACCCTTCCCTTCTCGTAACCAAACCCCTGAATCCGAGAAATCTTTGGTTCTGCCATGATCGGTAAAATCTTTCCAATGGGCAAACTAGTCACATTTTTAATCGGTTTCTCGGGTTGCGACTCTAACAATCACAATCTTTTTAAAACCGAACCGTTTTTGTGGGCCGTCCACAGGTTGTTTGCTTGTGGTTGTGCAATGTAGCATTATTGTTTGTGGTTGTGTATTGGTTTTTTTTTTTTTTTTTTTTTTGATTCATAAGAATTTTTGTGTAACACTATCAACAAACCAGACTTGAATAGTGTTTTTAATTTGATGCAATTCCTAATTTGACGCAGCGGAATTTACGAGAAACTAGTTGCGTACTAGTTCAAACGGAAATAGGTCTCGAATCCACGAGTTTCTTGAATCCACAAGAAGAAAGAGAATAACTCTGATTTATAATTGATTAAAAAGCTCCATAATAATAGAGGTTACATGCCCTTTTATAGGGAAAACTAGCAAACCCTAGCAAAACTTACCTAAAAATAAAGTATCCCGAAAATTGGGGAAACTCCCAAAATTGAAAACTAGAAAGAAAAATGTCAGAATTAATAGACTGTGGAACCCCATGCAAGCGTACTACCTCTCTAAAGAACAAACGGGCCACATGAGATGCATCGGATGTCTTTCGACACGCAATAAAATGCACCATCTTGGAAAACCTGTCTACCACCACGAACACAGAATCCATACCACGCTGGGTATGAGGCAGCCCCAACACAAAATCCATAGACAAATCTTCCCAAATATTATTAGGAATAGGTAAAGGAGTATAAAGACCAGTATTTTGAGATTGACCCTTAGATACCTGACATGTATAGCACCTCCGCACAATTGCGACCGTCTTGTCTCTTAAATTTCCAGCATCCCTCTTCAATTGCGGCCAAAAATACCTCTCCTCCAAACTTGCAACCGTCTTGTCTCTCCCCAAATGACCACTTAATCCTCCACCATGAAGGTCTCGGATTAAGCTCTCCCTCAGCGAAGACCTTGGAATACAAAGACGATTACCTCGAAACAAATACCCATCAGTAACATGAAAGTCACTAATAGGTCGATTCTGATTGCACACTTCCCAAATTTATTTGAAATCCTCATCCTCTGGATACAGCTCCTTCAAGAACTCAAAACCCACAATCGTTTGGGTTAAAGTCACCAACAATGTGGCACGACGACTCAATGCATCAGCCACTCGATTTGTCACCCCAGATTTGTGCCGAATGGTAAAAGGAAATTTCTGAATGAAAGTGGCCCACCGCACATGCATGCTATCCAACTTCTTTTGACTGTTGATGAACTTCAGCGCTTGATGGTCAGTGTACAACACAAATTCCCTCTGAATTAAATAATGCTCCCAATGTTTGAGAGCACGAACCACTGCATAAAACTCTTGGTCATAAGTGCTCCACTTCTGCCTTGCTTCACTTAACTTCTCGCTAAAGAAGGCCATAGGTCGCTTTTCTTGGGAAAGAACAGCCCCAATACCAACTCCACTAGCGTCACATTCAACCTAAAAAACCTTCTCGAAGCTAGGTAGAGCTAGAACTGGAGCAGTGCATAGCTTCTCTTTAATCACCGTGAAACTGTTGTTCGCTGCTTCTCCCCACAAGAACTTCCCTTTCTTCAAGCACTCGGTGATTGGCGCCACAATGGTGCTAAAATTTCGAATGAATCGCCTGTAGAAAGTGGCCAATCCATGGAAATTTCGCACCTCAGTAACTGTTTTGGGAATTGGCCAATCACGAATGGCGTGAACTTTGTCCTCATCCACATGTATACCGGCAGCACTCACCACATAGCCCAAGAACAATAAGCTGTTTGTCAAGAAGCTGCACTTCTTGAGTTGTATGTACAGCTTATTTTCTTGTAGCACCATCAATACTTGGCGCACGTGCCCCACGTGCTCATTCTCTGTTTTGCTGTAGATAAGTATGTCGTCGAAATAAACGACGACAAACTTTCCCGTGAAAGGTCTCCTGGTTCATCACTCGCATGAAAGTACTTGGAGCATTAGAAAGGCCGAATGGCATAACCAGCCATTCATAGAGGCCATCCTTGGTTTTGAACGCAGTCTTCCACTCATCTCCAGGCCGGATACGAATCTGATGGTACCCACTTCGTAGATCAATCTTTGAAAACCACTTGGACCCATCCAGCATGTCTAGCATATCATCCAGCCTAGGTATTGGAAACCTATACCGAATGGTGATCTTGTTGATGGCACGACTGTCCACACACATATGCCAACTCCCATCTTTCTTTGGTGTTAGCAACGCCGGAACCCCACAAGGACTCAAGCTCTCTCGTATGTGGCCTTTCTGCAATAACTCCTCTACTTTTTCCCTCAGAATCTCATTCTCCTTCGGACTCATTCTGTAGTGTGGTAAATTGGGCAGACTTGCCCCAGGCACCAAGTCAATCTGATGTTGAATGTCCCTGATTGGAGGAAGCTCGTTTGGCACATCATCTATAACCAGCTCTTCAAATTCCTCCAACAAGGGCTGTATCTTCTTAGGTACAGCAACTACAACCACGCTCTTATCCTCTAACACCAATGCTTTCACCACCATAGCATAAATCTGTTTAGACTCCTTAAAATCTGTCACGAAATCAGCTTCTGAACTAGCAACTGTTAGAAAGGATGGTTGTTGCACCTTTGGCTTGACAGACACCTTTTGATTGGAAGGAACCATAACAACCTTACGGGCCTCCCATTTAAAAGAGTAGGTGTTGTCACGACCCTTGTATACCACATCCACATCAAACTGCCAGGGTCTCCCTAACAGTACGTGGCTAGCATCCATCTCAATAACATCACAAGCAACCTCAGCCTTATAAAATTTTCCAATGGAAAGAGGAATTTTACAGACTTCGGTTACCTTTACTGTTGGGCCCTTCTTGATCCACCCAATGCTGTAAGGTGAAGGATGGGGCTCCATCGGCAAGTTCAGATAGTCCACCAGTCTTTTTGCCACAAAATTCTAGCAACTGCCACTATCTATAATCAGGTCACACACCTTCTGGTTGATTGAACAGCTTGACCGAAAGATGTTGTGACGCTGAGGGTGATGTTCTGATTTTGGTGCAAACAGCACCCTTTGCACCACGCAGTTTACTCGATCCCCATTTTCCTCTGCATAGTCAACTTCATACTCTTCATGCCAGTCACCCACTGCCCCATCAGTTTCCTCTTCCCCTTCCTCTGCCAAGGCCAACTTTCGATCTGGACAATTACTAGAACGATGACCAGGCTTTTGACACCTGTAGCACTTGTCAGGCACGGGCTTGGCATAAGGATTCGGTGCCTTCGCCGCGGTTCTGCTGGAACTGCTTGTCTGATTGCCACCTCCAAATTTCGCTCCATCACCTTCTGTAGCCTTTGGTTGAAACGTCGACTTCCCCCTAGATTCAGGAGGAATGGACGATTCTGTTGTGTTACGACGGTATCCTGAGTATGCTGGTTTGCGATCACGCTCCAGCCGCTCGGCCTTCAATGCTGGGTTGTAGGCTTCATCCACATCCCACACTGTCTGCAACCCAATCTGATCCCGTATCGACTGCTTCAATCCATTAAGATACCTAGCTACTTTCTGTCCGTCCGACTCGTACAGATTATTACGATCTGCAAGTCGATTAAATTCAGCCGTGTAATCAAACACAGACTTGTTCCCCTGTTTGCAGTTTTGATAGGCATGAAAAAGGTGTTGCTCATAATCAGGGGGTAAGAACCTATCCATCATGAATTGTTTCATCCTGCGCCATGTTCACACAGAATCCTTTCCTTGCCTTCGTCGCCTCGTCTGCAACTGGTCCCACCAAACTGCAGCGCCGCTCTTCAGTTTGTAAGCGACCACCTTGACCCTCTTTGAGTCTGGAATCCCCATCATGTCAAGGAATCGCTCAACCTCCGAAAGCCAGTCCAAAAACTCTTCAATTTCGAGATTACCCCTGAACGTGGGAAGATCCACCTTCACACGATACTCATCGAACAATTGTTGTGGTCGTTCTTGTGGATGGTTTTCTATCGCTTCTCCTTCTGGTCTAGATTCTTCTTCACTGTCTGCATAATTAGCCGGGCGTCTCCCGACTACAATTCGGTTATCGGGTTGGCGTTGGGCAACTCCCATCGCGTGTGCCCGATCCTGGTTAAGAGGACGGCGTTGGGCAACTCCCACCGCGCGATTCTCTTCAACCTCTGCTGGTCTCTGGTTTTGGAGAAGAGTCAACTGCAGTTGTTGTAGCGTTTCTTGAATTGCCGTTAACTGAGTTTGTTGTTCTTCTACCATCGCCCTTAGATCAGCAAGCCCCTGAGCAATGTCACGGGTTGTGTCTTCAACTTTGTTAGGTGTCATCGAGCCAGAAACGATCTTGCTCTGATACCACTTGACGCAGCGGAATTCACGAGAAACTAGTTGCGTACTAGTTCAAACGGAAATAGGTCTTGAATCCACGAGTTTCTTGAATCCACAAGAAGAAAGAGAATAACTCTGATTTATAATTGATTAAAAAGCTCCATAATAATAGAGGTTACATGCCCTTTTATAGGGAAAACTAATAAACCCTAGCAAAACTTACCTAAAAATAAAGTATCCCGAAAATTGGGGAAACTCCCAAAATTAAAAACTAGAAAGAAAAATAAGATATTCCCAATTGGAAACAACGTAAACGGAATTACACGCTGAGAGTAATTCGAAATCTAATTATTACCTAAAATAGCAAAATTACTAAATTGAAGGCCTAAACGAATGAATTTGGCCGAAATCCACCATCAGTCACGATTAGGGTGGTGAGTCTTGATCGTAACGCGATTCTGCTTCAGCCCACCAAGTTTGGGCTTATTCCGGGCTTGTCGATAAATTGCCGAAATTGGCAATTTTCAATTAAAAGTTGTTTGGACCTCTTAGGCTTTGACCGGTCCAATTGATCGTAGAATTGAACCGCTACTTATTCTGCATCATAATTATATTATCCTACCGCTGGGAAAAAAAAATGGCCGAATTTGCTTGAACACTAACGGTAAAGAGAAATAAATAACACGATAAAGAGAAAACAATACTGGTCTAGAAAGATAGATAGACATGAAGAAAGGCAAATTTACTCTTTTATAATAGCCATACATTCAGAAACATTCCTTTTAGAGATACTCTTACAATTCTACTTGGAAACATGACAAGATGTTCATGATCGTAGGGGGTTTATTTAATAATAGCGACGACGAGTTGAGCAATGGTAACGCCAAAATAGACGATGGCCACACAGAGACCTATGAACCTCCAAGGAGAAGAACAATACTGGCTTTTCAGGTCTGATATATGCTTCGTCGCCTGCTGTTCAAAAATAAAAAGTATTCTTCGTCCCTGAGAACGCTTTTCATACCTGTTGCACATGTTGCACATGTCAGCGAATTAGAACTCTCCTGTTTCAACTTCCTGGCATAGATTGTTGAATAGATCGGTGACGTCCTCGCTGGCACCTAACCAGTTACGCACGACTCCGGCCTTTTCGAGCACTTGGACGTCTATATCAGATTTCACGAGCATCTCCATGAGTATTGCATAGGACGTAAAGTACTGTGAAATGCCAGGGTAACACTGTTCAAAGGCAATGAAGTTCCTAAGGAGTAGCTCCGTCGAATCGCCTATTATAAGAGTTGGGATTTCGAAACGAGCACTACGAGACCACCAAAATGGGCCTCCAGGCTCAGTGAACTTGACCTTGAACAGATCATCTCCCGTACTGGATTCAAACTTGACTCCTGCATCGAGCAGTTCTGATGCAGAAGGCATGTAAGGCCTAGGTCCTCCCTTTCCTGTTTGATAATGATGAGGAAGGAAATCGTCATGTATTTTGTGGAGGATATGATAATGGCAATTAGCATTACGACTTGAAACCTCTTCTTCAGGTTTAGAACTATTCATTTTGTTGCCCGAAACCCAAAGGAGGCAGTCACGGGGCCAACAAGAAGTTTTCGCGCTATCTCTGTTGGTGGAATTTCTTTTCACTGGACGCAAATTGTGGGCAACCTGTGGTAGAAACACATAATCGGTGAGCGAGAAGAACTTCAGGGGCGAGGGATTATTTGGGATCCGAGCGAGAGTGAGTGGAAACAATCTCTGAAGCACTAAGAATGGAATCTGGTTCTCCAGGAGTAGCAAGTCATGTTGTACACTCTGGATAGTCATATCGTAGGCAAAAATAGGATCTTCTAGTGCTTGCTCTTTGAAATGCAAAATTACGAAGTACATTAATATATCTTCGTTTATTTGGCAAATTATTTGGAATTTATATTACACTTTAGCAAAAGTAGCCTAATGCAACCAAATCTACAGACAATTATTTTTCCTTGCAAATGGTACACGAGATTTTTTTTATTTTTATTTTTTGACATTTAGAAAACAACTAGCGAGGATAATACATTTCTTGCAAATTGTAATCTTTTCACCAACGAAACATAAATCGTATTGTTTATAAGTATTTTTTTTCACTCAAATTGTACTCATTAGGTGAGGGAAACAACTTTTATCATGTTTTTGTAATAAAAACAAGTGATTAATGAGGAAAAACAAATTAATTCCCCGCCTATTGTAGTCTGTTGGGAGAAAAAGCAAATTTTGTCACCTTTTTTATGATTGCCGAGGAATATTATTTTTTTTTTCTCTAATTCAACTCATCGCACAAGTAATTGTAGTTCGATGAGGAAATACAGATTTCTCAAGGTTTTTACTCCATAAATAAAAATAAATAGTTAAACAATCTCAGTTTACTAAAGATCTAATGCATATTATTGAATTAATTAAAACGACATAGTTTTGAGGTTTACTAATTGTTTGTATTTTTCCTTGAGGTGAACAGGATTTAAAATAACGGGAGAAATTTTTTTAAAGTTAAAATTCGTATGAAGTTGATACTCGAATAAAATTTTGTAGTTAATCTACTCCAGACACCCACTAACACTTTGATATTCGAGTTCATTTTTTTATGTACTTGTAACTACTGTGGCAAGCACATACAGAACGGGATGGAGGGAGTATGCAATAGGGATCTAATTTGATAAATCTTAATTATTGCTATTAAAAAAGATGTAAATTTTTTTAAAAGTTTAGATTGAAAAAAATATAAGCAATTTTAAAATTACATGCATGTTGAGAAAATTGACAAGAACTTTGGGACTGATAGTGTAGGTCACTGCGAAACGACGTGTAATTTTAAAATAAAAAATTAAACAATCATGAGCATAATCTTTAAAAATTCTTGACACGAGTTTAATGATCTTAAGTAGATCTTTAATTCAGTGCGAAAAAAAATCATTTTATAGGGAAGTACCTTATTTGTTTTTGGTAATGGACAAATATTTAGGAGTGCAATCTAGACCTATTTTTGTCATTTTATGTTGTTTCTATATACTTTAACTAACATTACTAATAAACACCTTAAAGTGTAAAATGGGACGAATACAAACTTTAATAGTATATACTCCCTCCGTCCCAAATTGTTGATCCTACTTTGGGAATCCAACTATTTATGAAAAGTACCAAAAAGGGAAAGAAGTACACATTTTTCTTTGTTAACTTTTTAAAATGACTATATGTTTTGGGACAACCAAAAAAGGAAAGAAGGACCAATAATTTGGGACGGAGGGAGTATATCAAGAGTACTTTTTGGCTGCTGATCAAGAAAAAAAAAGAGTATTTTGGAACTTAAAAATTAGGATGCCAAAAGTACCAATCGAGGGAGAAATTAGGATGCTCTAAGCTTCCTTACCATTGGCTCTGAGTGGATACCGTAACTGTAAGAAAGCAATCTGTAGAAAAATTCAAGGATGAAGCAACCATCGATCAACATCATTTCCGAATCCAGCGTAATTCCTTCCGCGTAGCATTTCTTTGCATCTTCTATTGACATCTCCATTGCCATCATACAATCTTGCAAAACCGTAATCTTCTTCTGCTCTGCTGATTCCAGGTCCTCCATTCCTTGGGTCATTCGACAAAGTAGGTTATTCGTGTAACTCAACTTGACGTGTTGCATGGGTGTTTGGAGGTGTTCGTCGTTTCGGTGAAGAGGGCCGATAGCAATGAGGCGAGGGGTGTAGGCACTTTGGTTCAGCTTACGAAGCTCATCGGGCACCCTGTAAGGGGAAATTGAAGAGAAGGATTTGGTTTTCTGGGCACCTTCACGGATGTTTGATGCAAAGGTAGTAAGGCGCTGAAGTAACACCTGTTGCCTCATTTCAATTGGGTGGATTTCCATTTGATTAAGGATATCAAGAAGCAGTTGGCCGGGTTATACTTTGTGGTACTTTTGTTATCGGTGAAAATAGTTTTTGGATTTTCCTCTTTGGGTTTGAGCTAAATGCAGACCCTCTCCTCTCCTGGGATCTATGTATAGAGGGAGGGCTAACCCTCACAGTTTAAATAGTGCACTCCGCTATTTACCCACAAAACCTGTCCAGAATTTACATTTTAATGTGTGGATTTACCTAGCTGTTGTGGAATCTACTTCCGATAAATTTCATCAATGCTAGTTATTCCGTAAGTAAAATCAGTAGTTCAGATTCACATTCACTTGAATATTTATATGAACCATTAATTTTATTTTCTAGATAATTTTTTGAGATAATTAGCATTTTCCAATAAATTTCATCTTTAAATTTGTCATCATCAAGTTTTCTCCATAAGCGCGCAGTGCTTTTGTGCGCCAAGCCAATAAAACCATGACAGCTCAGCTTTTATTTCTTCCACTAACTGGAGTTGATCCACCAAATTTACAGCCAACTGCGACTCCTTTAGATTCGGCCTTGTAAATTCAGGGACAATCCTCTAACGAGGTTAAAAAAAAAAAAAGTTAGTCAAGGAGAAGGTTAGTGATAATGCCAAAACCCCTTTTGATTGTGCCAAAACTCTAATGCATAAAAGACATGTACATTACACATAAGTATATGCATTAGAGTTTTGGCACAAACAAAAACAGTTTTAGCATTAACATTTGCCCAAGGGGAAAACCACTAAACGAATATTCTCAGAAATTATTTAAGATTATTTCTATTTTTATTCCGCTTCCTGTTGTTTAGGTGCCTGATACAACTTTAATCATAAATTGAAAAATTATGAAATTATGTGTTACGACAAGAATTTGCCAATAATAAAAATAAAAATGACTTGCCTTAAGGGTTTTGAAGAAAATACATCAAATTCAAGAAGATTACTACCATTCTTTATGGAACTCAAACAAAAAGAGTGTTCAGACCAAAATCAACCCTTCGCATGGTTCTGGAGTGTTTGGCCAATTTCTAAACAGTCGAAGTAGAATTCGTTTGAACAGCAAGACAACACAAATATAACTGCTTTTCAATTTATCCTTTTCGATGTTGAAACCGGAATACCTATTTAAGTACTTCTAGAACACCGTTAAGTGGTTTTCCGTGGCCCTTAATTAACACCATATATTGGACGCAGGGGCAGGGCGTATAAATATAAGTATACTGGCGCCATGTAAAAGTGTGGTGATTGAGAATCTTAGAACATTATGTGGTGGTGCTCTTGGAACATTAATCACTCTAAAACGGGGCAAATATTTCAACAGAGTTATCCATCACAAAAATAGTCTAGCAATTAGTTCTCCTCATTTGTAACTAATTGTTGAACCTGCTTGTATATAGAACAATAATATGGGTACACCACACTTGCACACAAAGGTGATGTGGCAGATAAGGAGAAACTCATCATTTTAGGTTGGTCACACATTGGACTTCTCCTTATCTGCCACATCACTTAAGTGTGCATATGGTGTGCAAGTGTAGTGAACCTATAACATTTTCCATGTACATAAGGCCTATAAAAAATGGGTCAGTACTATTGATATTGATGTGGTAGAAAAATCATAACAAAAGGACAAACGGAATTTGATGGCATTAAAGATCTCGGCAATGACAGACTTTAATTGGGTTGTTAGAAGGGGAAAAATTGAATCCACGTCAATTTTTTGTACTACCTGACAATGACATTACTATTGTCACAATAGACATTTTTGTACTGTCAAATGGGGTTCGGAGTTGGTGCTGTGCACCGTGCACAGCATGCGTGCTGTGCACGATCCTCGCCGTCCGTTCGGCGATCCAATGGCCCAGATTGAAACTTGCAATGAACGGCTCGGATGTCGCAAGGCTCGGATTCAATCTGGAACATTGGATCACCAAACGGACGGCGAGGATCGTGCACAGCACGCATGCTGTGCACTGGTGCACAGCACCAACTCTAAACCCTGTCAAATGGGTTCGGAGTTGGTGTTGTGCACGATCCTCGCCGTCCGTTCGGCGATCCAATGGCCTAGATTGAAACTTGCAATGAACGGCTCGGATGTCGCAAGGCTCGGATTCAATCTGGACCATTGGATCACCAAACGGACGGCGAGGATCGTGCACAGCACGCATGCTGTGCACTGGTGCACAACACCAACTCCAAACCCTGTCAAATGCATAAATTTACAAAATCTCTCTGAAACATTTTCCATCAAAATGCAGTGTATCAATATAAGAAAAAAAATCCCAAATGTGTATTCATACTTCCATACATACCCTTCCATGTTCAAGATCACTCACTCATTTTTGGTTTCATACTAACTTTACCTTTCAATCTCCGCCACCACTTGTGCTCTCTCTTTGTGTGCGTCTCTTTTTGTTTTCCGTTTCAATTGGGATTTTCCCTCTCCTTGATTCATGTTAATCTCTCTCCAAGAACTCACCATTAGGATTCAAAAAATCAAAAAAAATAATTCTCTTTATCGATAAAAAAGAATTTAAGATTCAAAATATCAGGATTGTAATTGGAACCACCATTAGATAAGTGATTGTTACCCATTACGTACGCAGCACATGAACAAGCAATATCTGGATATATGTGGTCTTCCTAGTCTTTGTTATGTAAAGGACTGCGATATGTAAACTGTTTTTGCCGGTGATTATTTTTGTTTGACCGCAGTTTTCTTGTCCTTTGTTAGTTTTTTCTTGTCTTACATTTTTGTAATTTGTTCTCACATTACTGATGTACGTCCTAAAAATAATACTCCATCTGTTCCTATTTTACACTTCAACGTTTTCATCTTGATTTGTTACTTAATAAGTGTCCATTATTTGTAGAAGTTGGTACATTATTCATTTTGTTTGTTTTCAAAGTATATCATTAAAAGTACAATGATAATGTCTTCATAGAGGGCAATTATGAGCAGTCGGAATTTTGAAAGTGTAAAGCGGGGAACATATTTCAACAGAACTATCAAGAGTAATCTTATAATTTTCGTTCTCGTCAATCATATAAGGCATAAAATAAGGGTCAGTACAGTCGATATTGATTTGGTAGAAAAATCGGAACAAAAGGACCAATGGAATTAGACGGCATTAAACATATGGGCAACGACAAATTTTGGGTTGTAATAAGGGCAAAAGTTGAATCCACATCTACTTCGGGACCACTATTATATGATCAATCCAAATAAGCATTTATGGTAAATTAGGTTTCATGGAACCTGAGAATGACGTTACCATTGTCAGACATGCATTTTTTGTATTTTCAAATGCATAAATTTACAAATTCTTTCCGACCACAAGGTTGTTCAATAACACAAAGATATTATTGAACAAAACATTTCCATCAAATTGCCGTGTATCATTATAAGAAAATAATCCTTCACGTGTATTCATACATACATACTCCATCCACCCCTTTTTAACGCTTCAGCTTTTCTTATTTTGAATTATCCTTTAATAAGTGTCCATTTGAAAAAATGTTTTGGTAAAAATTATTACATTTTCTCAATAAAAACACCACCTGACATCGCAGTCCAAAAAAACCTCCCCAATTAAAGAAATATTTTCCTCACCTTCAGTTTTCTCATACCTTGGATACATCTCTTGAAATCTTCCATGGTTCCACCATATAATCCTTAAGATCACAATTGGCTTTAATCCAAAAAGCTACCTTTGTTTTCATATCCTCCACCACTTCAGAGCAATGGTTTAAAAATCAGACTCTAACCGACTCGTCCAGGGCTTCGATCCGAGTGAACCAAAAAACCACAACGCTTTGAAACCGGCTTAATTAGTGAAAATCAGTCAAACAAAGCTATTGAACCGGAGACTAAAAATTTGAACTAAAATCTCAATTCCTTTTGGCTCTCGCTTTTGCGCAAAGCCTGCCAAGTGGACACAATCGCACGTGGAATAGTCCCTTTTCCGGTTCGCTCACTAGTTCGGATTTTGAAACATTGCTTCAGAGCAAACAAGGGGTACCTCTAAAAACAAGTTCATTTCTAGCTAACCATAAGTTCCATGTGCAAGCATAGAAACATAGCTCTCAGCAGTCTTCCCCAAATTATTGTAGAAGCTTATAGTGATACGCTGACTACACGAGATTCGACTTAGACTTGTATACTAAACTGTAATTAGTGACGTATGCTATATGAAGCCGATGTAACTTGTACTCCATCCTTAATTCAATATATAGCGAAAATTGATGTGAGTTGCGGAATTAAAATACTACACAATTGGCGAATCACATAAAAATCATTACGTCTTTTCTGATTGTGTTCTTTAATTGAATATTTATTGCGGTGGTGTTGTTTGGCCAATTTCTGAAAACAGTTGAAGTAGAATTTGTTTGAACAACTAGACAAAACAAATATAGCTGCATGCATTTCAGTTTATTATTTTCTATGTTGAAGCCAGAAGAAATAAATAAGTACTTCTGGAGCATTGCCATGTAATTTTCCATGGCCCTTCACACCATATATTCACACACGGCCTATGAATATAAGTATACCACTTGTGATTTTCCATGGCCCTTCACACCACCTATTCACACAGGGCCTATGAATATAAGTATACTGGCCCCATGTAAAAGTATGGTGATGGACAGAGGCGGCTTTATATAGTGTGATGGGTGGTCTATTGAATACCTTAAAAAATTTGTTTTGTTAAGAATATATGTATTTTTTTCGTACTTTTATTTAATTTTGTCCTTTTTGAACACCCAAACTAAAAATATTCGATCTCCCTTCCCAAAACAATTTGAGCAACTGGCCTAAAAAAATCAGCCTACAAACTAATCCAATGCATGTAAAGAAGTCAACTAAAACCGTAAGAACATTCATAGTTTCTCATAGCATTCATAGTTGCTCATTTCCTTGCAGTCGGTAAAGTAGAACCCACCCCGGTTGCAGGCTTGCAGCTTCATTCTTCTATAGAGCGGGTGTGAAATCTGGGTCCGGATCGGGCCACTGGAGTTGGGGTTTGTCTGATCCCTTGTCCATATGAAGCTTTGGGCTAGAATTTCGAACATTAGGGCTAATTTCTTTCATTATTATCTTTTTTATTCAAGGGATTAGTACTAATATCAGTGATAATGCATTCATTGTTGTTATTGGATTAAATGCTAAAACATATGTAAAATTTCTGTTTGTATAAATTTATGGATACTTATTAAAGATATGTAAAGTACAAGTGTTAGAAGTGCCAATCTATTGTTATTTTTTCCCTTTGGTCCTAGCTGGCTTTTGTGTCGTTGTGCGGGCGTTTCGCTGCTCGTGCTCTGTCATGATGTTGTGCTTGGGTCGCTTTAATCTTTGTAATTTGTTTTCAAAGATTAATAAAATCTTTTTTGCCGTGCAAAAAAAAAAAAAAAAGTGTTACCATTGTCAATCCAAACACGATATGATTTTAAGAAAGTGAGATAACTCGGAGTGAAGCAAAGAAAAATAAAATGATAAGATTCAAACACGAACAACACCACAACATGCATCCCCCTCCCTACAACAGATAAAGTGGCAGAACACGTAAAACTGGTTGACGGCCTTGTTTGGTGTTTTCTTTTACTTTTGGTTTTTCCTCAGAATACATCAATCAGACTAGTAAATCACGTTGGCTCTAAGGGGGTGTTTCGTTAAAGTTTTTTTTTCAAATAATTTAGTTTTTTTTACAATTTTTTATGTGATGTATTGTGAGAGAATGACATTTCTTGATTTTTGGGAAAAAAAAACTGTTTTTTATTAATGAAACACCCCCTAATTACCATGCAAAAGTAAAAAGTAACTCAAAGCTGCACTACTAAAACACCCTGTTACATTTTGTTTGTTAATCTCTCTGTAACAATAATGTAAAAGTACATAATATGGGGCGATAGATACAAGAAAACTTTAATCACAGCCTTGGCATTATTGCCTTAGGCTTAGTTTTTCATTTGAAAAAATGGGAATCTCATTAAATTAGCGGGTTGATTTTAGCAAATAATTTTTAGGCTTATGTTTTTACTCTTTGCAAAGAAACCACACGCATACATGGATATATAGAGAAGAGGTACTGAGAGAACAGGCAACCAATTATATCTCCTTGCCAACATGCATAATCGTAAATAGCAAATATGTAAATAGCAGATATTTAATTTTAAAATATAGCAATTGTTTCACAATAAATGTTAGATTGTTAACCACCAACTCATCTAGATAAATACATGTAAATATTTTAATTATTAGTAGGCGCGGTGATGTTTGAATGCATGATCGATTGCTTGTTCTGATAACATATCAGATTTCTTAGAGGTTTTTTTTTTTTTTTGGATAAATTTTCTTAGAGGTTTCTAACCTGAAACTCATTGATATTAGGGAAAGTAAACTCTAGATCATATTAATTAAGTAAACTTGGGAGACTTAGGTGAGTAATGTGTTTAAAGTCTAATACTCTCCATCGTGTGAAGTTCAGATGCATGTGGAGGTATGGATTGATGAGATCAGGCAATTGACTCGAGTGAAAATTCGATCACGAGGTGATCATTATTCGGTACGTACTCTTAAAGTACCATTACCATGTGACAATATAGTACTCTCTTTCCCACAAATAACAGATTGCCACCACACTATGGGGTGATATGTCACCACACTATGTGGGTCATTCCTTGTCTCCCAACTACCCAAAAAGAGTGATAATAAATGTTCTAACCGAATGATTTGTCGCAACGTAAATGGTTAGAAATACCACATTGGCAATGGTACATGATACTCTGGGAGCATTGAAAATTACTTGAATAGTGTTTTTAATTTGATGTAATTCATAATTGTATTATCCTATCGTTTGGACAAAAAAAAAAAAGAATGGCCGAAATTGCTTGAACACTAAACGCTAAAAAGAAAATAATACTATCATTAGCCTAGAAAGAAAGATGTGTCATGAAAAAAAGGCAAACTTACTCCTTTATTATAGCCATACATTCAGAAACATTCCCCTTAGACTTAGAGATACTTTTACAATTCTACTCGGAAACATGACCAGATGTTCATGATCATAGGGGGTAACCAAACCAAACCAAACCAAGCCTTAATGATCATAGGCTTATTTCATGATCATAGGGGGTACGTTTATTTAATATAAATACTAACGATGAGTTGAGCAATGGTAAGGCCAAAATAGACGAAGCCCAAACAGAAAGCTATGAACTTCCATGGAGAAGCAAAATACTGGCTTCTCAGGTATGCCATATGCTTTGGCCAAAAACGCTTGCTATACATTGTGGCTCTGTTGCACGCGTCACCAAATAAGAACTCTGTTACTACAACTCCCTTGCATAGCTTGTTGAATAGATCGGCGACGTCTTCGCTGGCACCCTTCGAGTAATCCACGACTCCGGCCTTTTCGAGCACTTGGACGTCTATGTTGAGAGTCATCACCGACTCTCCGGAAGTCTCCAGATGCTTCCGGAATGTTCCGGGTTTTACTAGAACATTCCACAATATTCCGGAATATTCTGGACTCTACTAGAACATTCTGGATCCTACTAGAATGCCCCGAGCTATTCTAGAACCTTCCAGAAACTTATGGAAGATGATAGAGTCTTCCAGGTTACTCTAGAATCTTCTAGAGTACAGTAGAAATATTTAGGCTTCTCTAGAAGCTTGTAGAATTATTCTAGGATATTCCTATTCTAGATAGTTTCATTGCTCCCTATAAATAGGAGTGGGAGCTCATTTGTAAGTGTGTGTAAGGAACACCAAGTGTGGGTGTTGGAGAGAGACACCAAGTGTGTGGTGAGCACCAAGTGAGTGTGCATGTGTGAGTTGATTGAGTATTGACACAAACTCTAGTGTCAGAGTGAGGTGTCATGTGTCTTGTATACTAGTGAGTGTACTTGTGTAATTTTGTATTGAATAAGAGTGAAAATATTCAATACAAGTGTCTAGTTTGGGGTGTCCAAACTCAACAATCTGGTATCAGAGCGAGACGGTCAGGGACCGGGAGGAGCAAAGCAATCGGGTGATCATTCCAAGACGTCGTTTGTGAAGTCACAGCGGGGGTCTGTGAGGAGTGTAGCGATTGGGGACCGTGAAGAGTGTGTCGGTCGGAGATCGTGGTTGAAGACGTTGTTGGAAGAGAGTATTGTTGGAGATTGCGAAGCCGAAAGGTCTAGGCACCAATCAGAATGTCGGAGTTTGGCAACATAACAGGAGGTTTTGAGAAGCTAAACAACTATAATTATGACTATTGGAAGATGTGCATAGAGGCATATCTCCAAGGTCAAGATCTATGGGAGATCGTTGGTGGCAAGGAGACTACCCAACCAGCAAAAGAAGATGTCGAGGCACTGCGCAAGTGGAAGATCAAGGCAGGGAAGGCGTTGTTCGTACTGAGGACAACAGTTCAGAAAGAATTGTTGGAGTATGTACGAAAGGCTACCACTCCAAAAGAAGTTTGGGATACATTTGCGACATTGTTTTCCAAGACGAATGATGCTCGTCTTCAATTTCTGGAAAATGAGCTGGCTACGGTGATGCAAGGATCAATGACAGTGAGCCAATATTTTCTCAAGGTGAAGACTCTATGCAATGAAATTTCTCAACTAGACTCTGAATCAAAGATCAGTGAATCTAGGATGAGACGCATTATCACTCGAGGTCTAAGGCTAGAGTATAGTGGTCTCATGGCGGCTATTCGCGGATGGTCGAAGCAACCATCATTGGTGGAGTTGGAGAGTCTTCTGGCGAATCAAGAGACCTTGGTGAAACAAATGGCTGGAGCGAAAATAAAGAACGATGAAGAGGAGGCCTTGTTCTGCAGCAAAAGGAATGGAGGCTCGAGGTGGCAGAACTCTACGAAACTGAAGAAAGCAGAAGATGAAAAGTCAGTGTTTAAAAGGAGCTATCAAGCAGGGGGAGCTCGATTCAGCAATAGTCAAGGTGATCAAAAGATTGAGGAATATCGAAGACAAGACATGGAATGCTTCAACTGCGGCAAGAAAGGACATTACCTAAGAGAGTGTCCCTTTATCAGAAAATCAGTCGAAGGAAATATGGTGATGTCGAGTGGTCACCATGAAGAAAGCGGTGAAGAGTGGGATGCTCAGGCTAGTTATGTAGTCCTCGGGTTTGAAGAGGAGATGGATGATGAAGAAGAAGAATGGGATTTCGATTCACCATGCGAAGTGTTCACCATGATTGAAGCAGCCACCGAAGAAGAGATTGACTTTGGCATACAAGTGGAGGATGAGCACAAGCCGACTAGTGATGAAGTGGCAATATGCAGTGTTGTCGTTGAGCCTAATGAGTCTTCCTTCAAAGTAGAAGCTAAAGTTCAAGAAATCGACCACATGTTTGGAAAAGAACAGAAGATAGCCAGTATGACCGAGAATGGCCAAGGTGATCAAGAAGAGGCAATCATAAAGAATCCAGCCCAGTTGCAAGAGAAATTGGGGGAGCTGAGAAAACAAGAAGACTATGCAAGTGTGTGGCAAGCAGATGCCAACAACAAAACAAAAGAAGCTCACCCAATTCGACCCAGAAGTGATAAGAAGGATGGGCAGTCGCTAAGGATGCCAACAAGCCGAGAAAAGCCCCAGAAGAATTATGCAAGTGATGGAACCAAGAAGCAATCAACAATGTTCGTGGAAGGATCACCGGAGTGGAAAAAGATACTTCAAGGATATGAAGCAGAGTCGGTGCTGAGGGGGAGTGTTGAGAGTCATCACCGACTCTCCGGAAGTCTCCAGATGCTTCCGGAATGTTCCGGGTTTTACTAGAACATTCCACAATATTCTGGAATATTCTGGACTCTACTAGAACATTCTGGATCCTACTAGAATGCCCCGGGCTATTCTAGAACCTTCCAGAAACTTATGGAAGATGATAGAGTCTTCCAGGTTACTCTAGAATCTTCTAGAGTACAGTAGAAATATTTAGGCTTCTCTAGAAGCTTGTAGAATTATTCTAGGATATTCCTATTCTAGATAGTTTCATTGCTCCCTATAAATAGGAGTGGGAGCTCATTTGTAAGTGTGTGTAAGGAACACCAAGTGTGGGTGTTGGAGAGAGACACCAAGTGTGTGGTGAGCACCAAGTGAGTGTGCATGTGTGAGTTGATTGAGTATTGACACAAACTCTAGTGTCAGAGTGAGGTGTCATGTGTCTTGTATACTAGTGAGTGTACTTGTGTAATTTTGTATTGAATAAGAGTGAAAATATTCAATACAAGTGTCTAGTTTGGGGTGTCCAAACTCAACAGTCTATATTAGAGTTCACGAGCATGTCCATGAGTGTTGCATAGGAAGTAAAGTGCTGTGAAATGCCATGGCAACACTGTTCAAAGGCAATGAAGTTCCTGAGGTATGGCTCCGTCTGGTCGCCTATTCTATGAGAGGGGATTTCAAAACGAGCACTACGACACCACCAAAATGGCCCTTCAGGTTCAGTGAACTTCACCTGGAACAGATCATTTCCTATACCGGATACAAACTTGACTCCTGCATAGAGCAGTTCTGTTGCAGAAGGCATGTAGTGCATTACTTTCCCCTTTCCTGTTTGATCACGAGGAAGGAAATCGTCATGTATTTTGTGGAGGACATGATAATGGTAATTATCATTACGATGACTTGAAACCTCTTCTTCAGGTTTAGAATTATTCTTGTTGCCCGAAAACCAAAGGACGCAGTCACGAGGCCAACAAAGAGTTTTTGCGCTACCAGTACAGTTGGTGGATTGTCCTTCCACTGGACGTATCAGGTACTCAACATTTCCTAGAAACACATAATCGGTGAGCGACAAGTTCTCCGGGAGCAGGGGATTATTTGGGATCCGAGCCAGAGTCAGTGGGAGCAATCTCTCAAGCACTAAGAATGGAATCTGGTTCTCTAGAAGTAGCAAGTCGTGTTGTACGGTGATGCGAGTTAATGTTGTGCCCAGCCGCCACAGGTTTGCCCACGCACACACACCAATCACACACAAACACAAGGAAATTTACGTGGTTCCCCAAAACCGGGTACGTCCACGGGAGAAGAAGAGTATTTCACTATCTGGGAGAAAATACAACAATATACATGGGAGTAACAACCACTCAACCTCACCGTGTATTTCTCTCCCTCACCGGAGCACCGGTTCACTCCGACTCCCTCCCGGAGGAGGAGCCCTCTGCTCTCTGTCTCAACTCTTACTCTACTCTCTGCCCCTACTTGCTATACACAGATGCACACATACATATAGCACTAGGAGAAGTGCCTCACACCTCATGCATGAGGTCATCCCCCACAAGGGGAACACTAGGCCCTACCCACTCTCCCACTCACTGGAGCTTTCCTCACATGGGTGACCATGGCCTAATTCCAACAATCACCCCCTCTCACATGTGAGGCAATTGTTCATTCTTGCAGCATCATCCAGCCGCGATCCACCACTCTAGCATGTCTTCCTGCGTTCCAGAGAAACACCTCAGCTCCCTCTGCTCACACCAGAGGCTCCATTCCACCAGATGATCTCACACACCACCTGGGAAGAGTCTGACTCTTGTCTTTGTTGACGCCCACATCCCCCGCAGAGCTTCTCCGTACCTCAAACCTGGATACATAACTCGCCTATTCGGGACGACTTCTTGTACGCTAGATCTCCGTGGCCTATACCAGCTATGTCGCCGATATCCGCACCCCCTAACCGAAGTGCCTGCACCCCCTGACCGGAGTGCCCGCAACAGAGTCCATTTGTACTCGCGCTCCTCTGTGCCTAAGCGCCTGCATCACACCCCCGGATGCAATAAACTGCGTCCGCCAAACTTGGAACGCCCGTGCCCGATCACCAGGACACTTTCCTGTGACTCCATCTCTCCACCGTCTTGAGCTCTCATATCCGGAGAGATAAACCACCACTCAAATCCACAGTAAGAAGAGAACCTTGCGATGCATCGTCTCGTCACCTTCTCTATTCTTCTGTCTGGAGCTTCTGTGAACACCCCACAACAACCAGTTGCACTCCGTAGCCTGCTAGCATCCCGCACACCTCCTGATTCGATTCCCAGCGCCTAGTACCCTCCGGTCATGACTCCTCGGTACACTCCTGCGCCTATTCTGTGTGCGTCCGCAACTATTGTTCTTCTCCTGTTCACCGTCACAAAACACCTATACTGCTTGATCGTGCTTGACATCAGCTCCGTCTGTCACTGCACTCTCCACAAACCAGTATCGTGGCCCGTCATCATCTCCATGCAGTCCGAATCACTACTGCAATTCCCGATGATAGGTCTTCCGATTGAACCAGACTGCCTCCGATCACTGTTGATCATCTCCGATCTGTCACTCCAGCAAGCGCCTGTGTCATTTCAAGTCGAGCCTCTCCGCATCCCCAAACCGGAACACGATGCTGACTAAATGTTTCCTTGCTCACTAGGTCTCCGACTGATCACCACGGCTCAACTGCCGCGAATCTGCAATCACTCGATTGCCCCGATCAACCTCCGATCTATCCAAGTCTGTCCAATCCCTCCTTGTGTCCGTCTTTCCGCTGTAACACCAAACAGCACTACGGAACACCATTTTTTCATCCTTCCTCTGTGTGTGCTCTCCACTATGACCCCATTTGTCCCGTCCCGTTCACCACTGCAACAAAACCTCCATCGGATCAACCTTGTTTGCCTCCGACTCAACCACATCCCATTTGATCGACCTTGACCGCGTCCGATCCTTCCTCGATCTCTCCGGATGTGTCTAGGACTGCAAAATCCGACTCGAATCCACCAAATCCGAGTCCGCCATTGAATCCGGAATGGTCCAAAACTTGTCCAGGGGCTGAACTGCAACTTTCTGAAATTTCAGGGACCAAACTGCATAGAACAAATACTCCAGGGGGTAAACTGCAATTACCACCCTCTGGTCAAAGTCAACAATTGACCTTTGACCAGTCAACGGTCATACTGAGTTCACCGGGTCGCTGTGCTGAGTCGATCCATCGGTTCAGATCGAGTCCATCACGTCCCACCGGGTCCGATTTGACCCGATTGTACCACACCTCACAGGTGCCTGCCACACTGGATCATCCCCACCTTTCTTCTTCCTCACCCACTTCTGCCACAATCCAGAAGCATCACGGAAAGAGGAAAAAATTTGCAGAGCACTCCGCTCCGCTCCGACGGCCAGTGTATGCACCTTGGTGGTCCGTTTTCCGCACCGTCCGCACCGTTGAACTCCTATCGACGAGAGCTTCGCATTGGTGTGATCAAAAATTGGATCTGGCCAACTTCATTTCCGGCAAAATCCGGCAGTGCACCCATTTTCGCTCCCCGGAGCTCTGATACCACTTGTTGTGCCCAGCCGCCACAGGTTTGCCCACGCACACACACCAATCACACACAAACACAAGGAAATTTACGTGGTTCCCCAAAACCGGGTACGTCCACGGGAGAAGAAGAGTATTTCACTATCTGGGAGAAAATACAACAATATACATGGGAGTAACAACCACTCAACCTCACCGTGTATTTCTCTCCCTCACCGGAGCACCGGCTCACTCCGACTCCCTCCCGGAGGAGGAGCCCTCTGCTCTCTGTCTCAACTCTTACTCTACTCTCTGCCCCTACTTGCTATACACAGATGCACACATACATATAGCACTAGGAGAAGTGCCTCACACCTCATACATGAGGTCATCCCCCACAAGGGGAACACTAGGCCCTACCCACTCTCCCACTCACTGGAGCTTTCCTCACATGGGAGACCATGGCCTAATTCCAACAGTTAAACCGTTAGCGAAAAGAGGATCTGCTCCCTGCTTTTTCAAATGCAAAATTAATTGCATTAGTATATGTTCGTTCATTCAACAAATGTAGCCGAATGAAGCGAAATAAAGAGACAAAAGTATTTTTGCTTGCAAATGATACACATTTGGCGAGAAAAAACAATTTTTTTTTTTGACATTTATAAAACAACTAGTGAGAAAAATATATTTTCTTGCAAACTATATCCTTTCAGCAACGAAACATAAATTTTGTCGCTCATAAGTATTTTTTGCTAGCAAAATGTACTCACTAGGTGAGGGAAAATCATTTATCGAGCTTTTAAAATAAAAAACAAGTGATTAATGAGGGAAAACAAATTCCCGCCTATTGTTGTCTGTTGCGAGAAAAAACAAATTTTATCACCTTTGTAATGATTACCGAGGAATATTAATTTGTTTTTCTCTAATTCGACTCATTGCACAAGTAAATTGTAAACTTAATTGTAGTTAAACGAGGAAACAGATTTCTCGAAGTTTTTCTAAATAAAATTAAATCGTAAACAATCTCAGTTTATTAAAGATTGAATGCGTATTATTGAATAATTAGCTCAATCGAAGTAGCTTTGAGGTTAACTAATTTATTTATTTATTTTTTTTAAAAGTAAAATTCCGATCGTGGGCAACCTTTGGCAGAAACACAAAATCGGTGAGCGCCGACCTCTTGTGGAAAAGAGTTGGACGGGATTGGAGCGAGAGTGAGTGGGAACAATCTCTTCAAGCAAGTCATGGTGTATGGTGATACGAGTCAAATCATTTGACTTTTGGATGCTTATTTTGTATCTTTATTCAAAAAGTACAAAAATTATTAAAATATTAAAAAATTGACTAAAGACGAAACATTACAAAACCGTATACAAAAATATTATCTCCAGAACTTATCTCAAAATTACCAACCAAGATCTTCTAGTCCCTGCTTTTTGAAATGAAAAATTACGAAGTACATTAATATATCCTCATTTATTTGACAAACTATTTGGTATTTATGTTAGACTTCAACAAAAGTAGTCTAATGCAGAGAAATCTAGAGACAAAATTAATTTTCCTCACAAATGGTACACATTCACAAGAATATGTTTTTCGTTGACATTAATAAAACTAGTAGCCAAGAAAATACATTTTATCATGTTATTAATATAAATAAAACGAGGAAAAACAAATTCCATGCCTATTCTAGTCATTTTGTCAGCTTTTCTAATAATTAGCAAGGAATTACTATCTTTAGTTCTACTTATTGCACAAGTAAGTTTAGTATACTCCCTCCGTTCCCAAATAAATCTTGAGTATTTTGTACCTTAATAAATGTGTGTTTCGAAAAGTTTATGGATTAAATTTTGTGTAATTATTATTTTTCCCTTTTGAAAGTTAGTGGGTGAAGAGGTAATGGATAAAAATACACGATAATTTAGAAAAGTAGAGGTAAAAGTTGATGTGTGTGAGATGTAAATTGGAGGTAAAGTTGATGTGATGAAATACAGGTTTCTAAATTTTTATATAAAAAAAATAAATAGTTTTTTTTTTTTGGAAACAGGAAAAACGATATTATTATAACTCGATAATGGGTAAGGACAAGATACACCAAACATTTGAACCAAATACAACGATAAAAAATGAAAGTAGAAATACAGACATCCTACAAAAGTTGGATGAGAAGAAGAAAGAGTAAATAAAAAAAATAAAAAATCATAATCAAATTGTGGAAACGGATTCTCGTTTTTTTTTTTTTTTTAATGCCTCTTGCAAGAAGCAGGTCAAGCCTGAGCATTTGCGCGGACTTATCCAGGACTTATCAAGGGGAGTATTCCTTCTTCTCTGTTTTCCCTTTCATCAGTGCAGAAAATTTGGCTTTCCAACAACCAGTTCAGTGAAGTTTCAAAGTTTCTTCCAATCAAATCCTCTTCTGCTTTGGATGCACTACATTTGAGTAGTAAAAAATTACAAGGGCCTATTCCCCTGTACTTATTTGATTTTCAAAAGTCTCCGGGGCGGCTCTAGGATTTTCATCTAGTGCTAACAAAAAAACATAGAGATTGTTAGACGAGCAATCCAACGCTGACAATACTAAAGAAAATTTAATTTATATCCAAAATTTTTAGTTTTTTCAGTGCAGTTTTTTGAACCCAGCGAGGTCGCCTGACATTGCTAGAATAGCAGTAGAGCTGCCCCTGCCGTGATCTCTTTCTTTCTTTTAACAACTTCAGTGGGACAGTACACCTAGAAAGTATATTCCATAGGCCCAAAAATTTTACTGGGCTTGAGCTTTCACACAATAGCTTGATAGTCAATCAAAAGATTAGGATTGGCTTATTGCAAGCTGCAAAAGTTCCCTCCTCTAATGAGCCAATCGTCGTCGTTTCATTTAGACCTCTCCGACAACCAAATTTCTGGGCTAAAACCTAATTGGATTTGGAATATTGGTGGTAAATATGCAAATTATCTTAATCTTACTTGCAAAATCTCCTTGTGCGTTTGCAAGGGGAAACTATATTCATGGTTATGTAGTCCTTGACCTTCATTCCAATCAGCTCCGCAGTGAAATCCCAATGCCACCAGTACATGAATATTATGTGGACTACTCGAGAGAGAAAGGATTAAGCGGAGCTCCTTTTATTGCTAGTTTCAAGGAAGCAGAACCGATGTCGCCAACATTGGATGGCAGGCATTCATATTCTGATGAGGATGAGATTGACTGGCTATACATAACCGCTACATTGGGATATATTGTGGGATTTGGAGTTATTGTTAGGCCACTTTTGTATTCGAAAAGATAGAGACAATGCTACTACAAAAACCCGTCGATAGATTATTCTAAGGATTCTACATCACTAAGAGCAGCGAGCAAGACATCAAATAAAATAGAAACATTGTCTTTACATAATTTGCTCTAAATTTGTATTTTACATTTTATTTTCGGAAATAAATAAAAAGGGATTAGCATTAATTCAGGGTGTTTTGGGAATTATTAGCATTTCAGGTTATAAAACTTAATTATTTAAACCAACAAGGGTGGGGACTTTAGTACCTAAGGTGTTTAATTGGGATTAATAATTAAGTTCCCCCTATCTCAATAGGAATCTCAAGAGCTTAATTGAAAGACTATATATATTGCAAAATTATTATTCAAATTTTATGAACAAAGTCGTAGCCAAAGGTCATTCAGGTGTAACATTCCCAAAATACAAATACCCCATAAGCACAGCTCTATCGATTAAGCCTCGTTCAAGCAAGTCCAACATTTGTTATGATTTTGGTCTGAGTTACACATTTGCAATATTGCGGACTTAGGGTCCATCTATATAGCTGTAGATTTTCAAATGGAGGGAATCGATCTTCAACATCAATAAAAGATGAACGTTTTGTTGGAGTAGTTTGTGAAATTTAAGCGAACGACAGATCAAAAGTAGAAGAGATGTTTTTATTTTTTATTGAAAACATTGTAGAACTACGTCACTCATGGTATATAGTCATTTCAAATCCATCATATAGCCCATTTGATATATACAGCTATCCAAACAGACTTGTCAAAGATGGATAAATAACAACTTTGAACATCTAATGAATCACCATCCCGGTAACTTCTTCGATGCAAAAAACACCAGCGACCTTCCACTAGCTAACACGAAATTTTCATTGAGCGAAAAAGAAAACAACCATGGGGTAGGGCCTGCGTCGGGCTAGAGCTTGAGCCTTGAGGATACAGACGCGCCAGTATTCCACTTTACTATTATGCAAATTAGACTGAAAACGCCTTAAGCAGTAAAAAAAAAGGAGTTAATAGTCCTCTCTATACCATGGGTCGAACATGATCCCTGAATTGGATTGTGTGCTTCATTCGTTTTGTAGCTCTGTTTGTGTAGCTCATTAATACAAAAGTCACATTGTTAACAAAACCGAAACATCCCTCCGTCTCAAAATTTTTGTCGTCGGTCCGTAAAACAAGGACTTGAAAATAATACAAAATTTTTTACAAAAATTCTATACATATCAGCGAGTATATTTTTAATTTATGAAAAAAGTTAGAAAATTTCTTTTAAAAAACTTATTATTTTTAGGTCCTCGTTTTGTGGACTGGACAAAAAATTTGGGATAGAGGAAGTAATAAATAGACTTCAATTATGATTTTAAAATAGATAGTACCTCTATATTGTGAAGCCAAATGTGTTGCAATATTTAATGTGCGATAATCATATCAATCTGATACTTTTTACATGACTGGTGTAACACAGGGTTCCCTTTAAACATGCATCCAAATTCCAAGCACTATGGACGACAACTTTAACCAGACTAGCTAATAAAAAGGATATGATCCCATGAATTTGCCTAGTTTTGGACACCAATTAATATAAACTATGTATAGGGAAATTACAATCAAGCCTCACAAGTTTTATACTATGTGCTTGTTTTGATCCTTTTCATGCATACAAACTATGTATAGGGAAATTACATGTCCGGCATTTTCCCATGTGTGATGTGTCTTTTGATCCAACATTGGTGGCGTTTTTCAAACTACTTTACCAAAGCAAGAGATGAACGAAAAGGGACCCACTAATGACCTTTGATCTTGTTGTGGAATAGAGATTCAAAGTCTTCAAACCAATGATCCTTGATACCGGAGTCCATACGCCCAAATTCGAATCTTTTTCATTTAGTGGAAGGATAACTGCAAAAAGCAATGAAAACAAAGGAATTTTACTTGATTCTTGCCATCTCAATTACAATGAACAACCAAATTAAGTTAGGAAATGCCACATATTAATGGGAACAGGAATCCAGCAAATTTGCATATACTAGTTCCTTTGTAGTACTAACATAAGAAATGTTATATTTGGATCCATGCTTTTGAGTAAAGTACCCTTGCCAACGCGACACGGCACGGGTGTGGGACATGAATCGGGTACGGCTCTTCCAAAGAGGACGCACTCGTGAAATTTCAAGCCAGCCTTTGTACCAATATGAAGAAAATGAAGAAAAGAAGAAAGTCTCATTGGGTACATAACCTTTTGTATAGAAAAACATTTTTGCTTCATCAATTGTTCAGATACAAAAGCATAAATATGTACAAGATAATTTTGTCATGCATCTCTGTATTGGTATCCAAATCTGAATCCATATTTACTAAGTTACTCTATATCTTGAGGTTTGAGATGCCCATTAGCACCGTCACAAAATATCAGAGTTGAGCTTCATCACACAGGCAACAAGTTAAATTTTTTATTTTTATTTTGTTAACAGATGAAATGGCAAGTGGGAGCACAAAAGAATTGGTGGTACAGTAGGTTTCCAACTTTTCTTCATTTTGTTTGACACGGTTTCAATAAAGCAAGACGTGAAAGACTAGGGACAAAGACCCTGACAATTGCTGTCTTCAAGCAATAGTTATTATGCTGTTTCCTACAATCGGAAAGCACCTAATATTCAAACAGTTGAAGATGTGATTGACTCTATGACGCAGCGAAATTCACGAGAGAATAGTTAACGTACTATTCCAAACGAGATAGGTTCTCGAATCCACGAGATGTTCTTGAATCCACAAGAAAAGAGAGAAAATTCTCAAAGTTGTATTGATTGAATAATAAAAGTTTTTTTATGCCATAGGCTTACAATGATACTTATAGGGCCAAAGTAACCCTAATCCAACTAGGAATGAAATAACAAATCCTAATCCAACTAGGAATCAAATAACATACCCTAATCCAACTAGGAATAAAAATACTCTAGAACACTTATTTCTAAAATTGGAGACTTCCTAACACAATTAATAAAATAAAAACGTGCAAAACAGGCAGCACAAATAAAATCTCCTAATACTAATCCACTACAAGAAATATGACTTTTTATAACATTATTTGATAGCATTCTTTTAGGAATGTTATAATAGATGAGCAATTATAGCATTCCATGGGAAGAAACACACGGAAGCACCAATTATAGCATTCTCACCAGGCAACAATAGCGTTCTACTAAAATTTTAGGCGCCCAGTGTATTTTCATTAGGCGCCAAGTGTTTGGCGCTCCAAACACTTCGTGAAAATCTAAAAACTGGCCTCTTCTCTATCCCTCTCTCACTCTCACTCTCACAGACGTACAGAACCTCTCTCTCTCTCTCTCTCTCTCTCTCACTCTCAGACAGAACCCACCCACAGACCACCACCACCGATCGACCTCCTCTCTCTCTCTCTCTCTCTCTCTCTCAATCGACCTGCACACATCAAAATGGAGTTGATCTCCCTCTTCGTCCCCTGAAACCGAGCTCTCTCTCTCACTCTCACGGACAGAATCCACCCACAGACCACCCACCACCGATCGACCTCCTCCTCCTCCTCTCTCTCTCAATCGACCTGCAAACATCAAAATGGAGATGCTTTCCCTCTTCGTCCCCTGAAACCGAGCTCTCTCTCTCACTCTCACGGACATAACCCACCCACCACCGAGACCTCCTCCTCTTCCTCCTCTTTCTCTCTCTCAATCGATCTGCACACATCAAAATGGAGATGCTCTCCCTCTTCGTCTCTCGAACACGCCAAACCTACGACAAAACCCACCACTAATCGAGGTATGTATCTTTCTCCCTCACTCTCTCTATATGTATGTGTATTTATACACATATTTGATCAAAACAATAGGGTTTCTTTTTAGTTTTTTTCACAGATATTAGGGCTTGTACTTGTTTGATTGTTGAGGATAAAAAAATTAGGGGTTTTCTTTGTTTTTTCCACTGAAATTAGGGCTTGTAATTGTTTGGTTGTTTTTTATGTTTGGGTAAATTGAATGGTTGTTGATGAACAAATTTAGACAGTGTGTATAGTGGTATACTCACACATGCATTTACAAATCCTTAACCTGAAGTTGCGGAGAAGAGAGGTGGAATGAGGCCATGATCTGTAGTTTGGAATTTGATTGCTTTTTGCTTCTTCTTCCCTTGAACTTCGTTACCTCACATTGAGTGTACTTGATATATAATCTTAACGCCATGAGTGGTGTGGTACTAAATATTCCATCAAGCATTGCAGTTCATTTCTTCATCCATGCCGCCCGGCAAGCATTTTGTGCATATGCATGTCTTCATGTGAGTAAAGGGCGATTGACATGGTCGCAAGTCGTTCTCATGGTTTTTAAGGCTTTAGCATCTTTTGCTAATATTGGGTATGTTATCTTATCGTTTGTGCGAAATAGTGATGCTTTAATAGTACTAACGGCTAGGAACAATTTTTTTTTCCCTCATGTTCAGGAAAAAATGCAACAATAATATAGTCAATGTTTTGAAGGAACTTGAAGAACTTTCATGTATTTTTACAGTGCTATTCTAAACGATATCCCGAACCTAGTCTTTTAATCTGTTTGTAATGTTTTGATCGAACATTTTGTGCCATTTAATAATTCAAGTCTGTTTCTTGATGCCTAACCCATTTTGTATCCATTTTTGATATGTATGTTCAACAAGGTGATGCTTTGGGTTCAAGGATTCTCCATTTCCTTCGAATGCTGCAGGTTCTTTCTTTCACTCAGCTATTTTGAGCTTCAATAATCAAGGGAAATTAGTCTGTGTTTCACTTCAGTAAACATATAGCTTCCTTCTTGTATAGGATTTTTTCTTTTCTTTTCTTATAAGTGTTGTATAGGATGTTGGTCATGGTGCATCATTCTTTTGCCATATATAAGCCTTTTTAAGGCTTTAGCACAAACTTGATTCCTAAGCAATCTATGCCTAAAAGGAAACTGGTTTAGTTGTAATGCGCTACAGGTTTATATGGCTTAATGTTTTTTTCTTCAAGATAACCCCGTTTCCTGGCCAGCTTATGTATACCTCGACCAATTCGCATGCCTTAAAGTTAACGACCGAAAAATCTCCCTCGTTTTCTCCGGGTGCATATTCTATGGCTTGTGGGTATATAGAACTTTGCCCTTGCCGTGCAGTTTGATTGCAGGCTATAGTGAACTCCTTTTCACCTTGTTTGCTCTACCCGTGGGTTATATTTCCCCTATTTCTTTTCTCTTATTTTCAGTTCATTGCAAGGCCATTTGCATGGATCCAGTCAGTTTTTAACAAGTAGGTCACAATATAAAGTAGTAACATGATTTTTGCTGTCTTCTTTCATAGCCTCTTCTTTGTAATTGATTGTAGGACAAGGTTATCCGAGATAGAGGGGCTCTAATGCCCTTTCTCTTTTGTCTCATTATGAGGAATAGGATTATGGTTGTCAGAATGCAGCTTCTTAGGCAAGTTCCTGTCAATTTGATTTCTGTACGATCATTGCACATGCCGTGTTACTCGGTTCAATAGTCCTAATTTTAGATTGGAGATGTTCAGATTAGGATTCCTTCCATTTTGATTTCATTGGAAAAAGAGAACCCCTAAAGGCCAGAACCATTTCATTCACTGAAGTTGGTCACACTCAAAGACAAGTAGTATTTTGCAGCCCTATAGAAATCAATCTCTTCAAGAAGATATAGAACGTAGGTGGTGGTCAGGTGGAGATCCATGGGGCCTATTTCAGCCTTGTTGGGCCCTACCCATCTGCTGAACTATGGTGATCAGCAAGTTGCTGATCTGAACTCTGGAGCATTGATTCAGTGGGACATTCTTTGAAAGGAAATCTCATGGATAGGGGAAGAAAATAATGTAGGGTGAAATTCCATCCATAAATTAGAAAGCCAATTGACAATCAGATTCTTTAATATCAAGTTGATCACTGGTTGCCATCAGAAACTTGATGATATCAGTATTGATGTAGGACTCGAATGAACTGGACATACAACATTCTCCAATTATAAAAGAAAATAAAGTGGTTTCTTCTTTTTCTTCTTTCAGGTCATTATAAAAGAAGGTCTCTATTGCTTCACAACGTAATCTTGGTGTTTGCAAACAAGCAGGACAAGGTATGTTACGCAAGTAGTTTCCTTGTTGTCTTTTGATTTCTATTAAGTACTCATATTTAGGCATTGTTGTATTAAATTGATTAGTGACTCTACTTTGGCTAAATTGATTAGTTTTGACACTTTATCGAACTCTAGCACTCTTGATTTCTCTGAATATCTTGTTAGTTTCCTTAATTAGGAGACTTAGCTAAAGATTGGATAATTTCTTGCTAAAATTCATCTTCTAACATGAAATGAAACTATGAGAACTAAAAACAGCTATATTTGGCACCACACAATGTTCATAGCTCACAGTTTCTGCATAAGAGTTTGTGTTACATTTTGTACATGTATTCATCTCAATTTATGATGTCTTGTGTATTTCATGGTATTTCATCTTATTCCTTCAGTAACATGCTTGCACCGGGATTCTTGGCCAAGCAAGCGCAAGGATATGGAAGGGACAAGCAAAGAACGATTCACCAAAACATAGAAGAAAGTAAAGGTAAAGGTACTGATAAGAAAAAAAAGAAGATTGGGCGTGGAGATGGTGATGAAGGCTATGAACCATTCAATGGTGAAGAAGGGCATCATTCTGGTGATGAAAATGACGATTCGTCCAGGTATCAAGCGAAAAAGGTAATGGATGTTGGCCGTTGGTTGGACTTCAAGTTATATATTGAGCTCTGATTATGATTTTGATTGCATGTTGAGATTAGTGTTAACTGTTTTGCCTATTACAGTTGTGTTGTGAGCTCGTAAATCTATAGCTTACTGTTGTTTGTTTTCCATTAAGCCTATGAATCTTGTTTTGGATCCTCTAAAATGTTGTGTAATGTGTTGCCTCTCCAAAAAAGAAGCCACGTTTTTGCTGCTTTGCTTAGTTAGATCTTTAGTGTTTGGAGATACTGTTGCAACTTATATTTTGTCGGCTTTGGTTTCAATTCCTACATTGTCTTTCTATGCACTGCAAAGTTGTTTTGACTATGATAGATAGACATTAATTAGACATGAGACTTGTCTTTAAGATATCTAATTTGGTTTTATATGTATGTAATTTGCATTTTGGTATGAAATTGTTCGGTGCCTAGAGAGAGAGAGAGAGAGAGAGAGAGAGGCCACTAGGAACACTGAAATATTCACTTGTTTTTTTTTGCAAGGCGAAAAAAGAATTTCATTAAAACTAATAGAAATTAGAATACAATAGCAACAGCCAATCATGTGCCACAAGGCTCCAAAAATGAGGCAAGGTTGGCAAGTGATCAACCGGCCTCACCAAAAACAACCTAAACTGCTGATAGCCAGAACAATTGGAACACCTAAGAAATGAGAACATCCAAAAAAGTTGTAAAAGATCATAGAGAAAAGCATAGCAAGACTCATCTTCATCTGAACCCATCCAAGATGATTCTCAGCAAAGAGACGGCAGCCCAAAAATCCATGATACATCCAGGATTGATAAAATAATTATGTTCAAGTGATGGCCATTCTTTGATCTTGACAGCAAAAGAAGTGCAGTTGCAGCTCCAGTGAGAAAGCCTGGAATGAGGAGATGATCTCTTAACAATGCTCAGCAGCTTGATTGAAAATGCAGAATCCAATGCTAGACGACTAGACTCCACAAGACACCAAGACCAAAACCCATAAGCTCATTAGGAAAACAGGAAATCACCATGGACACCCCAAAATCCTATACAACCCAGAAAAAGCTACCAAAATGCACCCTGAAGAGAATCAAATATAGGACCATACCCAAAAAATAGCCAAACACAAATATGACAGACTCCAACAAACAACCATAGAGGGGTAGACAATCCAAAAAAAAACCAACCTAGACACAAGCAAGACAGACCAGACTTTTCACACCCAGCTACAAAGATCAAAAACAACTCCCCGAACAAGTAATGATACCACAGACCAAAAAACCAGTTACATATAGTAATGAACCAAAACTACCCTGCCATAAGAGACCAAAAAGATCCCAAACCTGCAACCATTTGAAATATTCACTTGTTGCTGGTATATGAACACTGAAATCTTATCTTTTGGGTCTCATCCTTATTCTGAGACTCACACCTAGTTGCTGCTGAAAAGTTGCTGAGAACATATTGCTATCACTATTAAGTTTTGTTGTGCACTGTACTATAGAACATATTGGATGGATGATTTTGATGCTGCTGCTGATTCTGCCTGTACTGGACAATGTTGCAACATTATTTGAGTCTGAGATATTATAGTCTGAAATATCAAACCACTTTGTCAGCTTTTAAGTTCGATGCTGTAGTAGGAACTCTTATTTTTTATTTTTCACTTAAATCTGAGGGAGACAAGTATATGCTTCTGTAGGGAACAGGGGATCTGATGACTGCGCTGTTGCTTGGATGGAGCAATGTAAGCTTGCAGGTATTCCCGGTTTGCTGTGTAATGTTTTAGTGGTACTTTAGTACACTTTCATGTTAATGCCTTATGTTGTTTACGGTATATTCGAGCAAATAATATGGTGCTGGATAGTACATGAGCTGATTTCTATTGTTTGAATTGACAAGCTTGAAATAATCTGGAAAACACAATCTTTTGAGTGGCTTAGAGTAGACAAGCTGAGAAGTGCAAACCCAAATCGAGAAATTCACTTACGAGAAAGCATAGTTCGATCCTGGAATGGATGCGAAGGTGTTTGCCTTACGTTAATGAATATACTGAAAACTACTTGTTCATAATGCCCAGCACATGCATTCTTATGACTTAATTTTGTTTCCCAAATTCTATGAAAACTAGATTGCAATCATTTGATATGGTGTATGAGATGTGGTAGGATGGTTTCATCTCCAAGATGAAGAGAAATACTGGTGGCTTTTCTGAGCTTGACTTGTACACGTAATAAACTTGACATTTTTCTTGAGATACGGGATACCATAGAGCCTAGGACTAGGATGCACACAAATTGGTAGCCAAGATGGATATTATGATGTACGTAATTTATGGTGTTATCTTCTAATGTATTTTTCTTACATTGTACGTAGGTTGATTGTTTGAAGAGAAGATGGATGATTCGTCACTTTTTGCTCAAGATGGATATTATAATTATCTTGCTAGTGTTGGTTTTGGAACTCAGTTGAAGTTTTTGCATCAATTTCACCACTTTTGGTATCAACATGTATATGTAAATGTAATTGGGCAACTTAGTTTTGAGATACTTTAATGTCTACTTACTTCTATTTTGACTTGACCAATGTTAGATCGATGAAGATGGTTGCTAGTATGTATATATGGAACAATGTGTTAATAGAATTTCTTATTGGCAATTTGGCTCAACGATTGATTTTTGTTTTTGTTTACGACTATGCTATTCAAAATGAAAGGATTTGGATGGAATGAGAGGTATGATAAGATCATCAAATATAGCAATTATAATTGGGAAAAAAATTTTAAAAAAATTTATTTCTAATATATAGCGTTCTTTGGCTGTTGCAAAACTTTCTTAAATGTAACATTTAATAAATGCTATAGTAGGTCTCCTATTGATAGCATTCAATTACTGTTATAAAAACTCAAAGAATTATAGCATTCAAAGAACGTTATAAAAACTCAAAGAATTATAACATGCAAAGAACGTTATAAAAACTCAAATAATTATAGCATTCAAAGAACGTTATAAAAACTCAGTGAATTATAACATGCAAAGAACGTTATAAAAGATTTCGACCTATTATAACACCGGCTGTGTTAACGTTCATAAGAACGTTATCTAAATGATATTATAGCGTTTTTCGAACGCTATAAGATGTGTTTTTTGTTGTAGTGATCGTAAATAAAAATTATTACTAAAATAATGTTTCCATAAATAATAGGGGTGTATATCTTGTCCTGCATCATTCTCCTTTTCTTCAAAAGAACTCGTCCTCGAGTTCTCGTTAGGAACCTGCCATCTTCCATGCCAAATAAATAAATACTTGGAGTACTTCAATCGCTTGATTTCCTTCCAAAAAAGTTCCACACCAAAAATTACTTCCAATGATATCTTCTCAGCATGTTTCAATTGATTGATAAGATCCAATAGATAAATATTGGGAATCCAATCATACTGTTGCACTCCAAAAAAATCAACAAAGCCAACTTGACTTTGTGGGTACTCTTGATCTTGTTTCATCTTGGTATTGGTTGACACATCAACAATTGACTCATTGAGACAGGTTGGCTTGACCATAGAGTCATCAGATGAATTAGCAACATCAATTTCTTCCATTGAAAAATCAATTGGGTCCTCAACAACTTGATCACCAACATCCATATCAATTTTCGGCTTATCACCAAAATCTGTATCGATTTGCTCTTCATTAACTTCAACCACAATATTCTCGTTGCCGCTATTGCTGCTATTTGCTCTTCATCATCAACTTGAATTACCTCTTCTTTAACAGCTTCTTCAACATCGGCAGATGTGTGAATTGTATATTGTTGTTTTGGCCCATATTTTTCTTCCAAAAGTTGCTCATAATTCCATGGCAAAAATCTCTCCATCATAAGTCTTTTGATTCTTGACCATGCGCGAATACGACGCTTTCCCAATCGTTCTCTTTTATCTTGCATATCTATCCACCATCGTAGCGCTCGTCCCGTAAGTTTTGCCAGCAAATATTTCCACCTTATTTCAGACGGCATTCTCACATACTCAAAGAAATCATCAATAGCTAAAATCCAATCTAAAATATCTTCAAAATACTCATAACCACTTAATTTAGGCAAATTATCGTAAGACCTGAAATCGAGTTTTGATTCCTCATTATCAGCACAGTTAGTTGGGTGTCTCCCAACTACAATCTGGGTACCGGGCTGGCGTTGGGCAAATCCCACCGTGCTTTCCCGAACCTGGTTAAGAGGACGACGTTGGGCAACTCCCTCCGCTCGATTCTCTACAACCCTCCCTGGTCTTTGGTCGAGGAGAAGAGTCAACTGCAGTTGTTGCAGCGTTTCTTGAATTGCCGTTAACTGAGTTTGTTGTTCTTCTACCGTCGCCCTTAG